>JAJEJO010052073.1:50437-89451 GCA_020662805.1 Glaucomys volans | reverse complement strand
TGATGGATGGAATATTCTATATATGTCTGTTAAGTCCAAATTAGTGATTGTGTCATTGAGTCCTATGGTTTCTTTGTTCAATTTTTGCTTGGAGGATCTGTCCAAGGGTGAGAGAGGAGTGTTAAAGTCTCCGAGTATTATTGTGTTTTGGTCTATTTGATTTCTGAAATTGAGAAGAATCTGATTGACATACATGGATGCGCCATTGTTTGGTGCATAAATATTTATGATTGTTATGTCCTGTTGATTTATGCTACCTTTAAGCAATATGAAATGTCCTTCTTTATCCCTTCTGACTATCTTTGGTTTGAAGTCTGCTTTGTCTGAAATGAGAATGGAAACCCCAGCTTTTTTACTCAGTCCGTGTGCATGGTATGCTTTTTCCCAACCTTTCACCTTTAGTCTGTGGGCATGTTTTTCTATGAGATGAGTCTCTTGAAGGCAGCATATTGTTGGGTCTTTCTTTTTAATCCAGTCTGCCAGTCTATGTCTTTTGATTGATGGGTTTAGGCCATTTACATTCAGGGTTATTATTGAGATATGACTTGTATTTCCTGTCATTTTAGCTTTTTTAGGGTTTTTAGCTTAACTTTGATTCTCCTTTGATGGACTCTTTCTTTAGGGTAGTTCCTCCCCATGATGACTGAGATTGTTATTTTTCGTTTCTTCCTCTTCGAATATTTTGTTGAGAATGTTCTGTAGGGCAGGCTTTCTCTTTGTGAATTCTTTAAGCTTTTGTTTACCATGGAAGGATTTTATTTCATCATCAAATCTGAAGGTAAGTTTTGCTGGGTACAAGATTCTTGGTTGGCATCCGTTTTCTTTCAGAGCTTGAAATATGTTGTTCCAGGCCCTTCTTGCTTTTAGGGTCTGGGCTGAGAAATCTGCTGATATACGTATCGGTTTCCCCTGTAGGTAATCTGATTCTTTTCTCTCGCCACCTTTAAAATTCTATCTTTGTTTTGTATGTTAGGCATTTTCATTATAATGTGCCTTGGTGTGGATCTGTTGTAATTCTGTGCATTTGGTGTCCTGTAAGCTTCTTGTAATTGATTTTCCATCTCATTCATCATATTAGGGAAATTTTCTGATAATATTTCCTTGAATAGATTATTGATACCCTTGGTTTGTATCTCTGCGCCTTCCTCAATCCCGATTACTCTTAAATTTGCTCTTTTCATGATGTCCCATATTTCTTGGAGGGTTCGTTCATGATTCCTAACCATCTTCTCTGTTCGACTTTGTTTTCAAGATTAAATATTTTGTCTTCATTGTCTGAGGTTCTGTCTTCCAAGTGATCTACTCTGTTAGTTATGCTTTCTATTGAGTTTTTAACTTGGTTCATTGTTTCCTTCATTTCCTTGTTTCCTTCAAGAATTTCTGTTTGTTTTTTTCTCAGAATTTCTATCTCTTTATTGAAGTAATTTTTTGCTTCCTGCAATTGCTCTATCAGCTGATTATTCATAGCCTGAATCTGCTCTCTCGTCACATCATTCTCTTCTCGGATCACTTTAATTATGAACATTCTGAACTCCCTTTCTGTCATTCCTTCTACCATGCTGTCTTTGGGTTCTCTTGATATATCATCTAGGTTTAATTGGGACACTTTCTTCCCGTGTTTTCTCATGGTGCTCGTGTATCTTCCCCTCTGTTGCTTGAGGGGTGTTTGATCAAGCGGTGACCCAAGAAAGGTGCTGTCCCACTACCTCCAGGTTGGGAATGATCAATGCTTCTGGGCAGAGGCAGCCTAGTGTTGATAGACAATTAGATACAGCAAGGTGGTAGACTCTGGGCCTGGGTGATGGCCTGGGCACTAGATCAAGTTGGGGTGGTGTCACAGAACTGTGCTCAGTGATGGAGACACTGAGCTTGAGAGCCCAGGCTGACCTGAACTCCTCGCTGGGGGTTCAGGCAGTGGCAGGTGGTTGCTCTCTCCTGGGGACACTGTAAGCTGGCGCCAAAGGCCCTAAGCTCACTGCCGGACCACTCCAGACACCGCTGGCGGCCCCAGGAAGCTGGAAATGGACCCCCTCTGCCAGGGAAGCCGCCAAACTCAGAGCAGTTCCAACTCCCCACTGGAGTCAGCGATCCCAGGGGCTCCGGACCGACTTCTCCAGGTGCAGCTGGAGGCCCCAGGAAGCTGGTAACGGGCCTTCTCCGCCAGTTAAGCCGCCAAAATGGCATGGAGTAGTTCCAACTCCCTGCCAGAGTCCGCGATCCCAGAGTTTCCCGGCCGGACCTCCCCGGATGCCGCTGGATGCCCCAGGTAGCCTGAGATGCTCGGTCTCTGCCTGGGAGGCCGCCGGCTGGTGCCGGAGCCACGGCCAGTGACTCCAAAGCGCTGCTGGGGACCTGCACTCACTTGTTGGCTGGCGCAGACCCAGGTCGGTGGCTCCGAAGCAGCTGCAGGTTCCGGCGCTTCCGGATGGTAGCTGCCTGTGGCGGGGCCGAGCCCAGCCCGGCTGAGTTGGTTCTGGAGCGGCACCTGGGGACCCCTTATATGTGCTTTGAATATAAAATCTCGTTGAGAGTCATATTCCTGCTGTTTGAATCCCGAGCAAGTAGGAATCCATGGAGCAAGTAGGAATGCAGCCTTCCTCTAGCCCGCCATCTTGGATCTCTCATCAGGGTTATTGATCTGAAGTTTTCTTTCCTTGATGTGTCTTTGGTTTTGGTATAAGAGTGATACTAGCATCATAGAATGAGTTTTGAAGGGCTCCCTCCTTTTCTATTTCATGGAATAATTTGTGGAGTATTGGTGTTAATTCTTCTTTGAAGTTCTTGTAGAACTTGATTGAGAATTCATCTGGTCTTGGGCTTTTCTTGGTTGGTAGACTTTTGCTGGTATCATCTATTTCTTTGCTTGAAATTGATCTGTTTAAATTGTGTATGCCCCCTGCACCAGTTTGGACAGATCATATGTCTCTAGCAATCAATGTCTTCAAGTTTTTCTATTTTATTTGAGCATAAATTTTCAAAATAATTTCTAATTATCTTCTGTATTTCAGTAGTATCCATTGTGATGTTCTCTTTTTCATCACAAATTTTAGTAATTTGTGTGTTCTCTCTCTTTTTCTTTGTTAGTGTGACTAAGAGTTTATCAATTTTATTTATTTTTTCCAAGTACCAACTTTTTGTTTTGTCAATTGTTTCTTTTGTTTCATTTTCACTGATTTCAGCTCTGATTTAAATTATTTCTTCTCTTCTGCTGCTTTTGGTGTTGGGTTGTTCTTCTTTTTCTAGGGTTTTGAGATGTAATGTTAGGTCATTTATTTGCTGACTTTTTATTCTTTTAATATATGATCTCAATGCAATGAGTTTTCCTCTTAGCACTGCCTTTCATAATATCGCAGAGAGTTTGATATATTGTATTGGTGTTCTCATTTATCTCGAAGTATTTTTTTATATCCTCCTTGATTTCTTCTTTTATCCACTCATCATTCAATAGCATGCTATTTAGACTCCAGGTGATGTAGTAACTTCTATTTTTAATTTTATCATTGATTTCTAATTTCATTCCATTATGGTCTGATAGAATGCAGGGTAGGATTTCTATTTTTTTTTTTTTTGTATTTGCTGAGAGTTGCTTTGTGGCATAACATATGGTCTATTTTAGAAAAGGATCTATGTGTGCTGTTGAGAAGAAAATTTATTCACTCAATGATGGATGCAATACTCTATGTACATAAAGTATAAAATATTGATTGTATTATTTAATTCTATAGTTTATTTGTTTGATTTTTGTTTGGAAAATCTATCCAGTGGCAAGAGAGGTGTGATAAAGTCACCCAGTATTATTGTGTTGTGGGCTATTTGATTCTTGAAATTGAGAAGGGTTTGTTTTATGTATGTGGATGCTCTATTGTTCGGGGCATATATATTTACAATTATTATGTCTTGTTGGTGTATGACTCCATTAAGCAGTATGAAATGTCTTTCTTTATCCCTTCTGACTAACTTTGGTTTGAAGTCCACTTTGTCTGATATGAGGATAGAAACCCCTGCTTGTTTTTGCAGTCCATGTGCATAATATGTTTTTTCCCAACATTTCACCTCAGTCAGTGGATGTCTTTTCCTAGGAGGTGAGTCTCTTGAAGACAGCGTATTGCTGGGTCTTTATTTTTTAATCCAATCTTCCAGGCTATGTCTTTTGATTAATGAGTTTAGACCTTTAACATTCAGGGTTTTTATTGAGGTATGATTTGTATTCCTGGACATTTTGTTTCATTTCTGGCTTTTAATTTCATTTAGTTTCTCCTTTGACTATTCCTTTAGTTCCTCTCTTTGCTGGTTTTCACTTTTTTTTTTCCTGTTTCCTCCCCATGAAATATTTTGCTGAGAATGTTCTGTAGTGCAGGCTTTCTAGTTTTGAATTCTTTTAACTTTTGTTTATCATGAAAGGTTTTTATTTTATCTTCAAATCTGAAGCTTAATTTTGTTAGATATAAAATTCTCAGTTGGCATCCATTGCATTTAGAGCTTGATATATGCTATTCCTGGACCTCCTGGCATTGAGACTCTGGGTTGAGAAATCAACTGAGATCCAAATTGGCTTCCCCCACATGTACTTTGATTTTTTTCTCTTGCAACCTTTAAAATTCTATCTTTATTCTGTATGTTAGTCATTATCATTATAATGTGCCTTGGTGTGGCTCTGCTGTAATTTTGTACATTTGGGGTCCTGTAAGTCTCTTGTAGTTGATTTTCCATTTCATTATTTAGTTTTGGGAAGTTTTCTGAAATTTCATTGAAAAGATTGTGCATTCCTTTGGTTTGTATCTCCATCCCTTTGTCTAAACCAATAAATCTTAAATTTGGTCTTTTCATGTTATCTCATATTTTTTGGAAGTTCTGTTCATGGTTTCTTGCCATCTTCTCTGTGCAGTCAACTTTATTTTCAAGAGTATATATTTTGTCTTCATTGTTTGAGGTTCTGTCTTCCACGTTGTCTAGTCTGTTGGTGATCCTGTCCATTGAATTTTTAATTTGGTTTATTGTTTTTTTCATTTTGATGATTTCTACTTGATTTCTTTTAAAAATTTCTGTCTCTTTATTGAAGTGATTTTCACTCCCTGTATTTTCTCTCCAATACCATCCTGTATTTTAAAGATCAGTCTAACTATGTATTTTCTAAACTCCTTCTCTGACATTTCTTCTAATGTGTTGTCTATAGATTCTATTTTTTAGCATCTTGGTTTATTTGAGACACTTTGTTCCCTTGTTTTTTCATGTTTTGTGTGTCTTCTCATCTAGCAGTATGGAGCTGAGGTAGTACAGATTCTACCCTATAGTGTCTCTGATGGCCTCCAGTACCTCACCTTTATGGGGGAGACCAATGTTTATAGCACCCAATTCAAATGATATACCACCTTAAACCAAATGGCTCCATTAAGGCATTTATAGTTGTGTTACCATAGACAGAAATGAAGTGTTCAATTATTGTTTACAATGTAAACAGTACGTTTGCTAAGAGGGTTTACAGATTCAAATGATGGACAATGAAGGAACAGAAGCAGTGTGATGTTTATGAGGGGGAGAAGATAGACATAAAAATTCATAGTAAGAGTGAGGGAGGAATTAATAGACATTAGCTGTTAGTATGAGAAAAGTGAGGAAGAGAATGCAGGGAGAAAGGTAGGTGAGAAAAAAATGCATAGATTATTTTTTAAAAAGTAAAATATAAGAACACACACAAAACTGTCATATATTATTTAGACATCCCATTCTTTAATACATTGATGCATGAAAAATATTTGGATTCAACGATGGTAGAGGTGTGAGAGAGAGGGCAAAAAAAGAAAAAAAATGGAGGAAAGTCTCAATGGAAAATTGAATGATTGCTTCTGTTGGCTTTCAAAAATTTTCTCAGCTTCCATTCTCCACTGATTGGTGGGGTTGTCTGAAGTTTGATGTTAGCTCCAGTTCAGTGGATGACTGGACTGGTTGGATGCATGAGGCCATAGCAAGTTGCCCTCACACCCTCTTACAGTCTTCCCATCCATTGTAGTTGGCCCCTTCTGTTCCTACACACTTCAGGATTTATTGAGCTGGAGAGAGTTTTCTCCAGTTTCTTCAACCTGTGCTCCCTCCAGGGAACTGCCCCGTCTCCACCTTTCCACAGTTTTGTCATACCTACCTGGCCCACGCAAACCCAGTTGCAATCTGATGGACTTGAGCTTCAGCTTCCCCAGGTCCTGTCTTGCAGCAGTTCCAAGATCTCAATGTCCTTTCAGCTTGTGGAGAGACCACCAGGGATGAGCTCACACAAAGGAGTGATGCTACAAGTAGGCAGCCAGATGGCAGCCACTACCATACTGAGCAGAAAGACCTCAGGTACAACCAGACCTGTAGGTACCCCAGTATATCTCCATGCCCTGGCCTGAGTCCCCAGACTGAGGTGGCCATGCTCTGAGATGACAGTGGCTGCAATGGCAAACAGGAAACTGACTTAAAGAAATATATATAAAATATAAATGCTGTGAAAGCAAGAAAATAAAAGTGTTTTTATCAATCATAAGTTAGAATTGAGTGAAATTTATTATGCCTTTTATAGTCATTTTGTTATCACTTGTCTAGTAAAGTTCTGTTAAGAACAAAAACTTGCTATGATAGCTTCTAATCATGTGATAATATGATTTCTGATGCTCCATTTTCAAAAATCATGTTTATTCTTCCTACAGATCAACTCCAACAATGTCCACAGTTATTTAAAAACCAAAAAGGAAGTGAACTATAAAACTAATGCAATTAATCAACAGTGCTGTCAAAATCAGATTTAATTTTTTAAAAAATTGGTTATTCCAGCCGCGTGCGGTGGCACACGCCTGTAATCCCAGCACTTGGGAGGCTGAGGCAGGAGGATCGCGAGTTCAAAGCCAGCCTCAGCAACTTAGCGAGGCCCTAAGCAACTCAGTGAGACCCTGTCTCTAAATAAAATACAAAATAGGGCTGGGGATGTGGCTCAGTGGCCGAGTATCCCTGAGTTCAATCCCCAGTTCCAAAAAAAAAAAAAAAAAAATAAATTTGGTTATTCCAGGCTGAGACTGTAGCTCAGTGGCAGGGTGCTTGCCTGGCACATGTGAGGTACTGGGTTCGATCCTCAGCACCACATAAAAATAAATAAATGAAGTAAAGGTATTGTATCCATCTACAACTAAAAATATTTTTAAAATTGGTTATTCCAGCTATAATTTAGCTGGAATAAATTTAATGTTGCTTCTCTTTGATCTCATTTTCAAAGAAACTATGTTTTCTACATTTCAATAAGGGATGGGATTTCATAGTTGCTACATTTCAACCGCTTAGTCCATGAATTTCTTAAGTTTTTTTCCTTCTCCTGCTCCTCTCTTCTAGTGTAGAGAACATCTCCTCTATACCAGGATAGGGATTGTCATTTCTTTTTCTAGAACATTTGTTTATGCCAAAAAGTTTAGAATTACTCTCTTTAGGACCTGATATTTTGATATGCTAAGACTCAAGTTCTTTGTACTTCAAAGTCTTGGTTTTACAATTTAAAAGTCTTGATCTAAATTAAAAATACCCCAACCTGGATTTTTATTCAATTTTTTCTCCCATAATTTATAGGGGGACAGGAGGAGATAGTATGGGAGGACAAAAGCCTCATTTAACACAATAATATTAAACCCTCCAGTTACTTTATTACTTTTGTTTTCATTCATCTGTAATATCTTGGATAGCTGGGATTTGGATCATAGTTAGTAAAGACTTATTAGTTTATGTTCTTAGATACCAAAGAGAAGATCCAGATAGGAAAATAACCCAAGTCTAATAAACTTTTAATCAGTAAGCAATTAATTAGGAAGTTGTAAGCGTCTGACATTTTGTTCATGGAAAAGAAAATAATTAGTATTACTGAGTTTCGGTGCCAACTGCTAGTGAGAACTTTAGGGAGGTTAATGAAGGGTACATGAGTGTGTGTGTGTGTGTGTGTGCGCGCGCTCGCGTGTGTGAGAGAGAGGAGAGAGAGACAGAGAGAGAGAGAGAGAGAGAACAAACACTGGAATATAGTATTCACACTGTCTTGCACCTGAAATTATATGATATTATGCCCAGTGAAAACTTTTATTCAAAGAATAAATTTGAATGTTAGTATTCTTTTTTCAGGATACTGTATTATTCCTGATTGTTAGAAAAGTATCTGAAATATATAAAAATGAGTGAGAAAACAAAAATGTTTCATTCTAAACATTATACATCATAATACATGTCATTGTGTTAATGTTGATTATGGATTTGGGGGTTTACATTGGCTTCTTTGTTCTTTCAGAGAATTTATCAACAGTCTTCGACTGTACAGGTCATTCTATGGCAGCTTGGCTGACCAGCTTTGTGTTAATGAATTAGCTGCTGCGGATGGGATGCCCTGCTGGAATGGAGAAGATCTAGTAAAAAGGTATTTTGCGTTCTGTGAAAACATAACTGCTTTTCATCCTTGCTTTCCTTTCCTGAATCTTGAATGGATAACTTCAGTTTTCATTTTGCCACACGAGTTAGAGAGTAAGTCTTTCTCTTTAGTTTGTTCAAAGAAAATCTGATTCTTTTTGACATTTTTTAAAATATAATATTCTGTAGTGTTTTGAAAGTTTCTCTTTTCATTTCCGCCTACTTGTGAATTATACAACAATCCTCCTTTTACTTTAAGTATGACTTATCTTCCAATAACTTTATCAAATTTTTTGAATTTAATTTCATGAAAATTCTCTTAGAAAATAAGAGAGTTCAGTAGAATATAAATACCATGCAAGAATTCATTTTAATGTGTTCTTACAGTGGTCTGTTTAAGAGAGAGAGAGAGGGAGAAAACAAGTCAGAGAAAGCATATATTTATTAGTGGGTGCACTTTTATGTATATCTGTTTAAAGCTTTGTTTATTTATATCTGTCAACTGTTTTCAAATTTAGGAGTAAAATTTCACTCTTACCTTTTTTCCTCCCTGTGTGGAATACCTTTGGCACCTCTTTTCCTTTGCTTGAGAGTAGAAGTGATTATACTCTCAAATAATCTCCTAAAATTGAGAAAGTCTTAAATTTTCCCTCTGTGATCAATAAAACTGGTTGGGAATTAGTCCTTTGATTTGCCAATCCTGGCAATTTTAATAGAATGTGTGATAATCAGGCCTAATGTGTATATTTGGATTTTTAAAGCCTAAAATAGAACATACTTTTATTTCTATTCTTTATCCATTAATATGTATACTTTGGATTTGAATTTGTTAAAAATGTGCTTATTTTGAACAGTCTACAAAAAAATATAGAATTAGTTAATGCTTTCTTACTTAGAAACCCACATACTCCTTATGAAGACTGGCAATTCAACTATCAGAAAAGCAATGAGTTCATTTAAAGTGTTAATTAGCAAATTAAATTTGGTGTGTGTGTTATTCAACTTTTTGTTGCTGGGACCAAAATACTGATAAGAACAACTGAGAGGAAGAAAAGTTTGTTTTGGCTCACGGTTTCAGAAGTTCAGCCAACTCCAGTGCTATCTGTCTGAGTAAGGCAGAACATCAGCGCAGGAGGGCATGGTGGAGGAGAGCTGCTTACCTAAGACACTCATCCTCACGGTTACAGCTCCAGTGACCTACTTCTGTCACGTCCAACTTGACTACTGTTACATACGACCTAATAATCTACTCAAATTATTAACCAGTCAAGTAGATTAATCCATTGGTTAGGTCACAGCTTCCATTATCTACTCATTTCACCTCTGAATATTCCTGTATTATCTATCATTTGAGCTAATTAGGGGATACCTCTTATCCAATGCATAACACTATGAAAAATATATACTAAGATAAAGTTTAGTGTCAATTTATATAATAAAAGCTATTTACATATTTCTGGGCGATCATGTTCATTATTGTTAAGTTACATTCCTGAAATATTAAATAATTATTTTACAGTTGATATAGCTTGTAGAGACTTACAGTTCACAGAAAAAGATTGTTGAAGAGAAGAACTGTAATTTTAAGTTTAATTAAAATATTTGGCCAATACAGCTAGTGCTATGATTTCATTATGCTTCTTAGACATTAGAATGTAAGAATTTCTTAAACATTTATTTTGCTTTTACTGAGAGCAGTCATAGCATGCATGGGACTTTTACTTCTAGAAGTAGTTAGGCCAGTATGATTTCTACTATTAGGTTATAGTAGTTAATTTCTAACTTGTTTTATACTTTTCTTTGCATACTATTCAAATTGTAGTTGAACTTTTTGTGTGCATTAATAATTTTTTCTGTAAAGACTAATGAGAATCCCACAGTGATTAATGACAAAATAAGCATATAGTGTAATATATTAAATACATTACATCATCCAAATCTATAGCTGTAAGAATCTTAGTTTCATATTGTCCCATACTTTTGTTACTAGTTGGGTGGGAGGTTTACCTGATAAGAAATACTACTGAAGAAGTTCATGATTTCACAAAACATTTTGGAGAGAGAGTATTTTCAACTCAGAGATCATATTTTCTTCTACTTAATATATTTTTAAAAATCTCACTTGTGGTTTATGAATAAAGACAGTACATCTTTACAAAAATTGTTCATGGACACTGTCTCCATTTCTGATAAGTGATGTGATTGGTTGTTGGTATTCTGACCTGCATGGACCATGCCTTGCCTTTCCTGTACTCATGGGCCTCCTGTCTATTAGCCCCTTCCAAGTGCACAGAGATTCCAGCTTCCTGTGAACAAGCTTCACTTGGAGTCCATCTAGTCTTAAATAAAATCTTCTGATCTCAGTGCCTTGGTGGCATTTTTTCCTTCCTTCAGTTTTTTTTTTTTTTTTACATTCATGGCTATGTCAGGGTCCCCTACATATTCTTGCTCCCCTCAGTTTATAGCCAAAGTTGCAGACACACTTTACTTTCTTACAGTCATCCTTAGATTATTTCCAAAATGAACATGTTTCAGTCCCAATTATTTTTTGCAGTGAGCTAAGGGTTTCACAAGCATTATCTTGTTTAATTCTTTCAAGACTTTAATACTCCAAAGTGAGTTGATTGGGATATATCTCATTTTTATTTGATGTTGAGAAAACTTTCATGTTTGCTTGACTTTTTAAAAGTTTAGTTATAATTCCATTTTTGACTCAATTCTTATTGTAAATTTAGAATGAGATTTTTTTTCAGTACAAACTTGATGCTAAAATCTCAATATCCATACATTGGTTGATTGATTATGTTGTATTCACCATGAAATATTATGTAGCAGTCAGAAATTATGCATACTTATAAAGGCTAATATGATATGTTTTCAAATAATTGTTAAGTAAAAGTAGCCAGCAACAGGATAGTATCTTTCCCAGCATATTTCAATAAATAAAATGGGTACAAATATTGGTTCTACATAGACTATTTCTGGAAGATTGCAGTAAAATTGTTAGTCTAAATTTAGAGTAAAATCTTGGGAATGGAGTTTTATTTTAAAGCTTATTGTATATTTTTATTTTTAATGACGATGGTAATACAAGAAGGGGATCTTTATATGGGCCTTTATTAGTTTCTTTTCTTTTTCTTTTTTATAATGTCTTTGCAACAAAGTAAGAATTCACTTTGCATAAAGTACTACTTATAGTTCCCTTTTATTTATACATTAAATTTCCACTAAATCAGATTTTCATGACCTGTGACCTTGTAGTGTCAAAGCAGTAAGTGTCAAAGCAGTAATGGATATGTTTCAATTTTGAACTACTGAATTTTTCTAAGAACATCCCTATATGAAGTTGAGTCCAGACTGTAGCAATATTAAATTTTTAACCATTTTCTCCTTGAGAAAAAAATGAAGTATAGCAGTGAGCAGGAGTGAAAAGCTGAATGTGATCCTCATATGAGATATTCATTTCAGAGACCTACAGTTAGATTAGGTAAATAATGCCATTCAATTTTGAGAAAATGGATACCAAGTCAATGTATATAGACTATTTTCCTTTTTTATGGTGGGTTATAATGCTGAAGTTCATCCTGGAAAAATTATACCAAGCACATCAATGGCTAAATTGGTTGCCAAGATTGAGTTTATCATTCATTATAAGAGCAGAGTGATTATTTTGGCAAGCTTTCTTCTCCTGCAGGCATTTTTTAGGAGGTGGTTGATAAGATTATTTATGTGCACAGATGTGCTGCCTCAAAGAGGAGGACCACAGAAACCGTTTCAATATCGTTCCAGTCCTGTAAAACTGGGGGAAATCACTGATATGCTCATCAAAAGAGGTGAAATTCCTTTGTGCTTGTAGATGAAAGCATCTCAACTATTGATAGCGTATAAAGCAAGTTTAATTTCTGAAGCGGAATCTGTTTTAATTCACCTGATGTTAAAGACTGAATTATATGTATACTGAACAGCAACATTGAGGTCAACAGTTCAATTTCTGATTTAAGATGAAAATTTGTTACTGAAATCCACATAGTCTTCATATCTTAAGGTCCCTCTTATCAATCCCTCCTGTCTCTTCATTATGAAAGGAAATTGTTCTCTGAAAGACATGTCAGTTCCTACTCTGCTCTCAGTTCTCTGTGAACTCTGCAAATTGATTGTTCCATGATTTGTATTCCTCTTTCTGGGCATTGAAGTTCAGGTGGCAGCTCCCTAATTACTAGGACTTCCTTTTCCCTTCTGATTAATAGACAGATAATCTAGTAATTCTCCTTCAATCGCCAGGAATTTATGATCTCCACAACTCTTAAACTCATCAATAGCTGTTAAGTACTCTTATGAAATTAATGTCACAGTATTCCCACTTCATCTTGATTTAGTTAATGTTCCTGAATGCTTCTTTCATAATCTGCTTTTTTTTTTTAGCTTTTATAAGGTAATACTTTTTCTCAAATGATTATAATTGAATTTTTAAAACCAGATAAAAACAGAAAAACTTAGAACTCTCTGAAATTTTGTACTGACCTATCATCAGTTTTCACTCCACCCAGGCAATGGCATTTTTTCCTGGCCACTTTTTTTTTTTCAATTTGCCTTTTTCGTCTTTTTACCTATTCTCTATCTTGAAAGCACTTTATTTTCAATCTTTTTTTCCCCTTTCTTCCTGATCTTACAGCATTCAATTTTGTTTTTCCTTTTTAAACATTCGGCCTAGTTTTCAAATGTTAGAATTTCATTTTAAGAAGAATCAGGTCTCAAGCTTGTTCTGTTTTATTAATGTAACAACCAGTGGTTTTTGCTGTTTTCTGTGTAAAAGAAATATGTTTTTTACACCTTAAACACCATCTGCTTCCTATTTGTTTTATTTTCACATTCTACCTATCCAATCAGGTTTTCTAATATTGTTGAGTAATATCTTCCCAATAATCATCATTGTTTTTTTATATCTATGACCATTGTATTTGGTCCAGAATTAGAGGTTCTCAAAAAATGTGGTTTGGAGATGCCTCCTTTCATTTCCCAGCAATGAAATTCCCAACATTGGAGCTTGAAATTCCCACTATTAACAGAATAATTTTCAACTAAATTATTTTCCCCATGTAACTGTATATACAGCTTTCCAAACTCCCACTTTATCTTGAGTCCTAGAGAAATGAGTCCTTTGATTTGTATTTTATTTATACTCCTAAAAACAGTGAGGCCTCTATAATGCTTTTTGCCTTTATATGCTATGTTTTTCTTTCTTTTTTATCTGTTTCAATTTATTTTAGAATAGAACTCCTATCTGAGAGGCTATAAATGATTAATGTCATTGAATATCTCTGAGTAATTTTTCTAAAGATAAGGTGACTATGAGGAAATGGAATCTTTACAAGTGTTAGTGAGAAGTAAGAGATTTGATGTTTTGAGGAGTGGTTTGATGATAACACTTTGGTGGGTAATATGTGTTTCTAAAGTGAAATTGGGTGTCCAAAAGGAAGAATAGATTGAGGGAGATGAATCATAAAAGTTTTTTCCTGTGACTAACTTTGAATGATGAGATGTGTTTTTGTTTTTTGTTTTTTCCCCTGATTTAACTTTAAGATCATGTATAGAATGTACATAGAATATACTTCCATTGATATTTTTGTGAAACCAAAGCCTAGAAAACACTACTAATATCAACTGTTTTGAACTAAAAACATATGGGGGCTGGGATTTTCTGTTAACAAAAAACATGGAGCACTGGGGTTGGGGGTGAATAAAAGTGCAAATGGCTGCCCAAAGCAGGAAGTCTGAGTTTATGATCTTCAGTAAGGGAAGAATTGAGACACTTCAGTTCCTTCCTGGCAGGAATGAAAAGTGTAGTTTTAGATATATTAAAAGGGACTGTGGGAATCATTGCATTTCAGAGCCTACACTCTGGGATCAACTGGACAAATACTGGTGCAGCTGATATATGAGATTTGGAATGAACATAAATCAGAAGGACTCATGGATATGTACTATGTAGCTCTGTAGGTGTCTCTCTGCCTTATTGTAGAAAACCTTCTTGGCAGATAATTTTTATTTAAATGGTAATCCCTGAAGTACTCATCTCATAGTTTGTGTCTACAGTCAATAATATAGGAGATGTTAGCAAGCGGATGTACATTTATCAACTTTTCTCCAAGTCCTGACATTCCTAACTACTGTTGAAACAATCCATCATTCTCAGGCTAATATACACATTTTGGTCTTTTCTGAAATTCTATATTAATTAGTCAATAATTGCATGCTATCTCATCTTCCAAACTTAGACATTTCTTTTTAACTTTTTTTTTTTTATTGGATTGGTAATTTTTTTTTTCTTTTGGCTGCACTGTGGATTGAAACTGGGCCTTACACAGCCTGGGCAAGTACTCTACCATTGAGCTATAACCCCAGCCCAATCACTTGTCTCTTGTTAAGCATGTAATCATCACACTCAAAGATCTGTACTCAGAAAGGTGAAAATAGAAACTGGGGCATTAAATCTACTAGAAGGAATGGAACGGAATCATGGACAGTTTTCAGAAAATAGTTCTCATTTAGACACTGTTAGTGTCTAAATGATTTTGGTTATTGATTAATCTTATGAAGTTAAATTCTGTAATGAATGTATCCAATCCAATATAATAATCACATTATTCATTTAAATTCTTTAAATGAACATTCTGAAATTCATTTAAATTCTTTGTTTTTCCTCCAGTTAGCTACTGCTTAAGTCTAGGAGATCTGTAGTAGGGGAAGAACTCTCCTCATCCTCCAGTCAGCATTTCTGTCTCCCTCATTTCAAGTTGGGAAGTTTGGAGCTAGAGCGTTTGGATTGGAGAAATAATGGAGTAAGAATGAGAGAGAAGAGGCAAAAGAATGCTCTTTTGAAAGAAACTTTCTTGATTTCTCTTTTATGCTTCCTTTGTTTGACATATGTTAAGAGTTGCTCTAGGGTTTTTGAGGGCACAAGATAATGCCTGTCCCCTGCATTTCTTCCTTTGATGGTAAGCCTTTGGTCCCTTCCTGCTAAGATGTTTTGGTGGGTTCTTTTTCTCCCACATGGTCTGTTTTGGACTACAGAAATCCTGCCCCTCTCTCTGCTGGTCTTCTTTCTTTCCTTCCATTTTTCCTTCCTTCCTTCCTTCCTTCCTTCCTTCCTTCCTTCCTTCCTTCCTCCTTCATCCATAGGTCTACTACAGCTCTTGGATCCTTCCAGCTCTAAGGATTCGTCAAACCTCTTTCACTTAGGATAAATAAATGAGGGAATGCCATAGCAATCCAACCAACTTTCTTCAAATAAATTCTCCCATTTGACTTCTTCAACATCTATCATTTTATATAGTGAATGTGAAGGTCAAGCCTGGGACTCAAAACCATGATTTTGGCATTTGCTTTTCATGTCTAGCACCTCACTGTGGAGGGTGAGGGAGTATGTGCCATCTATTGTCTCGTCCTCAGCTGGGACGGAAATGGAGTACTATTTTTGCATTCTTTTATGTGTATTTGGAAGAAGTGGGAGTGGGCAGAAAACTGGATTCCATGTTCAAGATATTGCATTAAACTTTGAAACATAAAGTTATAAAATATATTGTCCCAATTTTTAAGGAATTTGAAATCTTAAAATGTGTAGAAAACATGTTCACAATATATATATATAAAACAAAGAAGACTGTAATAAAAAAGGCATAAAATCCCACAACTTTTTATGTAAAAGAGACATTCCATTTGATTTAGGGAATTTAAAAGTATTTTTTCAGTTTTCCCATTCTTTTTTAAAATTTTTTATTTGTTCTAATTAGTTGTACATGACAGTAGAAGGCATTTATAAATTTTGATGAATCATACATAAATGGAGTATAATTTCTCATTTTTCTGATTATACATATTGTAAGATAACATCAGTCATGCAAGAAGCAATATGTGATATGTGTTTCCATTCTTTCTTGTAAAATAACTTCTCTGAAATATTTATGGATGAGATGAGATGATGTCTGAAAATGCTTTTAAATAATTCAGTGAATGGGGGGAAGAGAGTCATCCTCCATAAGAAACAAGATTTTCTGAGTGGTTAATCATTGAGGCTATAAGATGGTCCAAGGATGTTTGCTGTCATATTCTTTGTGTATTTGGCATGTGTTTGAAAAATCTATAAGAAAACAATAAATATAAAAATATAGGAAGGCATAATAAAATCAACTTTGTTGGGAATATACTCTGTTATGTACACTGTTCTAGACTTTGGGTTACAGTGATAGAAAAGAGACACATATGCCTGTCTCCTGTATAGATCTTGATATAGAGGAGACAAATCCTGAACAAATTCAGTTGTGTTAGTCCTCAAAATGTTTAAGACCAGGTATAATTTTAATCAAGCAACTTGGAAGCAAGAAAGATTGGGAGCAAATATATTCTTTAATGAAATACTCCAAGTCTGGTATCATCTATACCACATTATTTCCATTTGTGTATCTTCTTTCATATTATTTTCTCCTCTCCATGCTTTATTTCAGCTTCATGGTCATGTCTTGACTACTCAGAATTAAGCCTTCTCTCATTCATTATAGTATACCTATTCATTCAGAAAGCTGATAATACTCATTGGTTCAAGAGCCAAGGTACCAAGGTTCTCAATAAAGATTAGTCACTTACTACAAATGTAAATATAGGCATATTCATTAACCTTTAAGTGTGTGAGTTTCCTTATATTTAAAATACGGCTGAATCAATGCCTACCTAATATTTGACAATTAAATGAATTATTCACATAAACAATTTAGAATACTAACTATCACATAGTAAACATTCAACAACTGTTAAATCATATTATGATTAAGCAAGACACATCCATTTACTTTACTGTGCTGAATATCTCTCTTTACTGGACAGGTTCTGTCTTGTATCAGAGGACTCCCATTGGGGAAAAAATGATGTGTGAAGGTTACTTTATGAGATAATAAAAATCAATGTTAAGGACTTAGGGTTGGAGTAAGAGACAGTCCCTTATTAATACATCAGGAGTTTCTCTCATTGGGGCTAGAAATAGGGAAAATCTTTCTTAGAAGGCAGTTCATCAAATAATGCTACTGTGCAAATGTGTATTTATAAACAGTCCCTAGAATAAAATGAGATTGAACGGTGGCTGTCACCATGTGTCTGCTCAGTTTCTCCCCATGCTGACCCAGTACAAGTGGACTATTTTTAACTTGTTACATGCTTGTACCAAGCATTGAGCAGAGGGAAATAAAAAGATATAAGACAGCAAGATGAAAGTTCACTGAAGTGGAAATCTAAAGGACCTTTTCCCGTCTGTTTAGCACAGAAGTTGTTATCTCTGGGGGTATGGATTTCATCACAGTTCCATAAATTGTGACTTCCAGATTGTGTTATTGCAGAACATCAGCAACCCTAAAGGACTCCAGGATGCCAAATCTTACTTTAGTCAGAGTAGTTTCTTATTTAGTGTTTATTTTCATGTTGGGCTTCTGCCTGAAAAGCTATTCCCTTACTAGTAAAATGGATGTAAATATTTTTTCTTTGATTATTAGTTTCTGTATTTCCACATTATAGTATATAAAATTTATCAGAGAATGATTAATTATATTTTAAAGAAAAATACTAGAAGAGATATGGGAAAAGGAATAGTCATTTATTAATACTTCTTTTCTTCAAATAGATTCCAGTGCATTTTCATTTAATTTCTAAAAATAGCTTATTAATTATCAGCACATTTTAGTGCCTTTCTAGCCAAATGCTTGTTTTTTGATACATTTCTCAAAATAAAAAATATAAGCAAATAAACTCATTAAACTGATAGATATTGTTAAAAAGAGTTTCACAAAATCTGATTTGAGATTGCTTGTACATTAATAAATGTAACATTTGTACTATGGGATGTTTTGGCTTGCATAAGTAGTATGATTATATATTTCATTTTTCTAAAATCTTTATTTCCCCATGACTACTCTGAAATGAGGAGATATTTTTATTTATTTGTACTCTTAGGGCAACAGTTAAATGCAAATTATTTTTGTATTCATTTAATCCACTTTCAAAGTTCCATCTCTAATCAGTTGTATATGAGAGTAGTTACAGAGGATGGATGTTTTAAATATTTGAGCTACTGAGTAAGAAACTCAATAGTCTTAGAATCATGAAGGAAATGGATCTCACATTTGGAAAGAAGCCTAAAAATCAGTTCATTCTGTACAAACAAAGCTCCAAACAATAGTTGGGAGAAGAGGATATACAAATAAAAATTTGATTTCTGCTCACTTCAGCATAGTGCTTGGTTTTTTTTTAAATAATAGGAATATATTATTTTTACTATTAGAAAAACCATCTTTTTATTTTAAGAAATTCCTTGTGGCACTTGAGTTCCCTTTATCAGCCTCAGAAAACCTGTACCCAAATTTCTAGGCCCCATTTTATGCACTTTTGTTGGCAAGAAAACTCTTCTGCCTAATAATCTAAAGACTTATTGACAGTGTATCAGCTGTTCATATAGCATGTGTGATGTTCCAAATATATTCATTTGAATTTTATATAAATTAAATATGAAATGCAATCAAATATATGAATGGATTAAATATTGGTCATAATTATTCTAGGTATAATCTAGACATTTTAAGATGCATTGATTGAATCATTTAATCAATAAGAATTTACAGTAAACATGTTTAACATATTTTGTATCCAATAAAAACCTAGCCTACTGACCTTTCCTGAAGATTTTAGAGTATTCAGCCCCTGCAATTACCTGAGCCAAGTCCTTAAACTAACTTTCTATGTATAATTTATTTTTGTTTGATACAAAATAAACACCTTTACTTTAAATGTGTCTAGTGAGCATGACATATTTAAATACACAAAGTATTTCTAAGTATTAAAAAGTTTGGAATTGTGTCATGACTATTGAGTTTGACATCATGCTTATCATATTGAAATACATATGTCTACAGAGGCAAGTGATGACACTCTGTGGGGGAGAAAGAGCTACAAGATGAATCAGACATCCAGAGTCAGAGGACTTGCTGTGTAGTAGTGTGAGGTAGTGTATTAGATATTGATTTTCAGAAAAATGGCTGCCCCACTCCTCTCTCACAGGAGAGTGATTGATTCTCCCCCATCATTCTGAAATCTTTTTTGTTATATACATGTGGATATATATGCATTTTATATACATCTATATTCTTATGCATATGTATTACTATACACACATACACATACAGTGTTAGTCAGCTTTCCATCACTGATGCAAGTAGCTGAGATAAAGCAATGTATAAAGGAAAAGGTTTACTTTGGCTCACAGTTTTGGAGCTTTCAGTCCATGATTAGCACCATTGATTTGGACCTGTGCAGAGAAGCACATCATGGGGGAAGCAAATGGCAGAGAAAAATCACTCACCTCATGGCTGGGAAGTGAACAAGGGAAGGAGGAAAGGGGTTAAAGGGGGTAGGGTGCCCTGTCCCCTTCATGGGCATACCCCCAATGACCAATAACTTAATTGAGCTGCTAAATAAAATTTATCATCATAAGTAATGTCCTTCTGGGTGATGCATGAGGTGTCAGATTGTACTCTTGGACTGACATTCTAGCATAGGGTTGAAGGAGAAGCTATGTTAGATTTAGGTATTCAGGGAAAACTTTTCTAAAAAATTACATTTAAACTGAACATAAGGGAAGATCTGAGTTTTCCAACTACAGAGAACATCATGCTTCATCTGTCTGAGGAACAGAAGGGAGATCAGCATGTGCAGAGCAGAATGATGTTGATTATCTGGAATAAGATTATAGATGGGGCAAATGTTGGATCACATGAGCCAGGAAAGAAGTCTGGATTTCATTCTAGGCACTTTGAGAGGTCACTGAAATTTTGAAACTATTAGATAGAAAAAAAACAAACTTTTTCTTTATGCTCACATTCAATACAGAAAACTTCAGTGACTAAATATAGGTGTTCCTCCCACACCACAAGATTCTCCTCTGCTCTTCAGACACTAACTGCATGTCCTACAATTCTTTTCAGTCTGACATAATCAGAATTATCACAGACTCTGGGCTTGGTCCCACAAGACTACTTCCCACTTTAGATGCCAATCAAAAGTAGTAGGTCCCCTTTTACTCACAGCTCCTGTATGACTGGGCTACAAATTGCAAGCTCTTACAAACCCATTCTTGAATTCAATCATTAGCTAGAATAACTTACAGAACTCAGGGAAACTCTTTACTTACTTTTATCCATTTATTTAAAAAGGTGCAGCCCAGGTACAGTCAAATGGGAGAAATGCACAGAGCAATAAATGGGAGAAGGAGTGTGGTCTTCCGTGGCTCTCTGAGCCATCCTGCCTGCCCAGCACCTCTAAATCTTCTGGAACCTGGAAGCTCTTACAACTCTGTACTTCTGAGGTTTTTATGGAGGCTTTACTCCTTGAAGGAAAAGGGGTAAGGCTGAAGGTTCCAAGTTTCTAATCATGACTTGGCCTTTCTGGTGGTCAGTCCCTCCAGAGCCCACCCACAGTCACCTCAGTAGAACATAAGATGCTCCTGTCACTCAGAACTTTTGTTTTTTTTTTCTACTTCTATACTAAAATATCTGAAACTGGTTAAATTATGAAGAAATTTATTTCCTCACAGCTCTAGAGGCTGAAAAGTCCAAGGTTAGGATACTGGTATCTGGAGAGGGCTTTCTTTCTGCATCTTCAAATAGCAGACATCATCACACAGCAGAAGGGCAAAAGGAAAAGGGGGAAAATTCTCTCATTTACAAGGGAATTAATCCTATCAACAAGGGCAGAGCCCTTCTGGTCTGATCACTTCTTAACAGTCCTATCTCTTAATATAGTTACAGTGGCAATTTCAACATGCATTTGGAGGAAGACAAACATTCAAGCTAGAGAAACTCCTATTTCAAGAGGTTTCTTTTTTTTTTTAATTTAATTCTGTGTTAGGAAATTAATCAGAGCAGAGTAAACAGGAAGAAAGACTGAAATTGATCAACATACCTGGACAGACTTTTGTCACAGACCATTATCTTCTATTTAGGTTCCATTCAGTATTCCAAAGAGAGTAATTTTGAAGCCAGTGCTTATTCTGCAGGCTAAATAGCCTTTGTCCCAGACATCGTGTGGTTCCCAAGTCTGTTGGATTCCCCTAAAATCATTTATTGCCCCACTAAGCATTGCATACATTCCCATTCTCCCTATCTCCTAAAGAAAAAGGGGTATATAAATTTCTGAATCACCTTGGGCTAGTGTTTAATTATACTATGTGATTATCTCCATGCACACAATAAATTTGTGTATCTTTTCTCCAATTAAACTGCCTTTCTCAGTTTCCTCCAGCAAACATCCAGAAGGCATAGAGGAAATTTCCTTTTGCCCCTACACAAACTGAATTAAATAATTTCTAATAAATCAAATAAATGCAATTTAATAAAAATTCAGTAACTATTTTTTTTCACTTATTATGATGGCAAATATCATTAAATTTCAAAATTCAGGGCATTATCCAAGGCATGAAGGAAAAGGTATTTCAATATCCAAATAGAAAGTAATATTATTTCTGTGTTTTCAGAGGACAATTGAGCAACATATTTTAGTATTTCAAAGGCACATGACATTTGAATCACCTGTTTCACATATAAAAATCATTAAACATAGTTTACACTATCTCATATAAGGTAGGAACAATCAAGTGTTCTTTAATAGGCAAATAATTATGTTATACTTTAATAATGGACAATACCTTTGATTTTTAAAAAGAGGTAGCCTTATAGGTAGTGAGATGGAAATAGCTATGGAAGAAGAGAGCTGCATGACATGTATGTGAGGAATAATTGATCCTTTTTCTGTATGCTTTCATAATTTTTTACCATGTACTTAAAAAACAATATAAAATAAAATCATTTATGTTATGTAATGGGAAAATTGTCATTTACTTGTATAAAATGCAGAAAGATGTCTTGCTTAAGAACAACATATTGAAATGCCCATGTATTTTAAATAAAATTCAAGCAAGTTGGCAAATAAAATTAAAGCCAATAACAAATTTTTAAATGTTTTTCAATGTCAAGTTTATAATTATTTGAGAAATGAATTGCATAGAACTTAAAGAATGTAGGTGGTTGCTGCCCTGAATGCCAAACTAGTAGTTTGGTGATTGGAGAAAAGGGTGGACTAGGATTGACTGAAAACTGCTCGGCCAATCCTTGTGAGATAAAACCAAAATGGTGTGGTTCTAATACCATACTGGAGTTGACTAAGGGTGAGGAGAGCACTTCATCACTGGTGGTGGCTTTTCTTGTCTTTTCTAAAGTTAGACTTCCTGTAGTTTTATATTAGAGCACATGGGTCTAACAGGAAATGACTTTTTAAAGTAAAATGTGTCATAATCTTAGAAATTGACTAGTACTGGAGTATAGTGAAAATAGGGGTGGTACTTTATATCTTATTTTCCTAGTATAAAACCATGCATTCAGGAATGCAGTTGTGTAGTGTCTAAGTGTTTATACATTTGCCTCTATTGTTTGACATTTGTGTGTTGGTTTGCCTTATTTTCATTTACTACTCTACTTTTCCTTTAAAAGATTCTTTTTAACTTTAATTAGTCAATAACATAAGCATGTTGTATGTCATCTAATTCATTAGTGAAGAATAAAGATGATTAATGGAAATGCCAATTATATTACATAAAGATCTTCAGGAGAAATGCAATGTGATACTCCCTGAAGGAGATGATGGAAAAACTTTAAGACCTTATGACTTTTAAATGTATTTTATTTCCTAAACCTTACATGCAGTAGTTCCCAACATGTGGTTCCCTGAGTCTCAGTTCCCAAACTCTGACCTGTAGTAAATCAGAAATGCCAGGAGTGGGTCCTGGATTCTGTGTCTTAACAAGACCTCCAGATGATGATGATGATCTTTCAGGTGTGAGAAGCCTGTCTTAGGGCACAAATTACTTTTTAAAATAATTAAGGTTCCCCCTCTTAAGATTTTAGAGTTTTTTTAAAGAATTAGAAATGAATACATTTCTATCACAAGGAGTTCAGACTTCATGATATGACAAATCATATTATAGAAATGATGCTGAGACTCTTATTTGGATGAAGATTTAGAAACAGTTTTGGTCTATAAGAGGATTCTATTTTGATATACAGAGCATCTTCCATGAAATGAATTTTGTATTTCAAATGGAGGAAGCCTTTAACATAGATGGAATTTTAAGTATTGCATATTTCCGGAAGAAAAGCATTGATCACATCCTCCTTAGCTATTTAGTATTGCCAATGGAAATTAATTATTTAAACACATTTGGATCTTTAATAGAGCTTAAGAGGTGAAGTGTTTTAAAATCACCATTCTCTCATAAACATAAACAAAATATAATAGACGGAATTTTGCATAGAAATGACTGCATTAGGGTTTGTAAATACTGATCATAATGACTGCTGAGTAACTGAAAATAAACATAAGGTAAAGATCTGTTCTACCTGTTCTTAGTATAACAACTGCAGAAAAATCTGGAAGGAAAATTCATGGATTATTAATGGTGGTTATTTCATTTAAAAGAAATGTTAGGATTGAAAAAAACTGTCTCTAAAGAAGTTTGAATGTCTATATATGATTTTCAGTGTAGGTATTTGGGATAAAGATTTCTGTTTTGAACATGATGTTTTCAATAACATTTGGTTCTACGATTTTTAAGTATTCTTTGGCCGAAATTTCTTGCCTAGTCTAGACCAGCAATCAAGCTATTTGTACAATGTAAAAGCTTCAGGACTGGACAGCTAATTAGGAATTTATTCATGCAGACATGCAAGTCAGCTTCTCTTTAGGACTCTGTCCAATTCAACACAGCCAGCCTAATAATGCATATGCAGACCCAATCCATTAGAACTTATACTAATGTCATTTATCATGCTTTCTCATGTGCATCTTTTGGGAACTATTCACCTACAAACTTTATTATTATGTTTATTATTACTTATCTTTAAAAAAAATGTAATGCTGGTCCTGGGAAACGTATTGTTGTTTTGGGATTCCTAATTAGCAGTTTCCTGTTCATTTTACTTGCAAATGCTTTGCTTTCCTCTCTGAAAGTTTTGTAACAGCCCAAATGACAAACTATTCAGCTTCCTGAAGATTTCATCAACAAAACAAATGTTTAATTTTTCATTCAAAAGAAACTAAAGAGCAACTTATGGGTGGTACAGTATGGGGCAAAACCATACCTGTCCAGAGGATTCTTATAAAATGCATGTGAACATCAAGAATCTTTCTCTTTTCTCCTTCTCAGTGCAGCAGATGATTTTTAACTGCATACAAACAAGTACAAATAGCTTGACATTTTACAGTGTACACCACTTCAAAAGATATTTCCTATTGAAAAACTTCTGTTATGAGACTTTAACTTTCAGTTGAATATTAACCAATCTTTATTGGGTGCCTACCACGTGTGAGGCTCTAGACCAGAGAGCATTAATAATCCATTGCAGTGATCCTTGCCACCCTGGAAATCCCTTCCTGTGGGTCATGGACTAGTGCAGCACAGGGTGCTATGGGAGTCTATTGGAGAGGCACCTGGAAGTCAGATTCGGTAAGGGATTGTAGTAGCCATTGTTGGTTCTTCAATCCCCACTTTTCCATTGACCTGTCACACACCCATCAC
Organism: Glaucomys volans; assembly: GCA_020662805.1. Taxonomy (NCBI): domain Eukaryota; kingdom Metazoa; phylum Chordata; class Mammalia; order Rodentia; family Sciuridae; genus Glaucomys; species Glaucomys volans. Next base: position 64,388 of record JAJEJO010052073.1, on the reverse strand, counting down.
CCAACTACTGGAAACATTGGTTGACTACATATCCTGGCCTGTACTTTATCCACAGATTCACCTTCTGGTTGAGTCCATTCTCAGACTCCCTCCCTGGACTCCAGTCTTCAGGCAATGACCGAGGTCCACAAGAACAGCCCCAGTGCCTCCAGGTGGAATGAACTCCATGTTGCAATTTCTGTTTTATTGGTTCCTGGTAGGACCAGAGGGCATGAGATGTCAGTTGACACCCCCAACCCCCATTGGTTACAACTTTTGTCTCCTGCTCTATCTTGTTTCTCTCATTTTCATTCCCCTGAAAGCACTTCCCCAATACAACTGCATCAGTAATCAGACACTTCTAGGGAAAGTGATTTAACAGGGTTTAATCATTTCATAGATACCTGCAGGGTTAGTAGGAGCTGGATGTAGTTAGAAGGAAAAGGGTAAGGAAAGAGAAGAGTTTTTCACGTGGAGAAGGTATTAGCTGTAGGGGGAAATACCAGCATTCAGGGGAGTGAGAGTTCTGGTTAAAGGAGAGAGTGATAGGCTTATGGGTTGGGGTTTGAGGGTTGATAGGAGGTGGCAGCAAAGGAGTCATGTGAGATGAAGTTGAAAGGGTTAAGAAATGTAAGTCAAGTTACAAATACTTCAACCCAATGATAAAAAGTTGAAAAACATCCAGAATATTGCCTGTATTTTAGTTTATATAAAAATATGTAGCTGGGCGCGGTGGTGCATGCCTGTAATCCCAATGGCTCAGGAGGCTGAGGAAGGAAGATCATGAGTTCAAAGCCAACCTCAGCAAAAAGCAAGGCGCTAAGCAACTCAATGAGACCCTGTCTCTAAATAAAATACAAAGTAGGGTTGGGGATGTGGCTCCATGGTCAACTACCCCTGAGTTCAATCCCCGGATCCAAAAAAAAAAAATATATATATATATATGTAATATTTGAAATTATTTACATACTCAAAGATGTTAAAGAAATTGAAGGGAGTCTAGTAAAATAGGGGAAAGGGACCAGGGGAGGAAGGAGGGAATGGAAGGGAGAAATCTGAGGGAATGATATTAGCCAAATTAAATTGTGTGCATGTAGGAATGTGTATTGACAAATTCTACCATTATATACACCTGTAATGTACCAATAAAAATGGGAGGAAAAGATATTTCAAAATGGTGTTCTAAAATTAATTTCTTAGACTATACTACAGGAAGGGGCTGCCATCATGTGGTTACTCCCAAATGGCCCTCTGTGTCAACCTTACTGATCCTAGTCCTCAGTATTAAAGAGGCAGCCAATGGACAGTGTTGCCAAACTGTGGATTCTCCTTCTCTCCCCCACAGGAAGACCCCGGATGTGGTATGAGGAGAAGAGCACATTCTAAATCTATAAAGAATAGTGTTTAACAGTCATTTGGGGAAATGTGTGTTTTCTATAGCATTTTCCATTTATCTTATTGTAATACAAGTTTTCAACATGCTCATTCTGATATATTCTATGATCTACAGTAGCCTACAATGGTGATTCTTCAAAGGCTGTGGCAAAGGTGTATACTGTAGCTCTAAGAAAATAAGTTTTAAAAATGTATATACATTACAGAAAAAAATCATGTAGTACACCTGACTGCCAAACATGAAACCAAATGGAGTTATTTTCTCACACTCAATACTTCTCTATCATTTGGGTTGTGACTAATGTTGCATTTCTATTTATCCAGTTGCAAATTGCCTTCACATGTGACTTTCCACAAGTACACTGTTCTGAAAATATGTACAGAGGTAGAGAATACTCCTGGAGTTTAATTTGCAATTGTGTCCCTCCTTTTTTCTTGCACTGGGATCTGTTTTGCCACCATTCCTGTTTCATGCAGGCCCTCAGTTCCCACTCTCTCTGGATTTTTATGAGAGATTTTTACTCCATCCACTTGCATTTTTACTCCATCCTCCCTTGTGATGATTTCTCCACACAGGTGATTATTACTTAAAAAGTCAACAATTCAATTCAGTGCTTATAAATCCCTTCAGAGTATGAATTTTTTCTGTGTCTCCAGACCTACCTTTTTCTGTTCTCTCCCACATATCTCCAGTTCAGGAATACCAAATATGCCTCTTCATATCTTTGTGAGTTGCAGTAAGCATTTCTGTCTTGTTGAATTTTTTTTTGTTCTCACTTTCACAATCAAGATTAAATGTTGCCTCTTTCTAAGACTTAATCAACTGATCCTTTCTTTCTCTGAGGTTGCTAACACTTGCTATACACCTCTGGGATAGCATTTACCTTAGACGTATTGTAATCCACTGCTTATATGTCTGTCACTAGATGATTTCGTGATTGAGAGTTCCAGGTTTCATCTAAGTATACTTTAGATATATCTGTGGCAAAGTAAAACTGGGACCATGGGTAGCTAGAACGCTACTTTCTGGAATACTTATCCCAATAAGAGGAGCAGACAAAATGAACTGGAAATGAAGTCAACATGGCAATGCTTGTAGAGTTTGAGGACACAGTCTACATGTCGATATTGGGATGCTGTTTAAGTAGAGAACATTACTACTTCCTCGAAAGCCTAGATATAGCTAAGTTCTTTGTATTACTTCTTTACAACAACCCTATTAAGGAGAAAAAGAAAGAAAGGATTGGAGATATTAAGTCACTAACTCAAGATCCTATCAGTAGCAAGTAGCAGAGCTAACACCGGAAATCTGATGCCAGAGCTCACGTTGTTTCCTTTGTTATGCTTCAGTGCCAGTCCCTAATAAATTACACATGTCGGTGATGAGCAACTAAATGAATGGATGTGAACATAACTTGTATAATTTTTCATTCAAAAACAGCACGTATGTGTACACTGTAAGTGTGAATATTTTTCAAGTGTTTGTGGTATGGCCCACATGAGACAGTGTTGAAGTCCAATTTATGGTTCAAATCCCAACCCATTGCCAAGCATCATGCTGCCATCAGAAAATAATTAAATCTCTTTCCATGATCCTTCAAAAGCTCTTTTTAGCTCCTGCCAACACACACCTATTTAACATTATAATGTATAACCGCCCAATAAAATTGCTTTTAAAGCCCTTCCTGCTAACCTTTAACCCTCAGGACTGTGCATAATTTATTAACCTCTAAACAATCAAATCCTTTCCTTTCTCATTTTTAGGCATTTCCTTTCTTCCTCCTCCCCATCAATATTGCTTTCTTTACTGGATAATATTGAATCAAGACATTTTGATTATTTGTCATTTTAATTTAAGAGGTATGCGCTGTGTTCCTAATTAGCATTTAGTGAAACTAGTTTGTTGTCTAAAACAAAATTGTTGCTTGTGTGTTTTTTCATTTCTTGTATTCTTTTGGATTTTTTTTTATTTTTTGAAGTAGCATTCATTGAAGAAATAAAGAAGTTGCCTTCTTCTCTTCTTGATTATGCTATTGTGCTTTGGGAATGTTGTGATCTGAAGCAACATTTACCTTCTTCATCTTCACATGTGCAGAGAAGCTTATTAATGCGAATTAATTCACATGTGAACATGTGAATCCATGCTCTTGGAAAATGACACACGGTTATAGAAATGTGTGCTCAATTCCAGAATTAATTCTGTTGACTCATTACTTAGATATATAAGTACAGTGATATTCTATAAAGGCCTTGTAAATTTTTTAATGTATTACATTTCCAGGTTTTAGACAAAATTTCTCATTTATTAATTAAAATATTACCTTGACATAATGATGTAAGATTGATCTGGATTTTGAGTAAATTTAGATCTTAGACAGGAATGTGAAACTCTATTTGTTTTCCTTCAATCCCTGGACCAGCACTTCTAACTTTTGTTTTTTTTTTTAATGTCCTTATTCATCTTCTTTTACCTGAAAACACTTCCTAAAATCCATTTTTTTTTTCAAGACAATTTAAGAGCATAATTGGGTGACTTCTTCAGAGTTAACACCTTGCTGTGGTACCTGTTTAGCTGTTGGAAGCTCAGGGCTGACCTGTTTACACACCGCCCGCCACAGGCTGTCTTTTCTAAGCATCTAAGACAGTCAGCTGAAGCCCATTCCCCAGTGGCACTTCAGAAAGTCCACCTTCATAAACACTACTCAAGTGTTGTCCAAATTCTAAAAACAGCTAAAAGAACTTTCTCAAATATCATCCTCATTTCATCAGAGTCCACAAATTCTCATATGCAAAATTTTCATAAAGGATTTTCAGGATTCTTAAAAAACAAAAATGTGCCTTGGCTATGAAGCAACTCAGTAGGTGGCCAAACTGATACATTTGTTCTTTTCCCAACATCGTTCAGGGAAAACTAGAGCAAAATCTTTAGGAATCCATGCGATGCGCATATTATTAAATTCATCTGAGTAGCCATCTGAGTAGTTAAATGAAGTATACAAAGCAAAGTTAAACTGAGGATTCAAACCAAAGAATTCTGGAATTGGTCTTGGTCTTCTGCACTTAAGTAGTTTCTAGGTCATCTCCTCTTATTCCCATCTCCACTCTTTCTCTATTAATCTGGATTCTTATTCATCTCTAGGTTCCTGGTAACACATTTAACTCTATTCCATACTAATGCACCTTACACAGTGGTTTTCCAAAAATACAAATATGAACATTGGATTGTTCTAATTAATAAATTCTCCGGTGCCTGCCATTTCAGAAGTTGAGATGAACTTCAAACTTTTTTGCTTGACCTCTGAGGCTAGCATTTACCTAAATGTGTCTTAAAATTCACTTACTGTCCTTTAACATCTGCTTTCTGTGCTTCATGCTCAATTACTGCAGAATTTCTCATATACTGGCCCTGTGACTTGGAACTTGCTCTTCTCTTTATAAGGGCATTTCATTTACCCTTGTTAGTCTAAAAGTGATGCTAGTTTTTTTTTTTTTTTTTTTTTTTTTCAGCCTGATGTACCACTGACTTATATAATGAAATATCCTTATCAAAAAGAAGATGGTTCTGGGCTGGGGTTGTGGCTCAGTGGTAGAGCACGTGCCTAGCATGTGTGAGGCACTGGGTTCAGTTCTCAGCACTGATATAAATAAAAAATAAAGGTCCATTGACAACTAAAAAATATTTTTTTTTAAAAAAAGAGGATGGTTCTTATCATTTGAAGACAGATTTCCTTGCCCAACCCTGACTCCCAGTTTAAAGGAGGCATACCTAAAAAGTCAATCTAACAGAGCACTTGCCATATTGTGGTAATAAATATAAGGAATTTGATAGAAAAAAGAGGCTGGTTACTTGGTTCGAGACTAAACAAGTTTAAACTTATTTATAAGATATCCTTCAGGAATGCATCATGCAGAATGAGTGAAAGGTAAGTATGTGGAATGAGATATAATCAAAAGCCATCCATTTTTATTATATCACAGCTTTGTGTCTTTTATATACCTCATATTGCAATTGACATTACCTGAATTAGTTCAATTTTTTCTATTACAATTCTATGAAATAGGTATGTGAACCAACTGATGCACAGATAATTTTTTTTTAAAGCCACCCTTTTTCATAGAATCATTAGGCACTGGGGGTTAAAATTAACTTTTCAAATCCAGTGGTCTTTATCTTGGCAACCTTGCCTCTGATAACGTACTTGTAGACAATACCTTCCCAGTCTTTCTTACTTCTCCTTTCTTTAAATGAAGATTGCATCAAAGGAATACATTGGAAGCTAAGTTTTAAACATTTATTGCACTCTGAGCTAGTCCTGATGAATAAGAATCAAAGTGTCATGATGTTATATAATTTTCCTCAAAATATAGTAAAATGATTCGTTAGAAAATACTGTATTTTAATTAAACAATTGCCACTTAATGCATAAACTAAATTATAATTATGTTTATATAACTTACATGTAGAATGTGTTTTCCTCAAAGTAAGATCTTTTAAATTCCTTTTGAAATGCTAGACTCTTCAGGCTGCTTCTCAGCCTTCCCACTGTTTCTGAATCTTTGGTTGCCATCCAGTGGCAATAGTCACATACTTCACTTTTGGAATAGAGAAGAGAAAATCCTCCCACTCTCCAAGCACACTGTCCTTTATATTTCAAAGCAAATGATACAAGTCCATTTTATGTAACAGATTATAAAGGTTTTAGCTATTACTCCTACTGAGTCTAATAAAGATAAAACTATATCATATATCTAGATATATATCTAGATATCTAAATAACCAGTGAGTTCTAATTAAGGAAAAATTCTTTTATTTTCTCAGCAAATTTATAACCACTGTTTCACCCTTCAGAAAATCATTAGAAATAAAGTATTTATATTAAAATTTCTTCTAGTATCAATAATCTGCAAATCCATGTATTGGTGATTAATGCAGTGCACTCAAATGCTAGGTTCCTCATGTTTTTCTCAAATATGACGTCTCACCAATGAGAGGAAATTCTAGTATAAAACTCTGAATGGAGAATTTAAGATAATAAAATGTGTGTGGAGTTAGGTGCAGTGGCACACACCTGTAATCCCAGTGGCTTGGGAGGCTGAGGCAGGAGGATCTCAAGTTAAAAGCCAACCTCAGCAACCACAAGGTGCTAAGCAACTCAGTGAGATCTTGTCTGTAAATAAAATACAAAATAGAGCTGGGGATATGACTCTGTGTTTGAGTGCCCCTGAGTTCAATCCCCAGTACCCCCCAAAAAAGTGAGTGTGAATTATTTCTTCCAAAATGGGCAAGTTGTTATCTATGACACACATGTAATATAAAGAAAGTGCTTTAAAGCAACATCTTTCAGAAACATCTTAGAAACTTATGTGTGAACAGAGGTGAGGAAAATGCATTTCTCTTAAACAAAATGGGATTTTTTTTAAGCCACTAAAAGTGAAGAAATAGAACGAACATATCTGATAGTTAAAAATCAGAGTATTGCTCAAAATGCAGGATAATTTTATTTGAGATTGTCTTTCTTAAAGTTTGAAGATCAATAAATGTGATTCATCAAATGGATTTCAGGGCAAGAATCACATGATTATTTTAGTAGATGGCAAAAAAGAATTTGACAAAGTATGGCACCCATTCATGTTTAAAACACAAGAAAAACTAGGAATAGGGGGAATTTACCTCCACTTTGTAAAGGTTATATATGACAAACCCAAGGCCAGCATTATACTGAATTGATAAAAACAAATCATTTCTTCTAAAAATGAGAACAAACAAGGATGCTCACCTTCACCACTTCTATTCAACTTTGTCCTTGAAACCTTAGCCAGAGCAAACAGGCAAGATAAAGAAGTTAAAGGCATAGTGAATGCAAAAGAAGAGGTCGAATTATCTCTGTTTGCTGAAGACATAATCCTATATTTAGAAGACCCAAAAAACTCCACCAGAAGACATCTAGAACTTATAAGTGAATTCATCAAAGTAGCAGGATGCAGGATACAAGACCAACACTCATAAGTCAATTGTGTTCCTATACTCCAATGATAAATCTGTTGAAATAGAAATTAGGAAGAAATTAGGAAAAGCATCTCATTCACAATAGCCTAAAAAGAAAAAAAAAAAAAGCTTGGGAATCGATCTTACAAAGGAGGTAAAGGACCTCTACAATGAAAACTATAAAGCACTACAGACAGAAATTGAAGAAGACCTTAGAAGATGGGAAGACCTCCCATGATCTTAAATAGGCAGAATTAATATTGTCTAAGTGGCCATACTACCAAAAGCAATATATAAATTCAATGTAATCCCCATCAAAATTCCAATAATGTTCTTCACAGAACTAGAAAAACCAGTCATGAAATTCATTTAGAAAAATAAGAGACTCCAAATAGACAAAGCAAATGTTAGCAAAAAATACAAAGCAGGAGGCATCACAGTACTGGACCTCAATTTATAAATACAGAGCTACAGTAGCGAAAACAACTGGTACTGGCACCAAAATGGCATGAAGACCAATGGAACAGAATAGAAGATAAAGAGAAAAATCCACATAATTAACAGTTATCCGATAATATACAAAAGTGCCAAAAACATACATTGGAAAAAGGATGGCCTTTTTAACAAAAAGGAAATCCACATGCAGTAGAATGAAATTTAACTCTATATCTCACCCTGCACAAAACCAACTCAATGTGAATCAAAGACCTTGGAATTAGATCAGAAACTCTGGAACTGCTAGAAGAAAATGTAGGACCAACACTTCCTTCGCAAAACTCCTAAAGCACAAAACGTATAATCAATAGGTGGGATGGCATCAAATTAAAACACTTTTTCATAGCAAAGGAAACAATGAGCCTGAAGAGAGAACCTATGGAATGGGAGAAAATCTTGGTCACCTGCACCTCAGATTTGGCATTAATATCGACTATATACAAAGAACTCAAAAAACTTAATACCAAAAGAATAAATAGCCCACTCAATAAATGGGCAAAAGAACTAAACAGACACTTCTCAAAAGAAGAAATACAAATAAATGGTCAACAAATATATGATAAAAGGTTCAACATTCCCTAACTAGGGAAATGCAAGTCATAACTACACTAAGATTTTATCTCACTCCAGTCGGAATGGCAATTATCAAGAATACAAGTAACAATAAATGTTGATGAGGATGTGGAGAAAGGTACACTCAGACATTGTTGTTGGTGGGATTGCAAATTAGGACCACCATTCTGGAAGGCAGAAAAACTAAAAGAACCAATAAAAAGTAAAGTTTGAAGATGAGAAAATTTAGAACCAAAAGAAATTATTTGAAAAATATTATTTACCTAAGTAAAAACTTGTTTGTCTCTTTGTTAGTATTAATTTTGTTCTGATTTATCTAAAAAAAGTTGTGGACTGGAAAGCAGAATGGTTAAGTAAAGAAAAGTTGTCACATTTAAAATCACTTGATTAATAAGAGTGTCAGAGAATAGTCATTCACCACACTATAGTTATAACAATATATGAATTTTAGTTTAACTTTAAATTCACTGATTAGTAGTAGGCAGATTAGAATGTGTTTCTGGCCAATAAGATACAGCTGTCACCTCTCACCTTCTAGCTTTAAAATGTGTGTGTGTGCGTTTTTTTATTTTTATTTTTATTTTTATTTTTAGTATCGCCAATGACTTCTAGGTTGCTAAATCCTGTGGTCACTTCTCAGGTGTCTTCTTATTTGACCTAGCAGCATGTGGTATGCCTTCCTGGCTTGGTACATTTCTTCATTTGATTGCACAAATTCCAATTTCTCTGGGACATCTTTTGAACGCACAGGCTATCCTCCTCTCACCACCTCTTTTGTTCATTTCTCCTGTGCATTGAGTTTTGGAGCACCTGAGAGCTCAGGCCTTGGTTCTTTGTCTTTTCTTGGCATGCACCACACACTACTGACATTTGGGTTCAGACAACTCTCTAATGCATGGGGCTGCGCTGTGTGTTCTGGAACGTTCAGCAGTGTCCCTGGCCTATACCCACTAGATGCCATAATACCTCACCTCCCAATTCTCATGACTGAACATGTCTTCAGAAGTGGCCAAAAATTCCCTGAGGAAAACCTGCCTCTGGTTGAAAACCATTGACTTACATCTTTGAAAACTTGATCTCATTCAGTCTTATACCTGTAGATCTGTCAATATTCTATTGATGAATACATTTGTTTACTAACCCAGTCTTTTACAAATTTCAGGCTTTTATCCATAGCTTACTGCACTGCTTCAGCTATAGGAATCTGAAAGTTGAGATATTTTAAAACAAACAGATCTTCCCTTCCAAACCTTCGGTCTGAGCTGTTGCTATGTTTCAATGCTGGTATCAATCTTCAGTTCTGCAAGCCCCAAATCTTAGAGTCATTCTTGACTTTTCTCTTTATTGGATAGCCTACATTCAGTCCATCTGGATGGACCTTCTAAATATATTCCAAATACACCACTTTTCACTCCAGTGTGATAAACTAGTATCTCTTACTGAAATTCTTCTAATTCCCTCTTGGTCTTTCTGCTTCCACTCTTGCAACCCCTTCCCTCTCCCACAATTCCCACACCTTTATATCATTTATTGTCACAAAGCAAAAATACATGTCAGATTCGTCACCCTTTATTTCATCTGCTCACAGATGTTCCATTTCTCAGAGTGAACCTCTGTGCCTTCAGAGGACCTCATGTGCTCTGCAGTGTCTGCCTGCTCCCCTGTCTACCTGGTTTCCCATTTCTCTCCTTTCACACTCTGTTTATTTGCTATCTGTACACTTTACTGATAGAAGTGTCTGTCAATATTTTTTTTCATTAAAAACCTTAGGTCCTTATTTCCCTATTGTGTTTTAAGAGATATTTATATATGTTCCTAATATATGTTTTTAAAAACATTGCCCTCTTTGTAGCTTACCTTTTCATTGTTATATGTGTCTTGTGTTTAACTGTTCATGCTGTGAATAAGAGTATTTTGTCCAACCGAAGGACAGAGGTAATCTCTATTATATCTAGTTTCAGATGTTTCATACTTCCAACTCTTACATTTGTGTTAAGAAGCAATTTTAAATTGTGTGTGTGTGTGTGTGTGTGTGTGTGTGGGCATACAATGCATATATGAATTCCAATGATATGAGCTGATGTTGAAGTTCATTTGTTTTTCCACCTGCCCATCCTTATGTTTGGGGGAGAATTGATTTCCCAACAATGTTGAGTCCCTCATTCCATCATTGTCTTTAATTGGTTCTTTTTTCTAAAATTTTATAGATTGCAATATATAGTCTTGCACATTTTTTTTTTTTGCTAAATTTACCCCTAGATGTTTCTTGTTCTTTTTCTATAAGGCTATGTAGCAAATTGAATGATTATGTTAATTTGAACTTCCAGTTGTTCATTACTTTTATATAGACATATGGCTATGTATTTTTATATTGATCCCATGAATTTTCTAAGGTTTCTAATTAGCTTTGGATTTTTTTTTTAGATTCTGTAGGATTTTATACATAGGTAATCATGTTATCCGTGAATAAAGAGTGTTGTTCTTGCTCTTCAACCTGGACACCAGTTATTAATTTTTCTTGCCATTTTTCACTAGTTCGAACCCAATTAATAAGTTGACAAAGGAAATGAAACAGACACTTCACAAAAGAAGAAACATAATTGGTCAACAAACATACGAAAAAATGTTCAATCTCTAGCAATTACAGAAATGCAAATTAAAACTACACTGAGGTTTCATATCACTCCAGTCAGAATGGCATATATCAAGACTACAAGTAACAATTAAATGTTGGCAAGGATATGGGGCAAAGGTACACTCATACTTTGCTGGTGGGACTGCAAATTCCTGCAACCACTATGGAATGAAGTATGGAGATTCCTCAGAAAACTTGGAATGGAACCACCATTTGACCCAGTTATCACGCTCCTCAGTATATACCCAAAGGACTTAAAATCAGCATCCTACAGTGATACAGCCACATCAATGTTTTTTGTGACTCCATTTACAATAGGTAAGCTACAGAACCAGCCTAGGTGCCCTTCAATAGATGAATGGATAAAGAAAATGTGGTATACATACACAATGGACTATTACTCACCATAAAGAAGAATGAAATTTTGGCATTTACTGATAAATGGGTGGAACTGGAAACCATCATGAGAAATAAGTGAAATAAGTGAAAGTGAAATAAGTCGATCCCCCAAAACAAAAGCCAAATGTTCTCTCTGATATGCAGATGCTAACACACAAAGGAGACAGGGGGAGGAGGGAAGAATTGAAGTTCAGTGGATTAGACAAAAGGGAATGAAAGGAAGGGGGAGTGGAATAGAAAGCAGAATGAATTGGACATAACTTTCCTATGCTTGTGTATGAATACACCACCAGTGAAACTCCACATCATGTACAACCACAAGAATGGGGATCCTAATGAGATCCAGTAAGTTATACTCCATGTATGTATAAAATGTCAACATACACTCTACTGTCATGTATATCTAAAAATAACAAATAATAAAAAAACACAGGTACACTAAAAATGTATAAAATTTCCTTAGGCTATTTGTATAAGTTGTATATGAAACATAAATGAATGTCATGTTTAGACTTAGGTCTGATCCCCAACATGTCTCATTTTGTCTAGGTAAATACGGCCCAAATAAAAAATTCCACAATACTAAACATTTCTTGTCTCAAACATTTCAGGTAACGGATACTCAAATTATGTATATATTATATTACTCATTTAGAAAATCAAGATATCATAAAGTTAATTTTGGATTTCCCACTAAAGATTGTGCAGCAATGCAGTTATAACAATGCAGATGAATTCATTTAAATTTGCTCTATGGGGAAAGATACTTTCTGTTTTTTTTTTCTTTTTTCTTTCTTTTTTTTGATTTACTTATTGATTCATTGAACACAAATGGAGTACAGCTATTGTTTCACTGGTTGTACACAAAGTAGAGTTACACCATCTGTGCGTTCATACATGTACACAGGGCAATGGTATCTGTAACACATTCTGTTATTATTTTTACCCCCACCCCTCCCCCACCCCTCCCTTCCCTCTATGCTATCTATCCTTCCTCCATTCTTGCTACCCTTCCCCCCCACGTTATGCATCATCATTCATTTATCAGTGAGACCATTTGGCCTTTGGATTTTTGGGATTGGCTGATCTCACTTAGCATAACAGTCTCCAATATCATCCATTTACCTACAAATGCCATAATTTTATTCTTCTTTATGGCTGAGTAATATTCCATTGTGTATATATACCACAGTTTCTTTATCCATTCATCTACTGAAGGGCATCTAGGTTGATTCCATAATCTAGCTACTGTGAATTGAGCAGCTATGAACATTGATGTGGCTGCATCACTGTAGTAATCTGATTTTAAGTCCTTTGGGTATAGGCCAAGGAGTGGGATAGCGGGGTCAAATGGTGGATCCATTCCAAGTTTTCTAAGGAATCTCCACTCTGCTTTCCAGAGTGGCTGCACCAACTTGCACTCCCACCAGCAATGTATGAGTGTACCCTTTTCCCCACATCCTCGCCAACACCTGTTGTTGCCTGTGTTCTTGATAAAAGACATTCTAATTGGGGTAAGATGAAATCTTAAGGTGGTTTTGATTTGCATTTCTCTTCTAGCGAGGGATGTTGAACATTTTTTCATAAATCTGTTGATTGCTTGTAGATCTTCCTCTGTAAAGTGTCTGTTCATTTCCTTGGCCCATTTATTGATTGGGTTATTAGTGTTCTTGGTGTAAAGATTTTTGAGTACTTGGTAGATTCTGGAGATTAGTGCTCTGTCCGAAGTGTGTGTGGCAAAGATTTTCTCCCACTCTGAAGGCTCTCTCTTTACATTGCTCATTGTTTCCTTTGCTGAGAAGAAGCTTTTTAGTTTGATTCTATCCGAATCATTGATTTGTGCTTTTATTTCTTGTGCTTTGGGAGTCATGTTAAGGAAATCTGGTCCTAGGCCAACATGATGAAGATTTGGACCTATTTTCTCTTCTATTAGGTGCAGAGTCTCTGATCTGATTTCTAGGTCCTTGATCCACTTTGAGTTGAGTTTTGTACAGGGTGAGAGATATGGGTTTAGTTTCATTTTGCTGCATATGGATTTCCATTTTTCCCAGCACCATTTGTTGAAGAGGCTGTCTTTTCTCCATTGCATGTTTTTGCCTCCTTTGTCAAGTATGAGATACCTGTACTTATTTGGGTTTGTCTCTGTGTCCTCTATTCTGTACCATTGATCTACCTGTCTATTTTGGTACCAATACCATGCTGTTTTTGTTACTATTGCTCTGTAGTATAGTTGAAGTTCTGGTATTGTGAAACCCCCTGCTTCGCCCCTCTTGCTAAGGATTGCTTTAGCAATTCTGGGTCTCTTATTCCTCCAAATGAATTTCATGATTGCTTGCTCTATTTCTATGAGGTCCATCATTGGGATTTTAATTGGAATTGCATTGAATTTGTATAGCATTTTTGGAAGTATGGCCATTTTGACAATATTAATTCTGCCTATCCAAGAACATGGGAGATCTTTCCATCTTCTCAGATGCTCTTCAACTTCT
>JAJEJO010052073.1:0-45437 GCA_020662805.1 Glaucomys volans | reverse complement strand
TTGATGTGTCCTTCTCTGGTTTTGGTATCAGGGTGATATTAGCTTCATAGAATGAGTTTGGAAGGGTTCCCTCCTCCTCTATTTCATGAAATACTTTGAGGAGTATTGGAATGAGCTCTTCTTTGAAGGTCTTGTAGAACTCGGCTGTGAATCCATCTGGTCCTGGACTCTTCTTGGTTGGTAGGCTTTTGATGACTTCCTCTATTTCATTGCTTGAAATTGATCTATTTAAGTTGTGTATGTCCTCCAGATTCAGTTTGGGTGGCTCATATGCCTCTAGGAACCTGTTGTTGGCTTCCATGTTTTCTATTTTGTTGGAGTATAAGTTTTCAAAATAGTTTCTTATTATGTTTTGTATTTCAATTGTGTCTGTTGTAATATTTCCATTCCCATCACGAATTTTAGTAATTTGGAGTTTCTCTCTCCTTCTTTTCATTAGTGCGGCTAAGGGTTTATCAATTTTGTTTATTTTTTCAAAGAACCAACGTTTTGTTTCATCAATTTTTTGAATTGTTTCTTTTGTTTCAATTTCGTTGATTTCAGCTCTGATTTTGATTATTTCCTGTCTTCTACTACTTTTGGTGATGATCTGTTCCTCTTTTTCTAGGGCTTTGAGCTGTAATGTGAGGTCATTGATTTGTTGACTTTTCATTCTTTTATTAAATGCACTCCCTGCAATGAACTTTCCTCTTAGCACTGCTTTCATAGTATCCCAGAGATTTCGATATGTTGTATCTTTCTCGTTGAGCTCTAAGAATCTTTTAATTTCTCCCCTAATGTCTTCTGTTATCCATGTATCATTCAATAGCATATTATTTAATCTCCAGGTCTTGGAGTAGTTTCTGTTTCTAACTTTATCATTGATATCTAATTTCATTCCATTATGATCTGATAGTATACAAGGTAGTATCTCTATGTTTTTGTATTTGCTAAGAGTAGCTTTGTGGCATAACATATGGTCTATTTTAGAGAAGGACCCATGAGCTGCTGAGAAGAAAGTGTATTCGCTTTTTGATGGATGCAATATTCTATATATGTCTGTTACGTCCAAATTAGCGATTGTGTCATTGAGTCCTATGGTTTCCTTTTTCAATTTTTGCTTGGAGGATCTGTCCAAGGGTGAGAGAGGAGTGTTAAAGTCTCCGAGTATTATTGTGTTTTGGTCTATTTGATTCCTGAAATTGAGAAGGATCTGATTGACATACACGGATGCACCATTGTTTGGTGCATAAATATTTATGATTGTTATGTCTTGCTGATTTATGCTTCCTTTAAGCAGTATGAAATGTCCTTCTTTATCCCTTCTGACTAACTTTGGCTTGAAGTCTGCTTTATCTGAAATGAGAATGGAAACCCCAGCTTTTTTACTCAGTCCATGTGCATGGTATGTTTTTTCCCGACCTTTCGCCTTTCGTCTGTGGGCATGTTTTTCTATGAGATGAGTCTCTTGAAGGCAGCATATTGTTGGGTCTTTCTTTTTAATCCAGTCTGTCAGTCTATGTCTTTTGATTGATGAGTTTAGGCCGTTTACATTCAAGGTTATTATTGAGATATGACTTGTATTTCCCGTCATTTTAGCTTTTTTGGGGTTTTTAGCTTAACTTTGTTTCTCCTTTGATTGACTCTTTCTTTAGGATAGTTCCTCCCCAGGGTGACCGAGATTGTTATTTTTCATTTCTTCCTCTTCGAATATTTTGTTGAGAATGTTCTGTAGGGCAGGCTTTCTCTTTGTGAATTCTTTAAGCTTTTGTTTATCATGGAAGGATTTTATTTCATCATCAAATCTGAAGGTAAGTTTTGCTGGGTATAAGATTCTTGGTTGGCATCCGTTTTCTTTCAGAGCTTGAAATATGTTGTTCCAGGCCCTTCTTGCTTTTAGGGTCTGGGCTGCGAAATCTGCTGATATCCGTATTGGTTTCCCCCTGTAGGTAATCTGCTGCTTTTCTCTCGCAGCCTTTAAAATTCTATCATTGTTTTTCCATCTCATTCATCATATTTGGGAAATTTTCTGATATTTTTTCATTGAACAGATTGTTCATACCCTTGGTTTGTATCTCTGTGCCTTCCTCAATCCCAATAACTCTTAAATTTGGTCTTTTCATGATGTCCCATATTTCTTGGAGGTTTCGTTCATGATTCCTAACCATCTTCTCTGTTTGTTCGACTTTGTTTTCAAGATTAAATATTTTATCTTCTTTGTCTGAGGTTCTGTCTTCCAAGTGATCTATTCTGTTAATTATGCTTTCTATTGAGTTTTTAACTTGGTTGATTGTTTCCTTCATTTCCTTGTTTCCTTCAAGGATTTCTGTTTGTTTTTTTCTCAGAACTTCTATCTCTTTATTGAAATGATTTTTTGCTTCTTGCAATTGCTCTATTAGCTGGTTATTCATAGCCTGAATCTGCACTCTCGTCACCACATTCTCTTCTCGGATCATTTTAATTATGAACATTCTGAACTCCATTTCTGTCATTCCTTCTACCATGCTGTCTTTGGGATCTCTTTTTGTATCATCTAGGTTTGTTTGGGACACTTTCTTCCCGTGTTTTCTCATGCTGCTCATGTATCTTCCCCTCTAGTAGTGCAAATCAGAGGGATTGCTATTTCCCTGTAAAGACTTAGGGCGTCCCTGCAGATTTCCAGTAACTCACCAGATGTTTGAGAGGTGCTTGATCAAGTGGTGACCCAAGATAGCTGCTGTCTCACAACCTCCAGGTTGGGAATGATCAATGCTTCTGGGCAGAGGCAACCAGGAGACACAGCACCGTGCCCTGGATCCGCAGCGCCTGTCCCTGCGGGAAGGGCTGGGCTTAGGTCCGAGGGCTCAGACAGCTGAAGATGGTGTCTCTCTGCCAGGGAAGCTGTAGAATGGCGCCGATGGGCCCAAATTCCTCGCTGGAGCCGGCAAGCAGCTCCGCTCCGGCTAAATCTCACCTCTGTTTTTTTTTTTTCTATTATAAAACAAATGCATTGCTATAAACAGAATTTCAATATATACACCCCCCCAGTTCATCCATGAAGTCCTTATTTGCAGGGTGAAGTTTTCTGGAGGTGGAATATTTGGGGAGTAAGTTAGGGATAGATTTGGTAATGAAGGTGGTACCCTATGATAGAAGTACTGCCCTTAGGAAAAGAAGAAGAGAGGATTTTCTCTCTCTCTCTCTCTCTCTCTCTCTCTCCATTATTAGAAGATACATCAAGAAGGTGGCCTTCTGCAAACCAGGAAGAGGACCATTCCCAAATACTGAATACCTGCACCTTTATCTTGGATCCACAGCCTTCAGAATTGAGAAATAAGTGTTTATTGCTTAAGCTACCCAGTCAATGGTATTTAGTAATAGCAGTTCAAGCAAATTAAGGCATGCGTATTCACTGGAAAGGGTTGAAACATCCAAAATTGCATATCAGTAAACACAATGAAAGAAAACTCTCACCTTGAGGAAATACACATGGTTGACACAATCCAGTAAATTCTTCAGTGTTTCTCTTATGCATATACTAATGCATCTTTATGATATAAAGGGGGATATTATACACTTGAATTAAAAGCTGCTTAAATAATGTCATTTTTAAATTTTTACATGCATGTAAGTTTCTATTCTCATGTCTGATTTTTCCCTTATGATACCTTGAAACAGATTACTAAATGAAATGATGCCAGTATGTTTGAGCTATTTGAAAAATAACTATCAGTCTTAGAAAAATGTGTGGTCACTTTATACTTTTTCCTACACTTTCTTCAACACTGATTATAAAATATTCTTCTCACACTGACATCAGAACTAAGTAGTGTTTAACCCAAGTGTTAACCCAGTGGTTTGGATATAAGGTATCCCCCCAAACCTCTTCCAATGTAGAGGTGGAAGAGTTGGATTGTGAGAGACTTAACCTAATCAGTCCATCTTAGTTTGAATGGACTGACTGGCTGGTAACTGTAGGCAGGTGGGGCATAGTTAGAGGAGGTAAGTCACCGGAGGTGTGCCCTGGAAGGGTACCTCTTTCCTGGGGCACTTCTTCCCTCCCTCTCCCTCTCTCTGTTTCCTGTCCCTACCATGAGCTGGACAGCTTTCGTCCTCTGGTCCCTTCTCCCATGGTATCCTGCCTGACCTTAGGCCCAGAGCAATGGAGTGGGCCATCTATGAACTGAGACCTCTGAAACTGTGAACCCCAAATAAACTTTTCCTCCTCTTAGATATTCTTGCCAGGTATTTTGGTCATAGAGATTCAAAGATGACTAAAACACCTAGGAATGCAAAACTGGTTTATTTGTAAACCAGTCAATGTAGTTCAACACATTAACAGATTTAAAGAGAAAAGAAAAAAAAATATGACCACCTAAGATGAAGAAAAAGCTTTTGACAAAGTACAGTATCTCTTCATAATAAAAACTCTAAGCAAACCAGGAATCTGATAAAGGACTCATATGGAACCATGCAGAGTATTATATCTAGTGATTATAACTGAATAATTTCCCCCCTACAATAAAAAAGCAGAAAAAAATGCCTACTCTAAGAACTCCTGTTCAACATGTAATAGGATTTTTTATATCAAATTTAAGTACTTTATTTTTTTAATTTGTTCTTTTTAGTTATACATGACAGTAGAGCATATTTTGATGTACATACATGGAGTATAACTTCTCATTCTTGTGATAGTACGTGATGTGGAATTTCACTGATTGTGTGTTCATATATGAAAGTTATGTCTGATTCATTCTACTTTCTTTCCTATTTTCACCCCCTTATCTCCCCTCCCTTCCCTTTATTGCCTTTGCCTAATCCAATGAACTTTTATTCTTCCTTGCCCCACCCCTTATTGTGTGTTAGTATCACACAATATATCAGAGGGAACATAAGGCCTTTGATTTGGGGGATTGGCTTATCACTTAGCATGATAGTTCCATCCATTTACCAGCAAATGCAATAATTTCATTCTTCTTTGTGGCTAATATTCCACTGTGTATGTATACCACATTTTCTTTATCCATTCATCTATTGAAGGGCACCTAGACTGGTTCCATGGCTTAGCTATTGTGAATGGAGCTGCAAAAAACATTGATGTGGCCTCGTCGCTATAGTATGCTGATTTTAAGTCCTTTGGGTATATGCTGAGGAGTGTGATAACTGGGTCAAATGGTGGTTCCATTCCAAGTTTTCTGAGGAATCTCCATACTGCCTTTCATAGTGGTTGCAGGAATTTGCAGTCCCACCAGCAAAGTATGTGTACCTTTTCCTCCACATCCTTGCCAACATTTATTATTACTTTGTGCCTGTGTTTTGACTAAAGTTTATCACATGAAATCAGGTGTGGAATTTTGTTTTTATTTAGAAAAGATAATGCTAATATTTATTTATTTCAAATATAGTTTTTATTTTTGGATACAAATTAGTGTTTTTATTAGTGCATTATAATTAAACAGAATATTTGGGCTCATTTTGGCATAATAATACATGCATGGAACATAATTTGCTCCATTTCAGTCCTCAGTATTCCTCTCTCCCCTCTTCCATCCATCCCCCTGTTTCCTTTCCTGCACTTTACTGGTCTTTCTTCTATTTATTTATTGATTTTTTTTAATAATTGGCACTGTATAGATATACATAAAGGTAAAATTCATTGAAGTATATTCATGTATGTACATACCATAAGTTGGTGAATTTCATTCCAAAATTCCACCCTTTTCCTGTCTCTTTTTTCTCCCCCTCAATCCTGATCCTCTATTCCACTGATCTCCCTTCTACTTTCATCTCTCCATCTTTTTTCCCTTCTTTTGCCTTAGCTTCCACATTTGGAAATAAACATTGAGCCCTTGACTTTCTTGGCTTACTTCATTTAGCATGATGTTCTCCAGTTTCATCCATTACCAGCAAACGCTATGATTTCATTCATCTTTATGGTTGAACAAAACTCTGTTTTAGACAGACGCAGTGGTGCACACCTATAATCCCAGTGGTTCAGGAGCCTGAGGCAAGATAGTAATTTCAAAGCCAGCCTCAGCAATTTAGTGAGGCCCTGAGCAGCAACTTAGACTCTGTTTCAAAAGTAAAAATAAAAAGGGCTAGGAATATGGATCAGTGGCTAAGTGGTTATATATCACTCAAATTTAATATATATATGTATATATTAAAATCCATTCATATGTTGATAGTCACCTGGGATGGTTTCATAACTTGGCTATGGTAAATTTTGCTGCAATAAACACTGATGTGCCTATATCACTGTAGTATGCTGATTTTAATTCTCTTGGATATATATCAAGGAGTGGGATAGCTGGGTCATATGGTTCCCCATACTGCTTTCCAAGGTGGTTGTATTAATTCATAGTTGCACCAACAAAGTGTGAGTGTACCTTCTCTCCCCAGATCCTCGCCAGCAATTTTGTTTTTAGTATTTTTGAAAATTGCCATTTTGACTGGAGTGAGATGAAATGTGTGTGTTGTTTTGATTTGCATTTTCCTATTGCTAGGGATATTGAACATCATATTTGTTGGTCATTTTTATTGCTTCTTTGGAAAAGTGTCTTTTTAGTTCTTTACCTCATTAATTGATTGGGTTATTGTTATTTTTTGTGTTTTTCTTTTGAGTTTTTTGTATATTCTGGATATTAATCTCCTATTGAAAGGGTAGCTGGCAAGACTTTCTCCCCTTCTTTGGCTCTCTTTTCATGCTCTTCTTTCTTTTTTGTGTGGAAGTTTTTTAATTTGATGAAACCCCACTTATTGATTCTTGGTTTTATTTCTTGAGCTTTCAGGGTCTTATTAAGGAACTCTGCCTGTGCCACCAGAGGAGTGTTTCTCCTGTTTTTATCTTCCATAAATTGCAAAGTTTCTTGTCTAATTCCCAGGTCTTTGATTTACTTTGAGTTGACTTTTGTGCACAGTGAAAGATAGGGATATAGTTTCATTAGTCCATCTACAAATATCCAGTTTCTCATCACCATTGGTTTAAAAGGCTATCTTTTCTCCAGTGTATGTTTTTGGTACCTTTGTCAAGTATCAGATAATTGTAAGTGTGTGAATTTGTCTCTGGGTTTTCTATTCTTTTCTACTGGTTTTCATGTCTGTTTTGATGTCAGTACCATGCTGTCTTTCTAACTGTAGCTCTGTAGTATTATTTGAAATCAGGAATGCTTCTAGCATAACTTTTCTCATTCAGGATTGCTTTGCCAATTCTGGATTTTTTGTTCTTTCAGAATTTTAGGACTCCTTTTTTCCCTAGTTCTTTGAAGAATATTATCACAATTTTGATGAGAATTATATTGACTTTGTGTAGTGTTTTTGGTAGCGCAACCATTTTGACAATATTAATTCTGCTTATTCAAGAACATGGGAGATCTTTCCATCTTCTGAGGTCTTCTACAATTTCTTTCTTCAGTGTTCTACAGTTTTCACTTTGGAGGTCTTTAACTTCCTTCGTTAGGTTATTCACAAGTTTGTTTGTTTGTTTCTTAGGCTATTGTGAATGGAATGGTTTCCCTGATTCCTTCTCAGTAGATTCATCATTGGAGTATGGAAAGCTTTTGGTTCATGTATGTTGATCTTATGTCCTGCCACTTTGCTGAATTTGTGATCTCTAGAAGTCTTCTGGTAGAGTTTTTTAAGTCTTCTAGGTATAGGATCATGTCATCAGCAAACGGAATTACTTTGATTTCTTTTTTACCTATTTGTATTCTTTTAATTTCCTTTTCTACCATGATTTTTCCTGGCTATAGTTTCAAGAACTATGTTTAATAGGAGTGGTGAAAGTGCACATCCTTGTATTGTTTCTGATTTTAAAGGAAATACTTTCAGGTTTTCTCCATTCAGTATGATGTTACCCTTGAGTCTGTCATATATAACCTTTAAAATGTTGAGGTATGTTCCTTTCATCCCTAGTTTCTCCAGTGTCTTCTGCATGAATGGGTGCTAGATCTTGTTGAAGACTTTTTCTGCATCTGTTGAGATGATCATGTAATTCTTGCTCTTAATTCTGTTTCTGTGATAAATTTCATTTATTGGTGTGTATATATTGAACACAGGGTGTCGAATTTTGTACTTGTGGCATCCTGTTGGAATTTGAAAAGTTTCAGACTTCAGAGTATTTCATATTTTGAATTTTTAATAAAAAATGTTCAACAAAGGAAATCATTCCACCATTTTGGTATGAATGTACATCATACACAACCATAGAAATAAACATTTGTACCCCATTTGTGTACAATGAATCAAAATGAAATCTGTAAAAATTTAAAAAAAAAGAAACAAAAAAATGTAACTTAGAAAATTTCAGGACGTTTTATCAGAAAAAATAAAAAGATAATATTTATTGAAAAAAAAGGAAATCAGCACTTTCTGAGAACTTCTTGGATTTTCCAAATTTGTCATCTAGAAGGGCAAAATTTCAGAGGAAATGGTATTGAATTTCTAGCAATTGTGATGCTGATAGGTAGAGGTAACATAATCATGTCCATTACATTCCAACATGTAGCACCACTGTTAAGACTCCAGTACTGAAAACAATATATTTGAGGGGAATAAAAGGAAATATTGGATCACAGAGTATATTGTTCCTTTTAAATGGTTTTATTCTATGTCAAAGTGTGTGTTGAAATTTTACTTTTAAGTGAATTTAAGGATAATTAATTCATAAAGCTGATAAAAGTTAATGTGTTTGGGAGTACCTTAAGTACTTTCTAGGTTATCATAATAGAACTACACATTTACTCAAAATGCTCTTCAGTAGCATCATAAAAAATAATATTGGTCTGGCTGCTCAATATGTCTGGTCTTACATAGTTTTTATATTGTAACAAGGTGAAGTAGACAGTGAGAGCAATTTTTCCAGACAATTGGAACTAAAAATACACAGTCATTTAACATTAATCATTTCCATTCTGAAAATTCGGTAAGGGCATAAAATCTTTTTTCTTGCTAAATTTAATTTTTATACTGTCCACAGGAAACACTAGAGAAACTCTGAGTCAAGAATACATGCTGACTTTCTACAAATAGTGTAAATAGATGCTGCTGCTGCTGCTGCTGCTACTACTGATGATGATGAAGATGATCATGTATATTAGTGGAAATTATTTAAAATCAACAAATTTTTATTTAAGGAATTCACATGTTGTAATTCCTTCCATCAGGTTACCTACCTTAGTTCCTCTACAACGTGAGTCAAGGTATATTTTCCATATAACATGCAATTCCATTTGGGCTTCTTTTATCTTCACTTAAATTAGGGGAATTTGATGATTACTTCAAAAACAATCCCCCCACCCCATAATCTTTGGGTTCTAACTTCTTCAAGTGATTTTCATTAGGTCCTTTTACTGTCAGAGTGGATAGATCTGCCTGAGTCTCAGTTTCAGATATCTTCTAAAGTTGAATGAATTCAAAACATATTTGTTTCTAAGTTATCACACAAGAATAGTACAGATCTGCAGGACATGTTAATATGTAAGCTGAAAGAACATACTAAGTTTTTTATTCTTTTAGTAACTCTGTCTTCTTATTCCTTCCACAGATCTAACAGCTTTGTTATTCTATGAGGTGCTTTGAATTATGCAATTGAAAAAGTTAGATTTTATTAATTTGTTTTAATTGACTAGTAAAAATATAAATTTGCTGTATATGACGTGAAGTTTGAATGTATGTCTACAGTGTGGGATGGCCAAATTGAGCTATTTAACATAAGCTATACCTCATCTACTTGTCATTTTTTGTGATGAGAAACTTAAATATCTATTCTTGTAGCAATATCCAAGAATATAATAAATGGTTTTTAATTTTAATCACCCTGATGTATAGTAGGTCTCTAGAACTCATTCTTCTGGTCTAACTAAACCTGTATGTCTTCTGACCAGCACCTCTACAAACCCCCACCTAATCCCCGGCTTCTGGTCACCACCATTTTACTTTGCCTCTGTAAATTTGACTGTTTTATACTCCATGTGTTAGAGAGATCATTCAGTATTTATCCTTCCTGTGCCTAATTAATATAACGTCCTCAATATTTATCCATGTTGTTAAAAAAATGACAGGATTTCTTTCTTTTTTAAAGCTGAATAGCATTTCATTGTGTATTTACACCGTATTTTCTTCATCTATTAAGCAGTTGATGGACACTTAGGTTGATTCCATATCCTGGCTACTGTGAATAATGTTGCAGTGCACATGGAAGCACAGTTATCTTCTGTATGCTGAGTACACAGCCTGTGGATATGTACCAGTAGTGGGACTGCAGGATCATGTGGCAGTTCTGATTTTGATGTTTTGGAGAATGTCCATGCTGTTTTTCTTAATGTCATATTGATTTATATTCCCACCAATAATGTACTAGGGTTCCCTTTACTTCACTCCTTGCCAATACTTATTTTTGTCTTTCGTATAGCAGTCATTCTAAAAGGTATGAACCAATGTCTCATTGTGGTTTTAATGTGCGTTTCCCTGGTGATTAGTGATATTGAACTTTTCTCCCCATATACCAGTTGGCTATTTGTATATCTTTCCTTTGAGAAACATCTGTCCAGATTCTTTCATCAAACCTTAAAATCTCTATGCATACTTTTCCCTAGAACAGTATTTAGGTCTAAGTGATACTTCTCTGGTAGATTCAATATATTCTTTCACTGTTAACTCTTGCACTGAGACATTCATTCATGAAAATATATTTATGTTCTTGGTATGTGCCACTCTCTTTCATAATTGCTGAAGGCACAGCTTTGAACAAAACAGAGCTCCTAACTTCTTCAGCTGCGTTCTAGTTCACAATATAGAGAAAATAATATTAATTTTTAGCTTTAAGTTGTAAAATCAGGAATTTAAAAGGGAGTGATATGCAAGTCTCATATTATTTTAGGATTTGTACATACATTTTTATTTAAAAAATAAGAGAACCAACTTTTTCTCTGATGTGTTTAGAACATTTAGTATTATCTCAAATAAAGAAAAAGTAACGTACACAACATGATAAACTAAGCATTTGTAATTACCTTGCCTCACTCTAAAAAAATCAGAGTATATTATGACGGCAACAGGATAGCCTCTTTTGGGTAGCAAACCAGTTTTGGATTCTTGAAATACACAAATATGTTGACGTATCCTAAATAGCTATTCACTTCTTCTCTGCAGATTTCCTATAATGAATTATTGTCGTAATGACAAAATAACTTGAGGACATTATCTGAAATAGCTGCGTCCTTCATACCCATATTTCTCCCTGTTTTATGGCACTTACATTACCTTGAGTAAACTTTGTGTGAATGCAAGTGTCTTTGACAGATTTTAGAAAAGCCTGATGATTCTTCAATAAGAGTTTCAATGAAGACTGGATTATTATTCTCTATGCTCACAGTTTCAAACACAAGGTCCTCACTTATTCACTGAAAATAAACACTGTGAAAACTAGAGTAAAAACGTGGTTCTCAGAGACAAAGCTTTCTCTACTTCTACGGTTCTCTCTAATACTCGTAGCAGAGGAACAAAGGGAAGAGATAGTGTCAGCATAGCCCAAGGAACCTCCGGGGAAGCTGGTTTGATGGTGGGGCTGCGAGGTAGAAGTCTTGAAGGAATGCCCAGGAAGAGGCACAAAGCACAGATGTTGCCCAGGTGCCCTATGGAAGGAGAGAGAAATCCAACTATCTTGGCTTCTCACATGCTACAGCACTCCAATCTCCTCTCAGGGTCTTTCTTTGATTATATCTACCCAGAAGCCAGTTGGCAAGGAAGCATGGAAAATGTAACTTGCATGTTAAATCAAGTACTGGATCTGAGAGCAAGACAGTAAAGGACAGTAACTAAGCATCTCTTCCCATCTTTCTACCCATACATTCAATTCTGTTACAACAATGACAACTCTATGGGGCAGCGCTCCATTGTACATATGAAAATACTTTCTCCCACTACATTGCAGGAGAAATCTGGAGCCCCAAACTGTCACATGTCCACGTAAAAGTCCAGCATTTCTATCTGACAGTATATCAGGTCTGGATGTGGTTTCTCAGGTCAGATAACTTACAGACTCAATGTAAAATTGAGTAATATGAAACAGAGGAATACCAAAGGTGAAAAACAACTAATTGGTTAAAATATGCTGCTGTATACATAACTCACATATTTGACTATGATTCTTTTTTTTTCTCAATTAGCAACAAGATCACATTGATAACTCTCACTTCCTTTTCTCACCACCCTTTCCATGTTCTCCTTTTTGCTGCTAGCATCTCAGAGAGGAAGAGTTTTCCTGTGATTGAATGATGCAAACCTTCCTTCCAGAAGGTTCCTTGGTGTTCCAGCTTTTATTGCATTGCTTTAGTGTTTCATTGTCTTTTATTGTTGAACACAGAAAATAATAATAGATTGTAATTACCCAGTAACTGCGGGTTACCAGCAGTATTCCTTGCTCTCACTGTGTAACAGCAGCCGAGTCATCTCTTGACAACCAGGTTTGATCATCCCAATAGATATTTCATTGTTCATTGTTCTACTATAGGAACATATGCTGTCTGTGTCTATTGGTTCAATAACGTGGAGGGAGCACAAAATAACAAAATGACAGTCTTTATTTCTAATTCATGAAAACCTTTGTATCTTCTGGTAGTAGCACTTCTCCTTAGGGGTTAAGAGCCTAAGAAAGCAAAGCCCATGATTATAGTGTTGTAAAACAAAACTCTACTTTTTGCTGGGGTGATCATTTATAATAAGGCAAATAGCCACTGTCATTCCCACCTTGATTCCTAGATCCATGTATTGTGTCTATAAGAAGAATAGTATCATGTATTGGTAGTTCATTCAAAGAATATTTTCCTTCTCCATTATCACATCTCAGAATAGCAGGGTATTGCTTCCTGCATGGAGTCGTGTTCTTCAATAGCTATTATATTATTCTTTTAGATCAACTATTGCAAGTGATACCATTCATAGGAAAGCCATTGAATTCCATAGGCTTGAGTTTTATGCATTTCTTTTACTTTCAATAAATTCTTTGATCAAAGCAATTTTGCATGGAATACATAAGATTATTGTCTGGTTCTTCCTAAGGAATAGCAGTAGTATATTAGAAATACTGTTCTTAGCAGGTGACCCTCAATAGTAAGGCTTGTTAGAAGAACTTTAAGGAAAGCCCATCTTTGCAGGGGATGTATATCAAACACTTGAAGTAGTCTATTGAAACCTTTCCCACTAGATTAAGATAAGGAAGTGCCTTTACCCAACAAAATGTAGTTTTATCCAAAGAAATTTCCCTCTTAAATCTTTCATCAGTTTTCCATGCTCTGATGAAGAATCTTTCATGCTCTTTATAATCTGCAGGAGTATGAGGAGTTGCAGAATCCCTTCCTGCAATGCATAGTACACTTCAAATAAAATCTTATATTTTTCCTCATTCTCCCCACACGCTGAGCATCTATTATATATTCTTGTGAGCATTCAAGACTTTCTGAAAATTTATGTGATATTTTGCATTTGAATCAGGAACCTTTGTTTGGATTTCAGGGTCCCAGTCAAAGTTCTATAGTTGTCCTTTGGTATCCTCAGGAGATTGGTTCCAGGACCCCTGAAGATAACAAAGTCTATAGTATTTGCACATAACATGCATGCAACCTTCTGTGTACTTAAGATCATCTCTGGATTAATTATGATACCTAAACCATGTAAATCTTATGAACGTTGTTGTTATACAGTATGCTTTGGGGAATAATAACAAGACACATGTTCAGTACAGACAGAATTTTTTCTGAATACTTTTTAGCTGTGATTGGTTGAATCTGCAGATATGGAAGCCACAGATAAATGAGGAGAACTGTATGTACAATTATAAGTAATGTAACAATGCCTCAGTGGTATTCCTCCTTCCCATCCCCTTACCCTCTGATTTATTATCCTTTTCCATCCAGAACAATTTCCCCAAAATAAAATTTCTTACGCAAAACTTCTTTTTAACCTTAAACTGAAGTTTTTAACTTTAGACAAGAGAAAGCAGAGGTCTGATATTCACAGCTAGAAATTGTAAATCTTGGTCCAGAATTGTAAACCCTTAATTATTTTTGTCTCAAAGATATCTACCCCAGTCTTCCCTGCACTCTATAGATAAATCAAGAGGACCCTCTGATCCCTTCACCATAGGTAGATACCACCTTGTTAATATGGAAAAGATCCTCTGCTACCCATTCACTAATCAGTAAGTGACTACTTGCTAAAACCAATATGTAAATAAGTGAGATAAATTGATTCTAGCAAGTGATTCTTCCCTTTACCTATAGGTACTGCTTCAGGGTTAATTCCTAGGTCTTCACAAACAGAGAGCTTGACTGCATTTACATGTCAATTTAAAAAAACTTGTCCTAATCAGGTTTTTAGGATGAGAACTTGATACTGTTTTACTCTTTGTCATATAATTATCATGATTATTAGTTTGTAGGTACGCTTTCCTTATTATCCAGTGAGATATTTGAGATAGTTTTTATTATACACCTTTGTGTTCTAGAACCTAATAGAAAGGGTAGCTACTGAATATTGAGTATGTTAATCTCAGAATACTTCTCAGTGTAAAGGAAGGGAGGGAGGAGAGGAGAGGAGAAAAAAGAAAAGGAAGAAGGAAGGTTTCATTTACTGAAGATACTTGACGAGATCTAACATCACTGTCTTTCCATGGATGAAGCACAGATGTCTGTTTAAATTAAAGTGAGAATGATTTTTATGACAATTCTGCTATTATATACATATACATTTATATATATTCATATTTATGTATGTAAATATATATAATTTTTAATTGTAATACAATAGTGAACACTTACTGAATGTCAATTTGACTCACACATGAACTCTTGACACATTTTGAAGTTTAGAAAAAAATATTCTGTATCTTTTTAAAAACACACCTGGGTCCAAAATTCTATTTATTATCTCATTATTTTCAAATAAGCCATGTACCTTTAAAAAGTAAAGTAGCATTAAGGAGTTTATCACAGAAATCAATATTTTCTCAGACTTACCTTGCCCTAACCCCAATATCAGCAAAGCACAGTTTGATGTATCGGGATTTTTTGATGTACCTTCACATCATTTAAATAGATGGTTTTATTGCTATTTCTTGGTATATCTATTTTAGGTATGGTTCATGACATTTTTTGATGGATGCCAACGAATAAAACATATAATCTCCTTCTGTCTCCTTCCTACTTTGACCATTTGTTATCATAAGTTCAGTGTTTCTTAGGATCCTTTTGTTACTTGAAATAAAACGTCCACACCTTTATTTTCTGGTTCACCTACCAAGGGCCAATCTGACCTGGTGAGTGAGAAGTGTGCCCTGCCCTCACTCTCAGCCCTCCTCATTCTAGAGTGGACGTTGCCTCCTTGGCTGCCACCCACCTGTGAGTGTTCTGGGCTTTCTCCACGGATCTACTCAACACCACCTTTTCCCACGCTGTCTTTCAGAGCTGTATTGAAATCCTGGCTTAGTGTATTGCTGACCTCTGTATTTGTGGTTTTAAAATACATTATTAGTAGCTAGAAGAGAGGATTTTGACTGTTCTTACCATAAAGAAATGATAAATGTATAAGGTCCTGGAAAAGCTTAACACTCTGATTTGATTACACACTGTATACATGTATCAAAACCTTATATTGTAAAATCCATGAATATGTACAATTGTTATATATCAATTAAAAATGAACAAAAGAGTTTAAATTCTTGTTGAACAACAACTAAACATGTTTACACCACTAGGGTTTGTTGTGTTTAAGTGAAAGCTGATGGCAGGCCTGTCCATTAGAAAGCAAAGTGCATTCAGTTGGTTCCTTATACCCTTTAGTGTAGGCTTCTATATCACAATATTTTCAATTAAGCAGAAAACTTCAGGGATTGAAAACAAAAATTATTTTTTTTACTTCCATTGTAATAAGGTATCAGAGAGAGATGTAACACGTCTTCATTACACTAGATTAAACGGGAGGTTGTTTATTCCTTTGTCTTTATTTATTAGTCTAATTTAGGCTTTGTTCTATGTCTGCTTTTTTAAATTTATTTTTTCTGCTTTTATTTTGCATGCTTTATTTTAATAGTAGCTTTTTATTTTGTTTAGTTTTGTTTGTGGTGCTGGGAATAGAACCCCGGGCCTTGCTCATGCTCGGTATGTGGTCTGCCACTGAGCCACAAACTGCTTCTGCCTTTCACTTTCACTTTACCTGTATATAAAGTTTGATAAGCTTGGATTTTATCTCATGCTACATCAAATTCGTCTACTGTTTCTAATACTTTGAACTGTAGTATTTATCAATAATTATAACATTTTAGTTTTGATATTAGCTCATAGTTTACAGCATAGGCTCGCAAAATTATCTCACTTTTAGAAAGCTAATTTCAATGTTTGCCTGAAGAAAACTTCATTCTTATCTCCCTCCAAAATGCAGCTTAGGTATAGAAGTATAATTGACCACCAGAACCCTCATTTCAAGACTACTTCTCCCTTCTGTGCATATTCTCCTGTTAACACTGAATTATTTAGAGAGCACTTATTTGAGTTATGGCATTTAGATAAAAACTGTGTTAAAGTTAATGGGTTTTATTGCTACAAAAGTAGTGGCATTTTTGCTGATATTCATAATTTCACTTTAAATAATCCAAACAAAATGAAAAATAGGAACATATTAATATTGGGAATACACCTACTTCCCCCACATTCTTTATAAATAAGCACATGAAAGCAAAATTCTGGATTTTTATTTTTCCTCTCCAAAGGAATCATCTAAGGTCATTTCAACAGAATCCTGTTTTCAGGAAGATGTTTAGACAAAAGACATTTAACATTCAATTTATATATTAGAAAATAGATTTTCTCGAGGTAAAATAAAGAGCTCTATATCTGCCCCTAATGATCAGAATCAGCAGTCTGAATGTTTCATCATTTGGAGGAAGCAGAGTGCTTTTTCTGCTAGGTGAGAGAGCACCATCCCAAACACAAGGAGAACCCAAACTCTGAGGCATAGCAGGTGGGTGCTGACAGCTGGGTTGCTTCCGATACCTCAGTTGGCCTTTTACTCTTGTCTTTTGGTTGAGTTGACATCAAAAGAGCACCAGTGAGCGTCATTGGATTGCCAGCTTGCTTAACACATAGCTACAGCTGTTGTAAATATTTACATTAGGTATCAGGGAGAACCATAAATGCACAGTGGGAGGTGCAAAGTGAATATAAAGATGCGTATTATGGAGATCATTTTGCTTTTCTAATAACCCAGGAAGGATTTTTATTAAAAAAAATAAAGTGTTTTCAAAAATACAGATTTACATAGGAATGAAGAGATCATTTTAACAGATCCTAATGTTGTATTTAACATATGCATTTCATCCAGATTACAGGCGTGCACCACCTGTAATCCTACAGGCCTCAATTATGGAATTTAGAAATTCCAACATAGAATATTCCCCATAGAGCACTCTTAAATTTGTGAACTTATTAGAGATAATAGGTCTTTACAGGAGAGCAATACAATTATTCTACTTAATGCAAAATACAAAAATGAATCTAATGCTACTCAAAGGTTGGCATCTTTATTAATGTTTAAGGATTTGTTTTTAATAGTTCCAAGAAAACAAATATAGGAAAATGTTAGTATTGGGAATACAGTTCCCTCACCTATATTCTGCATCTATAATAAAATAAAAGCATCACCCCTGGTTTTTAATTTCTTCTATGTCTAAACATTATTTCACTATTTTAAAAACTCAATTCACTATATAACAGAGGCACATCCCTGAACTCATTGACTGATATTTGCAGTTATAATTTGTACTTTTCTTGCAGATGATGTTAGTAAGCTTAATGCTTTTTACACTGATGAAAAACAGTCTATAAAAAGGTCATTTGGATATTTGTGCCTTGATATTGCATGTAGAAAAAAAACATATGTAGCACTCATGAGTTTCTGAACCTGAAAGTGAATGATGCTGGCTTCGGATTTACAAGAAAAGGGATGAGCCTATTTTAGTAGCTTTTTCAGTGTCTCACTCACCTGGCGTTCTACTGTATATTCTGTGTACTGAAACAGGCTCCTAAATCTTAGAGGACAGCAGTTTAAAACAGTAAACACAGGCATGAAACTCATGATACGCTCCTGAAAGGGAAAGACAGGAATGTGCCTGAACCCCACAGATCGCCCCATTTCAGTCTTCTCCATTAGCTCACTGCAATCCAGTTTCCTCCAGTGGTTACCTCATTTCCTATCCTCTAATCACAAAAGTGGGCATTTTTGTGCGGAGTTTGGAGTATGATTAATCTCTTTGTTTAATAGAGAATTTAAAAGGACCACTGTGCCTTTCATTGAGGTTTTAAGGCTATAGCTGAACCAAATGACAAGCATTCCAACAATAAAAGTTTTAGATAGAATATTGGATTTAAAAGTATATCATAAAATTTCTTTCCCCTATATGCTTTTGAACATGCTCTGATCATGTTGTTTCTATTATTTTGGATATAGTCTGGCAGATCTAGACATGGAACCTAGAACTGTATTTTCCTTTAATCTTTTCATCTTTGTGTAATTTGTTCACTTTACATATTTCAAAGTTTTTATGTCTTCTGTTTCCATAGTATCCTTATACGATAAAATGGGTTGCTATATTTTGAGCTCTCAAGTATAATGCTAAATGTTGTTCCTTTTAATTTACGAAAGTATCATTAACTTTTTATTTTACTACATATTTAATATTCAAACCTGAGAAAATAAGCATGCCCGTTAGGTTTTATTCTGGAGGCAAATCTTTCCGTCTTTTTCTTTTAGGTTTGAAATTCACTTATGTTGAAATAATGAGAGAAGATTTTGTAGTCTAGTCATTGCATAAAAAATGTTAAGACCATTGATAGTGAGAAGCAGTTGTTTAATCTCATCATCACTCTCTGTATGTTTTTATCTAAATCCAGAACAGATGTTGAACAGGACAAAATTCCTATGAACTTCAAAATTCCTATGAACAGGACAAAATTCCTATGAACTTCATCTCTATATGTGGGTATATTTGTATGTGTGTTTTCCTCAAAAATCAGAATGTTTGGTTTGTTTGTGTGATTTTGTTCTGAAACTTCAGCAATCTGACACTGGAAACACATTTCAGAGTTTATAATTGTTTGTTGAATTGAATTGGAACAAATTTTATATAGCATTTAAAATTATCCTTGAAATTGTTCTTTCTTATGTTCCTTATATGTGTTGTTCCCCTCTGAACAAATTCTGTGGCTGTCTCAAAAAATATGTCCCTGAAATTATGGATCATACCATGTAGTTGATCACAAAATCAAATAGATGGTCTCCAAACAATAGAAATGGAGGTAAAGTGATTAATTACTGTACATCTTCATATTGTGATTTTTAAATGCCCCCAACTACAATCAGCAGTGGAAATACTTCTAGTAACTAAGTTCATTGATCCCTTCCTATGTGTTAGGACATTGTGGTAACATCTTTGTGGTGCTCACGACTATTATCACTGTTTGCACCTTGCAGAGATGACATGTGCGGTCCCATACCAGTGCCCACATTGCAAATCCAGGCATACCACAGTACCATGGAGACAGTCGCTCTCTGTGGCTGGGCACATCTTCACAGCACATTCTTAAATGGGAAGACACTCCTTGGATGCATTTTCTGCATTGGTTTGATGGCATAGATTAAGCAAATGACACTGTGCACTCAAAACGCAAACACAGACCTGTTTGTGTATTCACACATCAGATCCTACAGGGCACTCTTCTCGGAAGACAGGAGGCAATACTGAGTTAAACCCTAACATGAAAAGTGAGCCCTGGACTTACATCAGAAGATATGGACTCATTTTCTTTCTTCTGCTTGATAAATGAATGATTTAGACAGATCACTTGAAAATCACTGAATGTTTCCTCATTCCCTAAAAGGAAGATAATAACACTTTTCTCTGGATTACTGTAGAGATTAAATCATCTGATTAATATAAAGCTAGGAGCAAAGAAATATAGTAGAAAATAAATATATGATGGCATTTTTTGCTTCTTTCTTACCAAGCAAATAGTTTAAAAACAGTCGAAATAATTTTTTAGAAGTATAGAGAAACTCAAAGTTTTTGACAGAGGGTTGTTTAAGTATTGGTGATTGTAATTGAAGTCCAAATATATCATTTTAAATCATTGTTTATAATAGCTTTTGTTGATAAATCATTTTAATACTGTAATGATTGAGATGCTAGTTTAAATGATTGATCCTTCCTAACCATAACATTTAAATTAATACATTTCTAAAACGTTTTTTTTCAAATTGTTGAGTTGTGGTACATGTGAGGATTATGAAATCCATTTAGAAACCATCTTTTTTCAATACAAAAAGGAGAACAGAATAAAGCAGAGTATATCACTCATAGTAAAACTCAGTATTATTTTTATGAATCTTACAATTTGGTTTTGCATATACACACAGACACATGTATACATTTTCTTGGTCTTATGTGTGGATGTGTTCATTTGTGATGTCAATGCAATTTCTGGTCATGTCAATGTTGAAAAAATGGCTGTTTTTTTTTGACCCAGCTATCCCACTCCTTGGCCTACACCCAAAGGACTTAAACTCATCATACTACAGTGATGCAGCCACATCAATGTTTATAGCAGGTCAATTCACAATAGCTAGATTGTGGAGCCAACCTAGATGCCCTTCAATAGATGAATGGATAAAGAAACTGTGGTATATATACACAATGGAATATTATTCAGCCATAAAGAAGAATAAAATTATGGCATTTGTAGGTAAATGGATGATGTTGGAGACTGTTATGCTAAGTGAGATCAGCCAATCCCAAAAGTTCAAACGCCGAATGGTCTCTCTGATAAATGAATGATGATGCATAATGCGGGGGGGGGGCAGTGGAGAAGGGTGGCAAGGATGGAGGAAGGATAGATAGCATAGAGGGAAGGGAGGGGTGGAGAGAAGGTGGGGGGAAGGAAAAATAACAGAATGAGACAAACATCATTACCCTATATACATGTATGATTATGCAAATGGTGTGACTCTACTTCGTGTACAACCAGAGAAACAACAGTTGTACCCCATTTGTGTACAATGAATCAAAAGAAAACAGTGACTGTTTTAAAGGCCTACTAATCTCTGAACAGTAAGTTGCTTTTTTCCTCCATAAAAGTGTAGCGGTATTGCATAGGTATTGTTTATACTCAGACATGGTCTTTGCTCTTCTCCTTCCATGCCAAGGTGTCAGCCCATCCTTTACAATTATGACGTTGACTTTTATTCCAGTGCTCGACAACCAGCTCTCATTACAAGCAATTTAAAGAATTTCTTGACACCACTTTCTTAAGGCAAGAGATGTTTTATTTAACAGATGCATAGTTTTTGCTACTAATTGCTGTTAGCAACCAAAGGAGGCTTGCAGCATAGAGAGGGAGAAGGAGGGTAAGAGTTTAATTATTTTTTCATTATGCTGTTTTCCTGATAATTTTTACTAATTTTGATAGGTTTAAATATGCTAAAATGATCTCGTGAGAACAGTGTGATAATTGCATAGCATATTAGGTTAAGAAGGCATTATGTCAACTTCTCTAAGAGAGTCAGGCTTCAGCAGGACAAAAGTTCAAGAAAGAGCTGCCTGTTAAGGTGAGATTTTACTGGAGACATGCACAAGTGCACCTTCACTTCAGCATGGGCAACTGGAGGAAAGGGGAAGAAATCTCAATAGCAGGCCTTGCAGTCCTTGCAGGCCTGGTTGAGATGAAGGCCATCTGGTTCCTGTCACCAGGGTCAGGTAATAGAATGAACAGAGAGTGAGAGCATGCTGCTTAGTTTTGTTTCCTTGTGCACAGTTTTAGAGTACTCTCTGACCACCACAGATTTCTCCCAACTCTCTCTTCTGTCTTTAACAGTCTGGGTTAGTGGAGTGAGTGACTCAAGAAAAAAAAAAGGGTGGGGTGAAAAAATTGATGGGGCCAATAGAAAGGTAGTGGTGTATTTGGCTTTTTACTTTTAAACACATTTCAATAATGCAACTTTACAAACTCCTCTCCTGCTGCCACTCCCTCCACCACCAAGTGTTGCCCTCCACTCCCACATAAAATTGAACTAAAAATAATTAAATCTAAAGGTAAAAATGAGAAGTAGGAAGAGATTTTGCATGAAAAATATGACTAAAAATGCTTTCCTATTTAATCCCTTGATATTTTTTATTCATGCACTTAAGAGCTATTAGAAGGGAAAATATAATATTTTATTTACCAAATTAAGGAGTTGTATTTTGCTTCCATTAAGATACCCTAGGCTTTGCTTTATTGCATCATTAATTAGCACTTGAATGGTCAAAGGAACTTATTCAGTTAGCAAGTATCTTGCAACACACAAGAGGCATATATTAATGAAAAGCTAAAACATACCCAGGAGTCTCTTATTGCCATATTAAAACATTTATAAATGGGACTTTAATTTAAAGTGCTGTTGAAATGAAAATGAAATGTTACATTGATTCTCAGGCCAGATGCTCTTTAGAAAATGCAGTGTGTGTATTATTCCCACTTTAAATTATAACTTCAAATCTGACCTGGACATTCTCAAAGATAATTCTCTGAAGACCATATGTAGCAAATAAGGCAATTAAACTAAGTCATTTAGATTCTTTGGGAGGGCTTTGTACACTAGATGGCAGAGGTTTCTAAGATTATCCTCTAGTATCAAGTACCATCGTCTTGTCTGCAAACAAAACTAAAAATTCATTAAAATTTTGTTTTCCAGTATTTAAGAGACTCCTTTCTACTCACTTGTGGGGAAATTTGTACTGAAATTTAAACTGCATATTTTGTTTTGGGTGCATCTTCAACAAATGCAATACATTTTCTCTTTTGTGAATTTATCCATACAATAGCAGAAATGGAGTCTTGTTATTTTTCATTTTTAATTTAACTTTAGTTCGATTTATTTCCTTTTACTTTTTACTTTTACACATCTAAAAATATCATATCTAAATAATATGATTTAAATGAGTCCATGATAGGGGGTAATGTCCCACACTTATTTTATCCTTAACATAAGTCCATAATGTATTATACTAATTTTATAGAAATTAAAGATCAATTTCAGACAATTTAACTTCAATTTCAGACAAAGTAACTTCTCTCAGATTAAGTAGTAAAGTGCTACTTTTTGTTTTTCCTAATTTCTACTTGAGCATAAAAAAATTCAATAGCATTTTAAATAAAGAAGAACTGTAAGTAGTGGGAATAGAAGTACAATATGTTTATTTAAAGGATACATATACCATATTTTGTAATAAAAAGGTAGAGAGAAAAGTAAATCAGATGAACTTGTCATTTTTAAAAAAATATAATTTTCAGCATTACCCTGAAAATTTTAAGAATTTTAATTTCCATCAGTATTTTTATTTGAACCATTTTATATGATTTCTGTATATTTAATGCATGGTCTTTTTTTTCAGGTATTCAAAGAAGTGAACTTTTTTTTTCAACAGATCAGTGTTTCTTCAACCTATTTCTAATATCAAATTCACCAAGATATTATTAAAAATGCAGATTTCCAAACCTTATCAATGATAGTCTTTGCAGTAAATGAAGATATCTTCATTTTCAACAAGCATCAGTGATTTGGTTACTAGGTTTGGAGAGTAAACAGAATTCACTTTTTATATGGAAACAAATATCTAAACAGGATTATGATCACAAAATCGTTTAATTATAAAAATTTTACAAAATATTATTCTGTGTGTAGTAGAGGAGATTACATAATAAATTAAATAGAAAATCAAAACTTTAAATAAAGGGAAGGGTGCATGCCCACATCACACACAGGTAGAGAGCAGGTACATTGTAATGAGAAGTGTGTTGAGGGCTATAAATGCCTCCAGTCAAATGCTAGTTAATAACATTATTCTTTAGAACATGAGATAAGAAGTGTCAATAATTTTGCTTCTGGAATTTATTTTCACCTTTGATTTCTGCATATCTAGCAAACAGTCATTGCACATCCTGTGTGTTTGTTTTCTAGTGTAAATTTGGCAGATAATTTGCAATGGTAATAGTACTAGTTTTGAGGGATGATTATCTGTTATGCATTTTAATGAATAATTATTAAAAGTACTGGAAAAATGAGCTGATCAGTTAAAAAGTATAGACATGAATATTAGTGTAGGTCAAATGGAAAATAAATCATTAAAAGTAATGTTTTCTAGCATTTGACTTAGTAATATTCAGAGTAACAATGAGGAAAATGTTTCAAATAATTTTGGAGGTGTTATTTTTTAATTAGACATTTTTATTTGTTTTTAACTGCAATATTCCTTAAAGCAATTAACAGACCAGTGTGCAGTGAACTTCTTGAAGTCACTGGTATAGTTCAGTGTTTGCCGACGTAATTTGCAACAAAACATTTCTAATGAGGTATTTGTGGAACTGGTGTAGAGTAAGACATAGTTTAGGGAATTTGAATTTAAGAGTATACAGCACCAATGAACCACATAATTTATTGTTTCTTGTCTACTGAAGATTGCTCTTATTAGAGAACAGAGGAATTGTGGAGGAGCTGAATATGACTTATTGTAGGAGTATTACAACCTCCCCAACCCTCCTTTCTGCCCAAGGCAATCTGTTGCTAAAAATGGTGGGCACAAGTAGTGCTTTTTCATGACTTTGAATATGATTTCATAACCCAGAGGCCTCAAAGAAAGAAGAGAACACCATTTCATTGGTTACTAATTATAGCTCTGGTGATTTAAAACCTTTCCATATTTGCCATTTTTTTTCCATATTTGCCATTTTGATGGATTCAGATACATCTAGTCTATTGAGAACCCAGCTTCTTTTTGCATCTTTGATCTGACACATGGACTCTGATTAGTTCTGTTACAATTTCCTGGACTGAACGCTTGTTTATTGGAAATCTCCTGGACTCCTGACAGCTCTTCCCTATCTCCTTTGCAATACAGGATTCAAAGATGGGTGCAACGGGAAGTTTAGATTAACTAACTCATACTACAAAAGAGGAAATAACACATATTTTTTCTATCTACTCCTGCCCATGAAATTTTGCCATGTGACAATGGTTCCTTGAAATCTTTCTGATTTTAGCCCAAACTTCTCCAGAATGGTGCCTTCAGATTTCCACATAGGACATGACATGCCATTTGTTTTAGTCAGCTTTTGTGTTTGCTGTGGCCAAAATAGCTGACAAGAATAACTTAGAGAAGGGAAAATTTATTTGGGATTCACAGTTTCAGAGGTCTCAGTCCATAGATGGCCAACATCACTGCTCTGGGCCCAAGATGTGGCAGTACATCCTGGGGTAAGGGCCCAGCAAAGGAAAGGTGCTCAGTTCTTGT
Source organism: Glaucomys volans (assembly GCA_020662805.1). NCBI lineage: Eukaryota > Metazoa > Chordata > Mammalia > Rodentia > Sciuridae > Glaucomys > Glaucomys volans. Next base: position 20,107 of record JAJEJO010052073.1, on the reverse strand, counting down.
CACCAAAGTAAGGAGAAAGGGGGAAGGGGCTCCAGGGAATCCATCCAGGGCACTCCCCCAGTGACCCACCTCCTCCAGCCCTGCCCCACCTGCCTATAGTTACCACCCAGTCAATCCCTTCAAACTAAGATGGAGTGATTAGGTTACATCCCTCACAATCCAATCATTGTATCCCTGAATATTCCTGGATTAACACAGGAACTTTTGGGGAACACTACATATTCAAACTACAACACCTTCGGAGGAGTCTGAGGCAGCTTGCCCCCACCCCATTGGTGGGAATTAGGCTATTCGTCAGTAAATTACTTCTGAGCAGTGCTAGCATTATTGTTTAGTATTTTGATTTCCTGTTCTTGGGTAACACAGAGAAGGTCCTCTGTACCTTTGTGTTGTGACTTAAAAGCAATGTTTACAGTCAACTATATAATTGAGGTAGGTATTCGCAATATGAACTGAATATTTTAAAGGACATGGTCTGAGATTTAATTTTTTTAATTAAATGTTGGTTGTTATCTTCGTTATATCTCTAAGGAATATGTATGTGTTTAATGTTCTTTGTATCATACTCGCACATCATCAGATTATTTTAGGATTTCAATAATTAACTGATAGTTTTACATCTTTCATCTCGAACAAAACCATTAGTATTTAACAGTTATTTAGCACTGAAATTTTAAGTCCGTTGCTGTTTAATCATAGCAGTTATCCTGCCTGCAGTTTCCAGTGACAGAGGACTACCCTATGACTGACAACCAATGATACTAGGTCCGTCTAAAAAGTAAGTGGGGATCCTTTCACACTTTCTTTGTCTTGCCTTGCCAGGTGTCAAAACTATAAGTAACTACCCACTGGCTGACCTTGGATTTGATAAAACTGTAATTGTCTTGTTGGTTGTCACTCTGTTAGAGAAAAAAATATATATATATAATCAGACAGAATGCCAGCTCAGATGATTTCCTTAGCCTGCTTGTGTTATAGAATGAATGGGAGTTTTACACCCGTTCTAATTTACCTTAGAATGTGTTACAGCAATCAAATTCATTTTCCACCTGTAAAATGCCTACTTCGTGCCTTGTTTTTTTATAAAGAGAAACTTGTAGCCCAGACTACATAAAACATGGTGAAACATATACCGAACAGACTACATCAAAATTTATATACACTTCTCTGAACGATTCTTGTGACTATGTAACATAAAAAATTTTAATATTACTCAGCCATAAAAAGAATGACTCTATGACTATTGCTGGTAAATGAATGTATCTGGAGACTGTCATGCTAAGTGATATAAACCAACCCCCAAAACCAAAGGCCCAATGTTCTCTCTGATATGCAGATGCTAACACACAAAGGGGATGGGGGAGGAGGGAAGAATAGAAGTTCAGTGGATTAGACAAAGGGGAATGAAGGGAAGGGGGAGTAGGAATAGGAAAGACAGCAGAATGAATCAGACATAACCTTCCTATGCTTGTGTATGAATACACCCCAATGAAACTCCACATCATGTACAACCACAAGAATGGGATCCTAATTAGAATAAGCCATACTCCAATTATATATGTCAAAATACACTCTACTGTCAGGTACATCTAAAAAGAACAGATTAAAAATTTGAAAAACAAGTTATATGCTACATAAAAATGCACATAAATTTCTTTCAATGATTTTTTTTTAAATTATAAAAAAGGAAAATCTCTTTGTAAATTATCAACCTGGTCTCATTAAGAAGTTAGAACCAGGAAATAGTTTCTTAGTTTTGGGATATATATGCCAGTGGGCCTTTAGGAAGGTTATGGTGTGAAATCTAAAAGTAAAGAACGTAAACTTTTTAGGTTTAAAAAACTTTTTAGGTTTAAAAAACTTTTTAGGTTCAGTTAAAAACAACACTATATTTAATGGGCACTAGTATATAATTGTACTCAATTGTTTCATTTCAAGGGGTAAGCAAAATCATCTTTTAACATTGAAACTACAAGTTTGGAGAGAATTTGGAATATAATAAAACAATTGATTTCTTCCTCCTTTACATTTTAAAATCTACGAAATTGTCACAAATTCCTTTAAAGTAACTTGAGCTATCCTATATGTTTTAGTAGTCTGGGTGCTTTATTGAACCAGAATGAAATTTCAAATATTTTAATGTCTTGACCTTCAAAGTTATTTTATTTCTGAATAGCAGTTAGAATTTGACCTGAAGACATGATATATGTGGGTTATTTAAAATTTTTATTTTGAATGAAATAATAATAATTGCACTAAATCTAGCTTTATTACAGAGAAGACAGAAAATTCTTGCTTATCTGAGAGGCATTTCACTGATTTTGATAATTTCATATAATCAATTTTTAAATAGACATTTTAGATTTATGTTCCTTTAACATTTTTCCTGTTACGTTATATAATGATAAATAATTTATTATTAGCAAAAAGAAAACATAAATACATATTCCTTTAGAGACACTGAAAGGAACTATAAGTTCTGTTGTTGGTGCAACTTTCTAACTGCTGCACAATATCTTATTACAATGGTCAGTGGCTCTCTATTCAATTTCATAACTTGATACCATAAACAGAAAGCAGCTCTATAGCTGACTATTTTTGAGAGAGCACTTCTTTTCAAAAATACCATAATAGGACATTTGTTTCTTTAGTACAAAATTCATTTATGGAGAAAACAAAATCATTATTACTGTATACTAAACTATGGGCTATATTACATAATCATATTCCAGATGTGAAGCCCCCCTGGTCTTCATATCTGGTCTCTGATATGAATCTGCATAAAAGACAGCAACACATTGATAACATCATCTTTTGTAAATGATATGATCATGTTGCAATAAAAATCTGTGTACACATTGAGTCAGTTTAGCTCTCAGGATATTTTCACAGTCTAACCACCATGTGGAGCTGTGATGTAAATGAGCCGCATCCCATGCTCTGAGACAGTGTGCTGAGTCCAGGCAAACCAAGCATGTTAGGCAGGCTGAATGCAGTGGAAAGACAGAACCCGAAAGCTTGCTTTAGGCTGAATCAGAAAGATCTGCATTTTCGATGAAGAAAAGATTTATTCATGTGTTACCTAAGATGAGATTAGCTCTTAGAGAGTCAGAGTGACACTTGTGGAAGTCCAGGTCATAGAAATAAAAATGTGTTTGTTTTCAAGTCTATTAAATCTTCCTGTTCTATTTTCTTAGAACTATGAAATTGTGCCTTTTTGTATTCACATGTACTTTTTTATTAAGTGCATCAATTTTTGTTGCTTTCAAACTATAGAAAAAAGGAACACTACTAGGAAAATAAAAAATATATAATGAATTAAGTTTTACAAGAAAAATATCTATGAAGCACTTCAAAACACTAATTTACATAGTACAACAAACTTAGGAAGTGATTTGAACATATTTTACTCATGTGTTCCAAACAGGGAAACAAAGACCCATAAAGCTTAAACAGTTGCCCAAATTTACATCTCCTGGCAATACTGGCATTTGTCCCTTGTTAATTTCAGCATTTCTTCCAGCGCATGTTTGTGTGTGTGTGTGTGTGTGTGTGTGTGTGTCCATGTCTCTGTGTCTGTGTGTGTGTATTATCTGATAGTTCCCAATTTTCTGTGTTGAATTCCGATTCTGTATGTATTTCTTCTTTTTAGTGTTACAATCCTATTCACCAGCAAATAATCTTTCTCATTCTTTGTTAATCCTGTATTGCCAACCACTTAATTATTGGAACACCATTCATTTCAATAGGAAAAATAAACATAGTGGTTGAAAGTCAGAAAGGTTTTGCTTTAATTCTTTCTCTATCAGTTTCCAATAGTATATTAGGGGAAAAAAATCTTGACCTCTTTGAATTACTATCCACAAACACTAAGACAAAATGAAGCTCATAGTCATTGTCTCTTACATGTGTTTTGTTGGTTAAAATTATATTTGTACAGTTTAAACCAAAGTGTGATGGAGCTGTTGCATTCCCAGGGCTCGATGCAGACATTTCAGTGAGACATTCAAACTACAGACATATATGTTTGTTTTCTAGACCTGGACGAATTCTTGTATTTGAAACCTCTCGTAGTTTGTCTAGGTCTGTTTTGATCATCTTGCAACTACTTGCTAAATATTGAAAGGGGCTTTTTCGACACCTATAAAACTGGGTTTATATGTGCACATTTACTTTTATAATTTGCAGTTTTTGCTAGGTCCAAGAGGCCTTGGTATCTCCCTTTGGATTGCTTTGATGCACCTGTTAGGATCCTACTGAAAGCGCTTGTGCTTCTCTGGAGCTCTGAGAGGAGCTTTGTACCTTTGAAATTTTCATTAGCTTTTGACTGGCTGCCAGGATGTTGACTGCTGTGGCGTAGAGCAGAGGCGGTCAAGCACTGGGCTGCCAAGTCTCCAGCTCCTGCTCTGCGTGACAGCGAGAACCTTGAAGACCTCACAAAAGCAAAGTACACTGGCAGAGCAGAACCACATTCCTGCAGTAGGCGGTTGGTGCCAAGGCTGAGTTAGTCCTAGACACAGTGAAGTCAGTAGGGTCAAAATCAAAAGTTTCCTTACACGTGGGTTTCAGGTCAGGGGTGGATGAGTAGGGATGACCTTGCCAAGTATTTTCTGTATGGGGGATATTTAGAAAAGGTGCCAGGTACTGAACTTATTCAAATTTCTCCCAGCATCAGCTCTTTTTATGAAAGCAGAATACTCTGGATTAAAAATAATGTAATTAATTTAGAAAACCAAATAAACAAAAATTAGAGCATTTTTTAAAGACTTAGCTAATTCAGCATTTAAAACACCTTCTTTCTCCAAACAAATTTTATCCACGTATCCACTGATTTTGATAAGATAATTAATATTTAGACTAATGTTTGTAGATTATCTAAAAATTCAGTACAACTTTTAGGGATACCTATAAGTACTCTTGAAATTCTAGCATATAGTTCTCTATTTATATGTACGTCTCTGTATGTGTCTCATTCATCCGTATCCATCTACCCAACTCCCATTTATGGACGTTGAAAATTGTTTCAACAGGGTATGTGTGACAAAGGCATCTGTCACTATAATATTCAGAATTTTTATACATATAGCATTAAAATTTATTCTCAGGTTCTTTTAATGCAGTACTTTTTGATTGCTTATGGCCATACTGCCACTTTATTTTATTGGCAGAATGTCATTATACATGGGGATGGCCAACACCTAGGTTTCAGTTTTCTCTCTGGCATGCATTTGGAAGATTTTGAGAACAGTATAGCCATAACTTGCACTCTAATTGCTTAAAGAGTTGCTTAAAGCTGAGTGTGGAAATCAATAATTGTTTTTAATGCTAATTTTAAAAGTCGTCACAAATAACCTGCAAGAGAATGCTCATAAAGGCTACCGCCTTCTTTAAAGGAGATCAGGCAGCCCAGAACATGCTCTCCCCTTGGTGTGTAAAAGAGGCAAAGCAACGTCATTCTATCTACTTGCCTATTTTCCTTCCTTTTCTTGACTTCTTTTAGTATTTTTATTTTATAGCACTGTATTCAAAAGTGATGTTTATGGTGTAATGGAATATGGTGATCCCACAGGTATATAAGTCATCTGAACCAAAGCAGTGAACATCTGGGCATTATGACTCCTACTTGAGGGGGAATGTCGGAGTCCCCTCCTGCTGCTGTCAGTGATGCTGACCAGCTAGGCTCCTGCTCCAACACATCCGCCCTGCATGGGACCTGATCTCTCACTCAAATCCATGCCTCTGTCTAGGTCTGGGTTTTTCCACTGAGTCGTCTCCAGTTTCTATACATAGAATTAATTTTTTAAATAAATTCAAAGATTTTATTTTTCCTAAAGGCTAGGAATAATTCAAAGGAAACTCTCTTTTTCTTCTTCTCTTCCTCCACTGCTATTGGCATCTTGTGCCTCCCTCACAAGTCTTCTCCTTCCACCAGCACATTATGAAATACTTGTTGACTACTTACTTGATTTTGTCAAAATGGGAAAGGGGTGTAACACACCGCCCCATTTCTGCAGAAGCTTACCTAGCTAAATAATGTTACAAAATGTAAGTACTCTGGTCCTCAGAGAGATCAGAGAGAGAGAGAGAGAGAGAGAGAGTGAGTGAGAGACAGACAGAGAGAGAGATCAATAGGGTCTAAGTTAGCCACAGAAGACTTCATTTAATAAATAGTTAATGATGATTCACTGTTTGTAATTTATTTGCCTATTGACTGCAGTGACTCCCAGCATGCACCTTTCTGCTGTTATAAACTCTTCATGGGCAACGACTGTGTTTGGTTTGTTCAAATTTGTTCACACTGCTTATGACACTGATGGTGGGCATGGGGAATATTTGTTGAGTGAATATGCAAATGAATGGCAATCAGAGAATTGACATCCTTTTTTCTTTCAGTGAGATGATACTTCAGAGGAAAGCCATCACAGGAGGAGCATGATAGACTGAGTTTCAGAGTGGGAAGGTACACTTCACTAGAGTCCCTCTTTGCTGGTTTCTATTCTGTCTAACTTAATAGAGGGTGAACTCACGCAGCATAGAAATCAAGGGAAAAATAATGAACTATTATAATGGTGGCTGCCTTCTTCCCAACAGCCACTGTTTTGGGGATCATATTTTATTATAATTTTTATATAAAGTGTGTCTTTGCAGGAGAAACATCCACTGCAGCAGAGCTCAGCAGCTGGGAAATAGTGTGTATTTTAAAGCTATGTGAAAGGAACTTCCCGAGTTACCCTTCAAGAGCAAGAGTATCAGCTCACCCCACCCTTTTTTAAAGCTATAGAACATTTCCCCTGGATTGTTCAGTTTGGGTAGAATGGAAAGAGTTAGCCTTGAGCTTAAGGTCGTGGGTCTGAAAGTACACCCTACCACCTTGTAGCCTGTGGGTTTGGTGGATGAATTAACCTGGGCGGGGTTCAGTTAAAGCTTGCCTCACAGGATGAAGAGGCTGGAGATCCAAGAGAGAGAATCTGTGCTCAAAAAAATGTTTTTCTTTCTCCACATCTGCAGTACATAATTTACTTTCTTGGAAGTCTATCACACAATTTAGAAAGTATTTCAATTTAGATGATTTGATAGATATTAAATCTGGAACTTTAGCTTGATTTTAAACACTTTGTGGGAAGCTCATATCACACCCCAATTACCTTATTTTGTGATTCCCCCAGGAAATCAAAACATAATGCCAACTTTCAATATATTGTTCTACCTTTAGGCACAGGGATTGAATTCCCTTGTATTATAAACAAGTGAATTGCGTAGAGCATTTGCATGGTATCTAACTGGAATGAATAGTTTTTAGAATTTATTGTGGTTCGTAAAGAACAGATGTTACAAATTTTAAAAAATCAGGAAAAGAACCACATCTTTTGGAATTTTCCCTTAAAGCATTTATTTTGAATACTTTCAGAGAAGCTGGTGAAAATATGCAGTCAGGTCTGTAGATGGCATCCTTGCTCCAGTTGGAGTTAGACAGTAATTAAGTATGCAAGATCTTTCCCAGAACAGTCAACCTGTTCATCGTGAAGTACGTGCTTAAGAATCCATGATATTGGTATTTGGCATTGGGAAATGATATGTGGGAAGCTGATATTCACTTTTCTGGAAAAAAAATTGCAAAATCAAACATAAAACATAACCTGTTAGATACTGTAGTAATTGTGCTCATTTAAAAAAGAAAAGGATTTCAGAGAAGAAAACAAAAATTGAAAAGGGGTCCAGATAAAAGGTTTCACCTTTATTTTCTGGAAATATTTATTTAAGCTCTAATGATTGGACTCCGTCTGATTAGTGTTAGTCCTATATTACCCCCAACATAAAATTATTGATTTCCTCCTTTCCTTCAGTGTCTTTTTGTCACAAAGAAATTTTTAATGCATATTTTATTTTCTTGTGTCTTGTTTTTATTATGGCTCACAATTTTTATTTCCTATTTAATAAATCTATAATTGTTTTTTGTGTTTCTAATCCTGGCTAAGGAACGAATACTTCATATTTTATATGTTTTCAGGGTTTATGAACCATTAAGGGAAATTTTGTCAAAATGATGTTTTATAATCTGATTATTGGAATAAATTATTATAATACATTAATAGTCTTTTCTTGGAAATTAGCATTCACTAATACAAATGATCTGTTACATGTGCAAGTTATTTTTTATTCTAAATTACAGTTAGTGTACAGATATTTGAACACAAGACAATAATCAGATTATAAAACATCATTTTGACAAAATGTCATTACCTTCTATGACTATGAATTCTTTGTTCATTGCTGTTTAACAAACTTATACATTACTGTTGGTCCATATCCACTTTAACCAAATCATATTGGGCAAATATTACATTAATGTTCACTGATTATACTCAATAACACTCAACTTTCATCTTCCTACTTATTATAAACTATAATAGTTACAATATATAGCTGATGTTATTAAAATGACCCTAATAAGTTAATTTTTGCATAAATGTGATCACAGCTAAAATTATGTGAATGGTATTGTTCTTATAATATTTAAATTTTAACTTTTCTAAAAAGAAACCATCTTTCCTTTCATAGTTTATTTTAGTAATATGTTGGTTAGCTTTCCATTACTACAGGAAAATACTTGAGGTAATTAACTTATAGAGAGAAAAGGTTTATTTAGACACACCTTTGGAAATTCCAGACCTCAATCAGTTGTCACAAAGACTTTGGTCTTATGGTGAAGAACCATATGATTGTGGTAGTGTGTGGCAGAGCAAAACTGCTTACCTCATGACCAGGAAGCAAAGGAGAAAGGGAAGGAGATTGGGATTCCCCAGTCCTCTTCAAAGGCATACCCCAAATAATCTAAGGACCTCCCACTAAGCTTCACCTCTGAAAAGTTCCACTGCCTTCTAGTAGCCTCACTCTGGGGACTAAACATTCAACACATGGACCTTGAGAGACATTCAAGATCTAAACTATGACAGTTATTCAGTATAGAAAAATATGATACAGAAAATAACTAAGATGCTATATTCCAGCAGCCTGGATATGCTTGTGTTAAGGTCAGCACTGAGTAGAAGACACTTGAACACCAGGAAGTGCCAAGTACTGTGTGAGACCCTACAGATACAAAACTGGAAAACATGGACTCTCTGGTCTTGAGAGGCAATGATTTTGTATAGAGAGCAGTAACATGTAAACATAGAATAAGACAGACCTAGCATTATAAGATATGTAAACACAGAGGTTTTAGAGACAAAGAGGATGAAACTATGTTTTCTTGAATAAGTTGGGTCAAGCTTTAAGTGTTGGAACTAAGTCTTGATGGCATTATTGGAAGATTTTATTTTAATTTGCATTTTTTGTTGTTAAATGTAACAGTGCAAAACATACATGAGAATTTAGTAAATGGATATTAAAATGAGTGTCATATAGACATCATCAAGCTAGAAGAGAGAATATTAAAACAGCCCCACTTAAAAATGTGGGCCTTTGGCCAAATTGCAAAGCCCTACTTTCTCCCAGATATAACCACAATATCCTGACTTAACCAAGAATCACTTCCTTGTGTTTAGGAAAAAATACATGCATTTTTCTATTTGTTCTTTTTAGAGATACATGACAGTAGAGTGTACTTTGACATATTATACATACGAAGAATACATCCCATTCTTGTGGTTGAACATGATATAGTTACACTGGTTGTGTATTCATATATGAACATAGGAAAGTTATGTCCAATTCATTCTACTGTCTTTCCTATTCCCAATCGCCCTCCCTTCCCTTCATTTCCCTTTGTCTAATCCAGTGAATTTCTATTCTTCCTTTCCTGCCCCCTTATTGTATGCTAGTATCTTCATATCAGAGGGAACATTTGGCCTTTGATTTGGGGGATTGGCTTGTTTCACTCAGCATGATAGTTTTCCAATCCATTCATTTATTAGCAAATGCCATAATTTCATTCTTCTTTATGGCTGAATAATTTTCCATTGTGTGTATATATCATTAAATATACATTTTATTTCACCTATTTTGTGTGTATGTATGTATGTGTGTGTATATATATTATATTTTAACTATACTATATGTATCCTTAAATAACTGAGTTTTGCATATTTTTGAACAAGTATGATCTTGTATGATCAAGTATGTATTATTTTGTCTCTGACATATGAAGCTTAATATTTTGTTTGCAAAATCCATCTGTGTTCTTAAGAGCTGTCACTAATTCACGTGAATTTTTGACTATTTTGCAACTGTAACACACTTTATCCATCTATTGTGTGTAGGCATTTGAGTATTTCCATGTTGGGTTGATTCAGGGCAACACTGTAGGGGCTGTTTGCGCGTCACTGCACAGGTGGGTGCTCTCTTGGTGTGAATTAAGGAGTGAACCTACCTGATCGTGTTTTGCCTATGCCGAGGTTGCCAGATGATGCCACACTACCTTTCAACATGGAATGATGGGAGGCGTCTCGTCCACCTCCTACACAGCACACGGTGCCTCCAGACCTTAACTGTTGCACTAGGTTTTTAGTTATGCATCATTTGCTTTAATTTCCATTTCTGTCATTAACTTGCCATTTGTATTTCCTCTTTGTGAAGCTTTTGTTCAAGTATTTTGCCCATTTTTATTCAGGTAGTCTTGTCTTAGTACTTAATTGTTGAGACAGGAGGTTTTGTTGTTAGTTGTGGTGTTTTGTTTCTCTACTCCTGTTTTGTTTAATTTTTAAAAACAGCTCTTCCCATACCATGGGTTGTTGTTGCATGCAGACTGGATGCACAGGTGTTCTCCATTTTCAAGCAATGGCATTTACTAGTTGACTTAATGATTAGTTTTCTTCTTGGGCTTAAAAAATTAGTTCTTAGCTTGAGAATAAATATATTGTCAAAAATAAGTTTTTTTCCCAATGTATTGTGGGTATTCATTTTCATACTCCTGTTAAAACAGCGATCCTAAAGAAAATAAGGTTTGTTGGAGGAGGATGAATATGATAATCAGAGTTACCTCAAACCCAGAGTGTTTCTATACTCACTCTATCAAAATCATCTGCATTTGATCCTATGACTAGATATTACTCTCATCTTCTATCATACAGTTTTGGAAATTTCAGTTTGATGTGTTAAATCAAATATTCTTTTTCAATTTAATTTAGAGTACTCCTCTGTGCCTATGATGTTTGCTTAGTGTCATTAGCAATTATAAGCATCTCAGAATTATTTATTTAAAACCCAAATAAAATGTCATTAATGTGTAGATTCTGACATCTACTGAAAAATGTACACACTGGAGTCAGTATTTCAGGGGAATGACAGAAGGAAATGGAAGGAAGAGGGTGAATTAACAATGTGTTATTGGAAAAGGAAATAGCAGTCTGGAGGAAGTCGGAGAGAGCTGTTTGGAGCATGCTTTTTGGGCTGCTGCTCCACATGCCAGGCCACTCTGGTGCTGCTGAAGCCTCTGAACTCTCTGGGACAAAGGGATGACAGCACACTCCTTGGAGAAGCTGCTCCATGGTGGTTTCCTGCTTAGACACTGAGCACCCTTTGGTGTTCAACCTGGATGCTTGGCTGGTAGATGCAATGGTTTGGTCAAGACCAATCCATAGTCCCAGAAATGGAATGGATGAGCCAGGTCTGGCTAAGGGTTGGACACAAGGGACACCAGGAACCTAGTGGAAATCACTGCATTTAGGCCACCCTGCATATGGAATCTGGTGAAGAACATTCACAATCCTGAGCCTGACATCTTGGTACTGAGAACTTGGTAACCAAGGAGCTAAGAAGATACAACACCTCAAGGAGTTCTTGAAGGCTCCTGTATCATGGCCAGACACTCTCTAGCATCCAGTTTCTTAAGGTAATCCAAAAAGATGGCAATAAGTAGACAATGAGGACAGCCCTGCTTTTGCTAGAGATGAAAGAGAAATATTCTTAAATCCCGGCATTACTTTCTCTTATGCCTTTTGAAATGTGGTCCATTCTGTTGCAAATGTGTTTGTAGAACTATTTGTAATACATGAAAGTTTGTCTGGAGTAAGGAGTTTGCTCACATGAAACAAAGCAAATTTATAAAATTAATTTTAAAAAAAGGAAAGTGCATTCAGCATAGGCTTTAACCTGTAGAACTATGAAAAAATAAGAGCAGAGAAAATGTATTCAATCACCCAGGCCCCTCAGTGTGCACAGCTGAAAGCTTTATATGTTGTGCCACTCTCTCTCAAACTGCCAGTATGTGGTAAAGATATATCACGTACACAGATTTAGAGGTCCATTCACCCCAGCCTGTGTCTAAACACAAAAGAAAATCACGTTCCTAACACAATTTGACCCTTCGATTTGTCTGATGCTCCACAGATATAAATTGTGACAAAACCGATCCCTTGTAACAAATTCTAAATTAGAGTACAATTACCAAAGAACACAAGAAATTAAATGTATGCTCCACTACAGCTGAGTAAAAGAATTGTTTGTTAATTTCCTAGGCATACCTTAAACATTTGAAGCAGAGGTGATTCCAGAGATTGACCTTATTTGTGTTTCTTTCATTTTCTTTAAAATGAAAGAAGTGGATGATTCATTGTTATCCTTAATGTTATATTAATCTCTTGAAAGTTATGATCCAAACTCTATGAAGTATCATAAATTGCACGAAACCAATTTCTAGTATACAAGAGGGCTTTTTTGATAAAATCAATATCAAAATCAGTCTTCATCCAGTATCGTTATATGTAATGGTGTCTTCCCTTTCTCATGGCTGTTCCATTTCTGTTTAATCAGACCTTCCAATGTTTCTAGAACTAATGTTTAAAATCTTGCATATAATACCTGAAATTTGTGATTCCATTTCTAAGACCATTTCCCTAATGACTGAATGAACTCTTAGAAATGTCAATATAGTTGTTGTTGGACATTGAGCAGAGTGTCCCAATGGAGATCATTCTTCAGGACTGGCTAGTACAGAATGCATTAGCCAGATAAAGCAGTAAGTGGTCATATATGATTTAATAAAACCAGTGCAGTTAAAGGCTTCAAGGAAGGAATAAGACTATGTAAGTCTAATTTACTCCCCTTCATGCTTAAAACAGTATAATATGTAATTATGTGCTATGTGAAAGATTTTCAAGCATCATAAAACTAAATTTTGGGAACTAATCCAACACAAATGAAATAAATGGATAAAGAGAAAGAAGGGTCAGGTCATGATTGAATTCTGGTAGCTTGAAATTTTGAAGGAAGAGATTTAGAGCACTAAGTTGAGGAGACAGACCGAGGAAAGTCCAGAAAGCATTTAAACTGCAGTGTTTTAATAATAAGAGGTTTAAATGGCTCAGTGCTCACTACAGACTCATAATAATCCTATTTTGCAACATGGGGAAGTGAAATGTATTAGGCAGATTAAGCTTCTGATACTGGCTGAGACACGTAATGTTTTATGATGGTGGATAAATGACTTCAGGTTTTCTAAGATTTAGACTCTTCATCTGTGAAAACGGAAGTCAGATTTACAGACTGTTATGAAAGCAAAATGCAATCATATTCGGAAATGATTGCCTCAGTATTTGGTATAATATACCTCCAATAAAGTTTTATTGTCTTCCCCTTCCCATTTCATATTATTGGGGCTCTTTATCCAGTTGTGATAGATTAATTCTGGTATAAATATACCATAAGACAGTTTTCTTAATTTTTTTTTCAAGGAGATTAAATCCTTAGTATCTTGGAATAAAACTTTATTCAGTGGTTACTGTAAAATCCAATCTCTATTGAGCATTTTCTATGTATATCAGATATTCTGTTTAAGATACCACATTTAATTCTCACAGCAATTTTATGTGTTATTACTGTTGTCCCTTTCATAGATCTGATTGTTACATACAGGGAATAAATGATACACCAGGACTAAAAGCTAAGTATGTCTCACTCTGAAGCCCATGACCTTCACCACTAAATTATATGCTTAATTGATACACATCAAAGGTGTTAACATTTGCAGATTACAGATTTAAGATCTGCATGTTTTCCAGAGAGATAGTGAAAGACGTAGAGGGAATACCAATAGAGTATGACATGACTATGATTGATTTTTATTCTCTCTAACTTTTTGAACCTGTCCAAGCATCAGTATCTCTCAGTCTTACATTTTTCAGTGTGAAATTGGATAAATATTCCTATCTGAAATGTTATTTTAGGATTAAATGAAATTATGTTCGTGGGTCATGTCTAAGCACGTTTGTATGTGTAGTGTATAGCCCAGCACTATTCTTGGCAGACTAAGAAAATGAGCTGCCAGTTTTTATAGATGGAAAATATTTGAATCATAAGGCCTCATGATGACTGAAATAAAAAGTGAACTACTTTATTCCAATTCCAATAATAGCAACAGAGTTGGAACCAAGTAATATAAACTATGATGAAAATACAAAAGCAGCTATTTGAAAGCACAGAAGAATGACCAAAAGAAAGCAGACTGCAAATGATTTGACCCATAAAGCAGAGAACTATAACTGGGGAGATTCATGATTAAATGGTTTCTCATCAGAAAGAATTTCCAAGCTCACATGATACCATGTGGCTAGAATTCAATATAAAAGCCACAAAGAATGGCTGGAGGAGTCAGAGGGTGAGGTTTGAGTCTACAAGAGAGGCTTGAAAGTGTGGGGAATCAAGGAGGAAAGCATGGATGGAAGAAACCTCCATCTACATATGAACCCTTCTCAAATCTTTGGCTCACACATCTTACAAGAGGGACACTCCAAACACCTTAAACCAATGTCAGAACAGGAAGGCTAAAAGAACTGTGTGAGCTTAGCAGCTGCCCATCAAAAGGAGTCCACCTGGAGACAATCCAGCCAAGTTCACTGCAAGAACTAGAAGTGACCTTCAGAGGAAAATAACGTTATTCAGAGTTAATTGTATATCCACAAAGTTCAGTGTGTGTGTGTATGTATATACATATACATTTGCATATTTTAAATGAAAAGAATTTATATGCAAAGAATTATGACAAATAAGATCTAGAGTCAAGAGAAAAAGCAGCTAATATTCAACAAACCATAAACTTGAGGTGTCTGCCTGTTGCAATTAGCAGGTAAAGATGTTAGAGCATCTATATGAAACATATTCAAGCACTTGAAGGAAAATACTTTTATATTGAGAGAACCAATACAGAATATTAGTATCTGTACATTGACAGTACTAAATGGAAGTTATGGAACTGAAAAATAAAATACTGTAAATTATTCTTTTTCTAGGAAGATTTTAAGAAGGTATTGGAAGAGGATTCTGTAAATCAATTTGAATTCAAACCAATAGCAATTATCCTAACTAAAGAAAAGAGTAATAGTGATTTTAAGAAACCAAGAAGTTCAGAAACCTTTTGGGTGATATGACATGAATTTCCCTATAGGTAGTTGGAAATATACAGTGTGAGAAAAAATGAGACAAAATATATTTGAAGAATAGACAAGCTTTCCAAATTTAGTGAAAACAAGTAATTGAAATAACTAAGTAGATCAGTGAACTCAAAGCAGGATATACAGGAAGAACAATGAAGTCGTCCATCAGAGTAAAACTTTCAATGAACAAAGATGAATTGAAAAATTTGAAAACCAACAGATTTTTAAAAAATACTTTATATATTAGAAGAAAACAACTAATTTTATTCAGAAAGTACTAAGACAAAAGACAGTGGAAAGATATTTTTGAATCTTTGTAAGAAAACCATACATGCCTCTCTGCAAAGAATTCTGTAGCTAGTGAAGTATTTCTAAATAATTGAAGAAATATACCATGTCTATAGATTGAAACACTCAACATTGTTAAGAGGTCACTTCTTCCCCAAATTAATATGTAGATTCAATGAAATGCCAATCAGAATCTCAACAGGTCATTTTATGTAAAATGACAAAGTAATTAAAAATCTACATAAAAGGGGCATAAAATAACCATAACAATCTTTTATTTGAAGTTCTTATACTACTTTACACCAAAATTAAATTAAAACTAGGGCATTCAATATAGTATAGTACTGACAGTGCAATAAGACAAATGTATTGCCAAAACAGAAGAGTAAGATCAATTATTTTATAGCAAAACTGGCAAAGAAATAGAATTGGGAAAGGAGAGCATCATCTGTTTTAAAATTATTTTAAGCTTCCGTTCAACTGAATGTGTGTGTATACGTGTGTATATGTATATGTGTGTCACACCATACACAAAAATCAATTCGTGATGGATCACAGATATAACATAAATATAAAATCTATAAAGCTTTTATAAGAATGCAGAGGTACATCTTGAAAAGTAGGTTTAAGAAAAGACAAAGTGAGCACAAAGGCACACACTGGACTGAACATGCATAAAATCTACATTGGGCAAAGACTTCTCTAGAATTTTTGAAGAATACTATCAATCAAGTTTTTGCAAATGACAAGGTAATAAAGGAGCCAAAGACTTGAATGTACACTTAGATCATAAAGGGAGGGATATGAACTGGCAAGTAGTGTTTGCTACTTGCTCAAAATTGTGGCCTAGATTGGATCCTGGACTGAGGACAGACAAACAAGTATCCAGAGACTCATTAAGGGCCTAGCATGGTGGCACAAGTCCTGCCTGTGATCCCAGCTGCTCCCCAGGCTGAGGCAGAAGGACTGTGAGTTCAAAGCCAGATGCAGCAAGACCCTCTCTAAATAAAATACAAAAGAGGGCTCAGGATATGGCGTGGTGGTTAAGCATCCCTGGGTTTAATAATCCCTTGCAGGGGGAAGAGAGATGCATTAAGATTATTAAGATTATGTTAAAGTGCTAAATTCCTGATTTTGATTATTGTTGTTGGTTTAATAAGAGAATTCCTTAGTTAATGGAAATGTATACTTGAGTGTGCATGTGGGAGAGTGAGGGAAATAGGAGTAAAAAAGCAAAGGGAGCAAAACTTAAATGGTTCATATATTTTGTTGAAAACCCATACTAGATTCTTTGTACAATTTCACAAATATTCTATAACTTTGAAATAATATTTAAATAAATATCTAAAAGTAAAAATGCATCCCTTTCTCCATTATTATTTGTATATTATAAGTTCTATTTTTTCTGGAAAGAATAAATTATTAATTTCAAAATTTTTGAAAAATATGGTTACCTTCTCAGAAAATAAAAAGTATTACATTAATTAAATAGAGGAAATTAACTGTGATGGAGGAAGAGAAAGACTGGTTGTAAACATTTTAGGTCTAAGACTTTAATATTCCTCAAGCACACAATTTATTAATGTCTTACCCTACTGTGATTATTGTTCTGTAGTTTCTTTAAAAAATCAAAACAAATGCATTTAAGGTTGTGGGGGTGGGGAAGTAGTGAGGGAGGAAGCCAGTTGGAAGAAAATACTAAGAATATATTTAAATATTGAATGCTACTATGTGCTCATTAGAAAAATATTGACAATAAATAATACAAATGTTGTAATGAGAAGATATTGAATAGTGATATTTTTTAGGAGATCGATATTATCTTAAACACCAAAATCTGAGTAACTATTTTTCAGGAAATTGTTTCTTCCTATACTATTGTCCTGTGTTCCTTTTCAGTTTTCATTTCCTAATATTATTTTATATTGAATTTATGCACTTTCTTATTTTGCAGTATAGTTGATATTCTTGCTCTCCTTCTGAAAAAGAGTTATGCGTCTCAATTTGGTGCCAGAGTTACTTCCAGTGATATGTGCACATATATTTATTCTTCCTAAAATACATGTTTCCTTATTACTATTTATGTTTCAATTATAAATATATAATTAATTTACAGATTAGCTCTTTTTGACATCGTAGGTACATTTATAAAAGAATGGGTGTTATTTATTTTATCACATAAGTACTAATGTAATCTGACAGTAAATTTCAATGCATTTTTAAATATCACCTGAGGTGTGTTTTGAGGTTTATTTTTTATTTAAGAAAACACTTTCTGTTTGTATTTGCCATCATTTACCTTCATATACCTCAGAATCCCTAGTTTTTACTGGCAAATGAAAATTGTGAAAATAAATTTATTTACCATCTTAAATATTCTTTGTTTTTCACTATGTAATTATTTAAGACTTTTATTGGTGCATTTTATTTTTTTTAATTTTTTTAAAAAAATTATTTATTTGGATTCATTGTACACAAATGGAGTATAGCTGTTGTTTCTCTGGTTGTACACAAAGTAGAGTTATACCATCTGTGCATTCATACATGTACACAGGGCAATGATGTCTGTCTCATTTTGTTATTATACTTACCCTCCCATCCCGACTCCACCCCTCCCTTCCTTCTATGCAATCTATCCTTCCTCCATTCTTGCCTCCTTTCCACCCCTCATTATGCATCATCATTCACTTATCAGAGAGATCATTTGGCCTCTATTTTAAAACTATTGTTATTATACTTGAAAAAAAAATCTATTCCCATTCTACATCAACTATATTGTTTGGTTTCCTAGAAAAATTTGGCAAATGATTTTGCCTAAGTTAATATTTTAGAGGTTTTAAGTAATTAAAGGTTTTAAAAATAATTACCTGAAATTTAAACTACAATGTAATATTTGACATTATATATACATAATATATATACACTGTATATGCAAGTGTATATTTTATATTTTTCTGACTTCGGAGGCAAAGTTCTCTTAAATTGTGTTTTCCAATTTTTTCTAAGAAATCAATTGAACGTCTTAATTACTATTTATTAGAAACACCTTTTTTAAATTAATTTTTGTTTTAGAATCCCCTGTTTTAAAAGGACTTTGTCAGGGTCTCATCCTATAGAAAAGGCAAATTTGTCACAAACTGTTTGATCCGTTTGCCTTTCCTGAGTGAAAGTCAGTTATGGCTCTAATATTGGGAATTAGAAGTTGATTCCCTGAATGACAATATGGGTCAAGATCACCTTGATGCTTGTTAGAGAAGATGCTCATCCAGAGACCTTTAGCTTAATGACCCGGCTTCTTCTGCGTAAGTTACAGTCTGGGACCACACAGGAACTTTTGAAGCTTCATTAGCCTTTTAGGTCACAGGGGAAACATTAAATTAACAAAAAAGGAAAGAAAGAAACAAAATCTGTAGTCAGTAATCTCAGAGGCCATGGTGTATTGGCTTTCCAGTACTCCTTACCTATGAAATACTACTTTGAGTCATGTTTTGGTAAATTTTGCATAACTTCTGCTGTCATTTAGCTTTTGAACATGTCTGAATCTATTAAACAATATTCCCTGGTAATAACTTTTTGCAGTTAGACAATTATCGTGTCATACTCTTCACACTGCGAACTCGAAACACCTCTGCAGCAAAGTGGAAGTTGACTTTAACAAGGCTGAAAAAGTAGTTGGGGATTAAGAGTCTGAATCTCAAGGGAGAAATGAGAGACAAAGTCATGAATTTGGATGTCATGGTGATTGGTTGAAAAATGACATGGATGAGGTCACTCGGGGAAAATGTTTAGAATCAGAAATCCAGGGAGCTGAAGATAAGATTTTGAATTCCCAATTCAGAGCAGCAAGAGATGTAGTATTGAACCTGGAGAGAATAACATACGGAAAATGAGGGGGACATTTCAACATTAAGTGACAAATGAAGCAGAGAGACCAATTATCAGACATATTTAATGATGTGATACAGTCTTAGCAATAAGATCTGTGGATTTCTCAAAGAGGAAACATTTCCATGACAAGCATGAAACTAAACTGAAGAGCCATAACTGAGTAATAAATGGAGGAGTTTAACAGATAATTGTTATTGTAGTCTGGTGGATTTTTTATTTCAAGAATATTGCTGGAAGAATAAAGTAAACGATGTGATACAAACGAGGCTAGACTGAACTAGTACACAAAAGATTGCCTGACGTTTTTGTCAACAATTTTAAACTTAAATGTTAAATTTAAACGTTTGTCAACATTTTAAATTTAAATTTAAATGTTAAATTTGAAATGTTCAAAATTTGGGGAGTCATGGGAATGGAAAACCTGGTAGCTGGCTAATGCCCTGGACTTTCCTAATGTTCCGTGCTATCTCAGCTTGCACATGCCACAAGGACTAAGTGTCATAGCGCAGTGCTCATCATTCAGTCTCTTTAATTGGAACAACAACTCAAAGGAGGTTATATTT
>JAJEJO010052072.1:0-36660 GCA_020662805.1 Glaucomys volans | reverse complement strand
TTAAAAAAAAAAAAAAAAGATGAGAAAGAAAAACAATTTCAAGTTGTTTGGGCCACTCCATCTTTCTCTCCTTCCCTCAGCAAGCTCAGGCAGGCAGTGCTGCCTGGACAGGTTTGTGCCTCTGCTGGCCCTGTGGCCTGCTGAAGTTTCAAGCTCAAGAGTGACCTTCTCACTTGGTGTGATTCTAGCACTTAAATATCAGTGAGTATTGATAACATGGCCCTAACTGCAGGTCAACTACTTTATCTGTTCTTAACCAAAGCAACAGTGATCTGTTCCCATACAGGCAAGACTGACTGCAGGGACCTTGTGATGGTGGTCTTCAATATGGCACTTGCGTTGGAATTTTTATTATATTCCAGTTATGATCTTAAGACTCTGATGACTTTTTTGGTTTTGGTACTAGGGGTACTTTACCTCAAACAACATCCCAGATCCCTTTTATTTACTTTAAGACAGGGTCTCATTAAACTGGTAAGGCTGGCCTCAAACTTGGGATCCTCTTGCCTCAGACCCTCAAACTTAATTGCTGAGATTACAGCTTAGGTGCTGACTTTATAACTTAACCCTGGAGTCAGTTACGACTCCTTTGTGGCAATACCATGGGACACAGAGGAACAGCCCATACCATGGCGAGTTCAAAGCCAACCTCAGCAACTTAGGAAGGCCCTAAGCAACTCAGTGAGACCCTGTCTCTAAATAAAATACAAAATAGGGCTGGGGATGTGGTTCAGTGGTGGAGTGCCCCTGGGTTCAATCCCCAGTACCAAAAAAAAAAAAAAAAACCCCAGCAAACCAGTTTCTTATGATCAAAAACTCTAAGCAGGGGCTGGGGATATAGCTCAGTTGGTAGAGCGCTTGCCTCGTAAGCACTAAGGCCCTGGGTTCAATCCCTGGCACCACCACACACACACAAAAAGAAACAGTCCATACCTTGGCTCTGGAAATTGAGGGCTACCTCCTGCAAAAACCCCTAAGACCTCAAGAATAAGGGGAATAGGGCTGGAGTTATGGCTCAGGAGTAGAGCACTTGCTTAGCACATGTGAGGCACTGGGTTCAATCCTCAGCACCACATAAAATAAATAAAGATCCATCCACAACTAAAAAAAATTAAAAAAAAAAAAAAAAAGGAAAGGGAATAAATAAAGTAAGACAGGCAGGAGGTAGAGAAAATGGGGGGAATCATGTTACTGGGTTGGGGGCACACTGCAGTGTGGAAGGCTGGTGAGATCAAGACAGATTCAGGGAATTAGTGAGCAAAAGGCAGGGGAGAATAGGGAAAACAGGACAGAGATAATGCCAGAGGCTAGATCTTGATCAGTTTTATAAGCTATCAAAGGACTGGAATTTATTCCAAAGGTCATGGTGAAACTCTGGGAAGATTTCAAGCAAAGGAATAACAGAATCAGGAATGTAGCTCAGAGGTAGAACCTTACTGGATCCAATCCCCAGTACTGCCCTCCACCAAAAAAAGTTCACCCTGGAGCACTTGAAAAATTACCCAATATCATTGGTCATTAGGAAAATGCAAATTAAAACCAGCGAGACAGCATTTCATATTGGAAAATAAGAAGTGTTGGTAAAGATGTAGACTAGTTAGAACCCAAATACATTGTTGATAGGAAAGGAAAATGATGCAGCAACTTGGGAAAATAGCCTGGCAGTTCCTCAAAAGATGAAAGAAAGTTAGCATACGACCAGCAATTCCACTCCCAAGTAAAAACCCAAGAACATGGGACTGGGGTTGTGGCACAGTGGAAGAGTGCTTGCCTAGCATGTCTGAGGCACTGGGTTCAATTCTCAGCACCACATAAATAAATAAAGGCATTGTGTTCGCCTACAACTAAAAATATTAAAAAAAAAAAAAAAAAAAAACCCAAGAATAATGAAGACTTATGTCCATGAAAAAACCTATATATGAATGTTCATAGAAACTTATTCATAATAGCCAGAAAGTGGAAACAAACCCAAATGTCCATTAACTGATGAATAAATAAAATGTAGAATCTCCATACAATGAAATGACATTTGTCAATTAAAAAAATTAAAAGTGCTGATACAGTATAACAGGGATGAACCTTGAAAATACGTTAAGTGAAAGAATATATGACTCCATTTATACAAAATGTCCAGAGCAGGCAAATCCATAAAGACAGAAAGATTAGTAGTTTCCAGGGGCTAGGAAAAAGAAAAATAAGGAATGCCTACTAATAAGTACAAGATTTCTTTCTTTCTTTTTTTTTTTTTTTAAGATTTCTTTTTTGGTGATGAAATGTTCTAAAATTTATTATGCTGATAGCTGCTGACTGAAGTGTACACTTTAAATGAGTGAATCATATGCTATGTATATCATATCTCAACTAAGCTGCCAACAACACATGTCTATCCCAGCTGAGATGAAGAATGGAGAGGGATAGTCTGGAAGAAGTCAAGGAAGAGGGAATGGGAAAGACAGTGACTGAAACAAGGGGAGAGATTATGGAAACAGACTGAAGGGAGGCGTGGCAGGGCAGGACAGTTTACAACTTGTGGTGGGCTCTCCAAACTCTTGTGGGTACCCAGTACTCCTCCCAGGAGGGAAAGCAGGAAACCAAAATGAGGTATCTACAGTCATCATCAAGCAGCAAAATTGTATTTAAAAATCTCCTACATTAAGGACTTAAGAGGAATACAAAAAGCATATAGTCCTACTGTCTTCATGTACAGAGAGTACCCCAGAAAAAAACATGTCAGAGTGTCTACCAAGTTGTCCCCACTGTCCCACCTGGTTTGGTTTTCTTTCATTTTGTTTCGCAATACTAAGGATTGAACCCAGGCAACCTTTACCACTGAGCTACATTCCCCGCCCATTTTTAACGACAGGGTCTAAGTTGCTGAGGCTGGCCTGAGCCTCCAGAGTCTCAGTGATTACAAAGGTGCACCTGGCCCATCCCCACTCCTAAGCTCCAAACATAAGGCTGAGCATCCAGGGCACACCTGAGATGCTGCAAGACCTGAGTGGCTAAAAGCAGGCTGTAGAATAAAAGAGGCCCAGTAAGTCAGTAACTTTAGGAGACTAGAGAGTGCTGAAAAGCCATGGGGCAAACAAGGTTGAACTGCTGCTGGGAAACAAAATAAGGAAAGTCTCTGAAGGGGCATTTTCTAAACCCTAAAGAGACCATGTCAGTTAGGAAACCACAAGGACATCTTTAACCCATCAGCAGAGCCAGAGACTATGATAGAATGGGGATAAGTCCCTGTTCACTACCTCATGACTTCCATTGTTTCTTTGACCCTTTGGTTACCTACAACACAAAGTGGTACTGGATAGTCAGTTCACTGCAAAGGCAGCTTTGGGAAGAGTAAAACACCACTGAGATGCACCAACAAAGCCAGAAGCTCCATACCAGCCCATCCATTTGCTAGGTGGGGAAATTAAGGTCCAGGTCCATGGAGTAGAACCAGGGGTTAGCATCCAGGTTATCTGACTCACAGGCCCTTGCACTTTTAACTCTACCAACCCCCCAGACCCTGGAACCCTCCTCCTAAGAACCTGGCTCTGAGCTTGGTGCTTCACAGGGCAAGTAGAGCTGAGCTGGGAAACCTCAGAGGCCTTGTCTCCACTGGCATAGAAGTCAGAACCACCTCTTTCCTAGAATCCTAGGAAGCCGAAATATGCCTTGGTTATATGATCTCATCTTTCTAAAGGGAGGAAAAAAAGCAGGTTAACCAACAAAATATGGTACAATACAGTTTTCATTACAGCCCTCAAGACTCACAGCCTTTACTGTCTTTATTAACAAACTGTTCTGCATTTATTAGCACCACAGTGTAATCAACTATCAATGTGACATCAACTCAGCCACAAGATCTCTAGGATCCAGGGTTGCACTGGGTGCAGAACAATCCAGGCAAGTGAAGAGTTGTAGCATCACAAAAGGGACAGTCTTACTACTTAATATTTCTAACTCCCAAGTTCTAATAAAGTGAAGTGAAATGCGACTTTTAAGCCTGTAGAAGAATACAGTATTAAATACTTCAAAAGAAAAATAAGACAGGAAGACAAAATTATCTACCTTCTTTATGGTAAAATAATCTGAAAGGAGCTAAAAAAAAACTAAAAATTTCTGAAACTATTATCTCATTTGCCAGTTTTGAAGAAGTCTTCAGCCACAACTTAGAGCAGAAAAAATAAATTATCAGTGTTTCACTTCTAAAGTGATAATAAACAAGATCCCATCTCAGATGGATGGATTTTTTTTCCTACAGTGGCCAAAGAGCAAATTAAATTCTAGGTACAAAAAAACAGACCATACACTTAGGATCATTTAAAAATAATGAGACTCCTCTCTTTGTCTTCTTCCAAAGTATATAATATATATTTAACAGCACAAAGAAGACACCACTTGAATTTCCCCTGTAGCCAACAGGAGAAACTTCCACATATAAAAATTAAAAATTTAAACTTTTAAATCATTAATATTTTTAAAACATAATACAGACTTAAAAAATTGTTCAACATTAACCCATGACCCCACCCCTAGCACAAAAATCAACCCCAAATCCAGAAGTCACAGTTTTTTGTTCCTAAAAATCCCACAGCACTGAACTTTATCTTCACATCAAGCTGACAGCCAGGAGGAGGCCTCTAACAGAAATTCCCAAGGGAGGAACGGAAGCGCGATTGATGCTGTGTCTCTTATCTACCTGGGCGGCACTGGTGTACCTCTGAGGTCAGGTCCTCGAGATTCGACCCCCACATTAGGGTCCTGGAAGGGTGAGCTGGCAGTTTCCCTCATCTTCCCCCTCGGAGGCTGTCCAATGAGCACCTGGGAATTGACTTTTCTTGGGAAAAGGGTGCTGGTAACAGCTGTCAGGGCCAAGGCAATAGTGAGAAGTTCAGTTCTCTGTTCTTTGGATGAACTGTGTAAAACATTTCTTTTAAAAGACACAATGTTAAAAATATTAAGAAAAGTGTCTACAAAATCTGGAGGGCTGCCTTTTTCTCAAAGGGTAAAGCTTGTGGGATGGTGGGGAAAGAATTGAGGGCCCAGAACTATAACTGCAGCAAGAGAGAGATGCCCTTCAAAACTTGTCACATTCTTAAGAAGTCTTGCTGAAGCAGCAAGAGCTGAGGGTGACTGTATGAGTAGGAGCAAGAGGGGCGCCAACTCCTGCAGGGCAGGTTCCTACAGCACCCTACCCTGCACAAGAATGTCAGGCTTTAGGCAGATGCCAGGCCCTGGGGGCATCAAGACTCTGCCTCTGAACCAGAGCTGCTTTCCCGACTAACTTCAATCTGGAGAGATGGTAAGTTATCTAACCGGCTCTTCTTTTGGCGAGACTGTTCTTTCTCCTTAATGAGAGCCCCCCACGCCCTTTGTAGCTCGGAGTCATCTTCCTCAGTGCCTGGTGACCTGTGATCCACTTTTTTCATATTCTTTTCTTTGGTCTTGGGAGCAGATCCTAAGCGAGTCCATAAGCTACCTGTTTGGGCAAGAAGGCATTTTAGTTTGGCAGCCATGCTGAGATCCAGAGTAGTTCTGAGGAAGCAGGGGCACTGCCAACCCCTAACGTGCAAGAGACATTAGTGTTTATGACACTTGGAACCACTGTGCAGCCTTGGATTTAAAAAAAAAAAAAAAAAATCTCACTTCCCTGGCTTTAGAAGTCCTTGCTTGCAAATGGAGGGGTCAGGACTGAATGGGAGATCCTTACTGCTAGGAGCAGGTGCCCCCACATTAGGCACATGAGAGGCTGCTCCTTGCCACACCTGCCCTGACTGGGTGAGACTCACTACACTATGTGCTGCTTCACTCTGCCAGGAAATTGTAGCTCTAACATTCTGCAAATTGAGGGGGGCCTGTAAACTATTTTCAGCATATGTTCACTCATTTTTTAAAGTATATTTTATTAAAATCCAACAACAGAAAAATACATGTTTAGAATTTCGTGGTACAGACATTCTATTTTTAAAAAGGAATTAAAAGTTTAATTAATGAAGAGTATAACAATGTGGAAAAATGATCACAATAAAATACTCTTTAGAATAGGATATGTATATGGACAAAGACTGGAATACATACATGAAACTAAAAAGGATATGTGCTAATCTAAAAGAAGGGGTATATATTCTTTTCTACTGTCTAAACTTTCCTGTTAGCCTTATGATGATAACGATAATGACAATAACAATGACCACAATAATGATAATGGAACAGGAAAAATCATTTATTTGTAGCAAGTACTGCTCCCTGCCACTGCTCTCTTCCAATTCCCATTCCCATCAGTTTTAAGAGTTACCTACCTGATTTCTTCTCCCGAGTATCAGAGTAGAGGCCTTTAATATCTTGCCTGGGAACACCTAGCCTACTATGTACATCTGAAGAGGGCTCTCTCCGAACCACTGGGTTACTACTAAAAGCCTTTTCTGGAGAATATGGTCTTTTTCCTAAACGCTGTCGTATATCTGGAAAAAGAAAAAAGTACTGCAATGACCAACAAATGTGTGTATTTCATTACTTATACTGTTAACCTGAGATCTCTTATGTACCTGGCACCGAATCTCCTGTATGAGGACACAGAACCAGACATAATCAGCCTTCTAAAAGACTTTTCTCTTCATAATTAGTCTTCTCATAATTTCCCTAGGGAATTTAAGAAGCAGGTGCTATCAACAGTGAAAAGAATCTTAACTGACTGCTTCAGAAAAAGTTTTCAGAAGCAGAATTGCCTTTTTTTTTGGTAGAAACAAGCAAGACTAAACATAAGAACTCCAAGTTCACCAAGGGGAAAAGCCACAGTCTTTGAACATCTAAGTAGTTCTCAATGAATTTACTACATTTAACCTGTAAATATAAGATAGGTAAAAAGCAAAGGATCAACACCAGATGCCCTAAGCCAAATTTGTTCTTCCTCCAATCCCCCTCACAAAGCTGCTTGAGCTGGTTCTCCCTAACAGCAACAACACTAAAGACACATTCATTAGCAAAAGTCTTATGCTGGGTCTCTAGCCCATTTACTTAAACTGCTCCTAGAGAGTGGCACCCAACAATTTCCCTGGTAATTCAGGCTGAGCCCCTTCTGTGGTTTCTCTGCCTTTTCTCTCTTGCTTCCCAGTGCCAAGTCTTCCTTCCCAAGACATCCCATTTTCACCCTTTCTGTTTCTGTTGTACCTGACCTAGTTCAGGTTGCTATTACTTATTTAACTCTCTAACTCACCCCACTCCACCCCCAAGTTATCTCTCTAAAACAGGCAAACCACTTCCTCTAAGAAGTCTTCCACAATTCTCCCAGTAGATCTATGGTGGTTTGTAGTCTTTCCAAAGATTTCTTACATGCCAGCTTCTAACACAGGCCTGATAGAAGCACAACTGCAAACCTGCTGTATGAATGCATACATAAATGGTCTAGTTCAAACTGTTAACCATTTATAAAACTTCCTAGTTTAATTTCTATTATTCTTGTATACAAATGACATAAAGAGTAAAATAACTATTTTGGGCAAAAATACCGAAAGCTAGTTTTTGCCAAAGTCCGATTATTTTTCATGTCCTGAAATTCCAATGTCTAGATCAAAATTCAGACATGAAAAACAGAGATAATTAAATCAGTTCAAAACAGCAAAGTTTTATCGAAAAACCTATCCTTGCCCCAACTTGCTCTCCGGAGCTCAGAATGAGGCCCAGGAACATAAATGAAGAATGATACCTGATTTAGTACTGCTGACTGGTGGTCGCGGACGGGAGTGCTGACGTTTTTCATCTAACAGGTGTCGGACATCTGCAAATTTCTCAGGTGGCAATTTGTTACCAATTCGGTTTTTTATATTGCTTGTGGATATGCTATCTGCCCTCATGGAGTTCCTTTAAAAAAATAATAAAGTGCACAGTTAGCCAACTTTGTGAAATAAAGCCCAGGCAATAATCTCATACTCTGGAAAAAACAACTTAAGAAACCCAATCCAATATAGCCAACATTCACTTACAAATACCACATACGATAATAATTTACCTAGGAAAACCAAGTTCAACCTGCTGTGAAGAGACTAGTGAGGGTGAGCAGGATGCTATTTCCCATGGTGCGTTCCACTCACAACACCCATACACTATGACAGAGTACATAACTATAAGCCCCCTTCTTCTGGGACAAACAAATGCTAAGCTGAGGCCTGCAAAGAGCTTGGGGCTCTCTGCTCACATAGGGTGTAATCCAGCTGTAGTCAAGACACATACGGTCTATAATCCCCTTCTTTAAAGGGTAGACTTCTCTGTCAACAAGCTCTACTACCATGCTATGTACCAACATTATTCTGCCAATAGGCTCTACTAGGAAGTTCTACAAAAACTAAAAATAAGGATGTGAACAAGGTCATACAAACAAATCAGCTTTAAAGGTCTTTCTCCCTCCCCACAAATGTATCACCAAGAACATTTTAGACCATTCCCAGAATTTCATTCTTGGAGTTTTGAATATACTATCTGCAGTCACTGAATATGCTCATCCCTATTAGTAAAAAACAGTACACATTAAAATAACTATATTTTTAGGAAGAATGAAAGATTAGGAAGAATGGTCATACCTAAGGTTGGTGTAGATATAAGTAATAGGTGTCATGTGGGTAAAATCTGGAAGGAAATCTAGTACAGTAACTAATCTTTTAGGAATCTATCTAGTTAACAAAATAGTAAGAAAATAAAAACCTACACACCCACCAATAAGGGATTAAGTGAATCATGATACTTTCAAACAATACACTGCATGTGGTTGAAAAAAAGATGTCTATAATATTAAATGGGAAAAGGCACATTGCAAAAAATATAAATACCATAACCTCATTTCTATGCAAATAAAACTATAGTTTCTTTATACGTTATATATATGCATAAAATAACTGGAAGGTTATTCACCGAATTGCTAACAATTGTTATTATCAGGAGAGGCTAGGAATACAGGTGACTTTTACTTTCTGTAGTGTCTACAGTTTCTATAACAAGGACCATTGCTTATACAGAAGAAAAACTGGATGCTTTTATTTAACTCTTACAAAGAACTAAAATTAGAATTAGAATAGATAAGAGTAATCACAAAATTAAGGCATTTATATTAGTATTTAAAAATCAAGTTAAGGGCTAGGGATGTTGCTCAACAGTAGAACACTTGCCCAGCATGCACAAGGCCCTGTGTTTGATCCTTAGCACTGCAAAAAAAATAAAAATAAAAATAAAAATAAAATAACATTGAGCTGGGGGTCAGTGACTCAGGAATCACAAGGTCAGGAGGATTGCAAGGTTAAGGCCAGCCTCAAAAACTCAGTGAGGTCCTAACTCAAAAGAAAAAATTAAAAGGGCTAGAGATGAAGCTCAATGGTAAAGAACCCCTGGATATGATCCCCAGTACTAAAAAAAGAAAAGACATATTGATAAACATTTTCACCTAATATTTTTCAGCTGAGATTCCACTTCATCTGCATACATAGTCATTTTCATGCTTTTCTTTGGCGAAGGAGTGGAAATCATTTTCAGTTCTAGATCATAGTCCATTTCATCTGAGTCTGAGCTGCTGGCACTGGACCGCCTGGATACACTCCGCTCCCGGGTCTGCTTGAGAGCTGGAAGCTCCTCATGGTACTCTACCACCACCCTGTCATCTGCATCCATGTCCTGGTCTTCCTCCTCCTCTTCTTCTTCCTCTTCCTCCTCCTCAATAGGTTCCTCAGGAACATTCACTAATGCTGAAGAAATTTAACCAGAAGACATTAGGAAAAGTTTAGACTAAAACTAATAAGTGTGATTTTCTATTCTACAAAGGAGAAAAACTCCCATCCCGGAGATTTTATTGGAGCATTATCTATAACAGAGCCAAATCAAACCATTCTGATGTCCAGAATAGAGAATGATAGGGTAAAGTATGATCTAGCAGCTTAATGGAATACTATAAAGCTATTTGAATTACAGTCAATTCTCACTATTCACAAGTTCTGTATTTGCAAATATGTCAAAATTACTTGCAACCTTTAAGTCAATACTTGAGGTACTTTTAAGGTCATTTGAAGACATGTGCAGAGCAACAAAGAAATCTGAGTCACTGGATGAGTTTGCTTCCAGCAAAGGTCAAACGAAGTAATACTCTACCTTCTTGATTCATCTCTTCTACTGTAATAAGTGTTCTTTCTGTGGTCTATTGACTGTCTTATTTTTCTGCTTCTTGTGCTTTTTGTTGGTGATTTCACAGTTTAAGATGGCCCTCAAAGTGTTGAAGGGCTGCTTAGTGTTATTAAGTGCAAGAAGATTGTGATGTGACTTACAGAGAAAATAAATGTGCTATTTAAGCCTCGTTCAGTAAGTTGAAGAACTGTTGCTGGCTGTGAATTCAATGTTAATTAATCAACAATATGCATCAAATAAGGTATCTTTAAACAGTTGATGAAAATAGTGTGATCAGAGGCTTTGTATTGTTAATATTTACAATTTTAATGTTTGCAGTGACTTCATAGCACATAACCACTCCAATTACTGAAAATCAATTATTAATTTTAAAGTTTATGGAGAAATTTTTATAAAAAGTGAATATAAAGTATATATTTACTAGAAATATAATATTTATTATGAAAATAAACAGAAAAAATGTAAAATGAAATCAGTTGCTACATTAAGGTACTAGAATTAGGGTCAATTTACTTTTTAATTTTTTGTTTGTTTGTTTTTTTGCAATGCTGGGGATTGAACCCAGGGCCTTGTACTTGCGAGGCAAGCACTCTACCAACTAAGCTATATCCCCAGCCCTACTTCTTAATTTCTTTAGCATAAAGAGTAGATAATCTTTAACTGAAATTAGACAAGTGCAACTATAAAAGAAAAATGAATGCATTATTAATATTCAGATTTCAAACTTAATTCTGTACATACTCATTAAGTAAAAATGTATAGACTTCACCTCCTCCTGTCCCATTCCAATGATATATGTGTACATGTTATTCTGTTTGTATGTTGACTTGTTCTATAAAGCATGTAGAAGATTCCACACATTAAGTTCAAATATAAACAAATCTTCATAAAACATAATGAAAATGATTCATTTACTAAATAAGCAGGAAGTAAAAAAGAAAGAGAAAGAAAGAAAAAGACCCAAGTCGTGATATCCCACTTCTGTGGTATTCTTGGGCATAAATCAGTAAGCATAAAGCACTCGACACAGCAGCCTATTAACATTATCAGAAAAGGAACAATAAAATCAGCCCATTTGATCAGATAATTTAAAAAATTATTTTTCATGCAGTTGTTATTAATAGCAGAAAAATTAGGTTTCTAAGAAAAGTTTTATTTTAGTTTTTCCTGTGTTACATTGGCCTTTTTTGTTAGAACAGCTTTTATAAAATCATTTGACCTCTTTGTATGGGCAATTTAAAATTAATTGTGACTTGACTTACTTTCCTATATGTTGGCAGAGGGTGAGGGCAAGGAAGAGAGGATGATAAAGTGTGGAACCTTAAAACACTGTATTAAGAATAAAAATATGATTTCGAGAGCCAAACATGTGTCTACCCAAGAGCTGAGCAGGCAACTACCGGAATGTCGGTGTTTATATGACGTCAAGCCAACATCATCCCCAATCAGGGCTCTCTTCTTGATCACATCCCGCTGAATGCGACGGGAATGATATCTTCGCTTCCTGGAACATTGCCAAAATAAGCACATAATCAGAAACCAATAGGAAAAATATTGAAATCTACTAATTCATTTCAACTATACAATGACACAATAGTTGGTGCTGAAACAGATATTTTAAGTGAAACTGATAAAAATATTCTCATATCATTTACCACAGTTAAGAATCTTGAATTCTTCTCTCTTGCCTTCCTTTTTCAGTCCGCAAAGAGTTTTTAAATTTCACTACAGAATACCAATTGAACGATTAAGAAAAGTTTAATTACTATTTAAACTACTGTATTTTAAAGGTTTTGGACTCACCAAGAATTGCTAAGAATTCCTTTCATGCCTCCATAATTTGGATTCCCATATTTCATGTAATACTGACTTCTTCTGGCTGCTCCAAGTTCCTTTTTATCATCTAAAAATTAATTAAAACAGTTATCTAGGAATTCCTGAGCATGAAGACAATGTTGAATGGCTTTTAAAAAATAAATGTTTTTCATAATTTAGATCAGATCAGTGCAATCTCCCAACAAAAAGGACTGAGCCACTATAAACATTTGCTGTTTGCTAAGGCAATGCAAGTGTGGAGGAGGTGGAGTAAAATACACAGATGACTGAGGTGGTTAAGCTGCTGTTTGGGAGTTGACTAACTTGGCAGAGGAAATACTACAAAAAAATAAATGATATGAGATTCTAAGGATCTAAGAGGCATGAGAGTTTTTTTAGAAAAGGTGACATTTTTGTCATCCTTAGAGAGATGATATTCATTTCTGAATGACAAACACTCCAATAACACAGAACAAGGGTTAAAGAATAAAAAAACATAATTTCACATATTTGATAACTCTTCCTTTCTAGCTTATTGTGATATTCCTCAAATTGGCTTCAAAAAAATAAAACTGAGTACCAAATATTTGGAATATATTCAAAAAGCTATTCAAATGAGTAAATGTGGAAAAGATCACATTTGTCACATTAAAATGCCAGTTAACAGAAAAGGCAGGCAGTTGGTAATCACACATTCATCAAAAGCAGTAATACAAAGGCCTTCAACAGCTCTTTGGGCACTTTCTGACTACAAAGGACAAACAACACTGTAATGTATCCAGTGCTTCAGGAAAATGGGACAACATCTATTAGTATGTGTGCCTCCCCTACACCACCTCCAAAAAAGACCATGCCTACCAGCTCCTTGGAGAATGGCTGATTTCAGGTCTGGGAAGGTAAAGTACAAACTGAATCTTAAAAAACAAGATGTTTTGTTGTAAAGTAAACAAGTGCTCTAATAATTGTAGGGATGTCAAAACACAGCTTGAAGGAGCTTTACTGACCAAATACAAGACGATTTGTGAATCAAAATGATAATAGCTTATTGAATAAAAATCCATGAATCTAAACTGATATGAGTAAATAAACAAACACATAACCAGATAAAAGGAAAGTTGTTCCCTAGAGCAGACTGCCAACTAATAAAGAAATGGCCATTAATGGATGCTAAAGCTACTACATGTAAGTGCAATGAGCAACGAGCTATTCACATGTCTCAAAGTGCCTCTCCACAACTATTTTAATTACAAACAGAAAAACAGTTAACTTTACAATGGAAAAACCTGGCAATCATTACCTTAACTAAGTGAATAATGTTAATATCTTTGATAATGGGATGAATAACTTTCATGTACCTCCTGATATAATACACTGAAAATGACACATAATCACTTCTGTAGTATTCTTGCCTCAAAATGTACAACCTGAATTTAATTAGAAGGAAATATTAAGCAAACCCAAACTGGGGGACATTCTATAAAATAATGAGCCACTCTAAAAATTTTTCAGTCAAGGAAAATAAAGCGAAGGAGTAGTTCCAGATTAAAGGAAACTAAAAAGACAATGACATACCTAAATATGGAGTTGATCCTAGCTCTGTGGGGTTAGGGAATCCATGAAGGACCTATTTTTGGAAGACCTGATAAAATCTAAATATGGACTATGGATTGGGTATTAACTATGATATTAAAGTTAAATTTTCTGATTTTTGATAGCTGTGTTGCAGGTAAGACAATGTCCTTATTCTTCAGAAATACATACTGAAGTATTCAGAGCTGTTAACTCCAACAAGCTTTCAAATGATTTATATGTGTATAAAAAAATACACACATATATATATGTTTTTTAATGCCCACCAAAAATCACTGTGCAAAAAGTCTTATTAGGAGAGGATCAGAGCTGAAAGGCATATTAGTGATGATACTAGGATGTTATTGCTATAAAAAAAAGGATAATTTTTTTAAAGTTTTCATAGTTCAGATAATAAGTGGCTAAAAAGAACATGAAGCAAACCAGCTTTAACAGAAAATAACTTATTTTAGCCACATTTCACCAAAATATACAAACAGTTAATTTTCACTCTGAAAGTCAGAAATTCCTTTCAGCTTGCAAACCATTATTTCATAAAAACAGAATACTACAGTGTACAGGGAATTTTGAAATGACTTGATCTAACTTCTTCTTTTTCTTTTTTAAAGTATGTTTTTAGTTGTAGATGGACATAATACCTTTATTTTACTTATTTATTTTCATGTGGTGCTGAGGATAGAACCCAGTGCCACATATCAGATGAGCACTCTGAGCCACAACCCCAGCCTCTTGATCTAACTTCTTTTCAAAAGAGAAAGATGTCACTCAACAATTAATCATTTTTGATTGAAGGTAAAAATGCCAAAAAAATTAAATTTTACCTTTTGTAGCAAATCTCATGAATAACCTATTTCCTTTAGCAAGTTTGTTAGCTGGACGAAGATCATTTCTTAACAGAGACTCTTCTTCTACCTGAGACAATGTGTCCAACTTAAGAAAAAAAGAGCATTTTCAATATAAAAATAAGTCTTTTTTGTATTTATTCAGTTGACAAATTACCAGCAGAAAGCATTCTATCTTTAATACCCATCAACCCTGCAGCACTAGCTCCTCTGCAGAATTTTAAAGTCAGAAATCATCTCTGACTATTCTATTTAAAACAATAGACTCCATCCTTCTCTATTCCTTTTTTTTTTTTTTTTTTGGGG
The DNA here is from genome assembly GCA_020662805.1 of Glaucomys volans. Taxonomy (NCBI): domain Eukaryota; kingdom Metazoa; phylum Chordata; class Mammalia; order Rodentia; family Sciuridae; genus Glaucomys; species Glaucomys volans. Next base: position 21,961 of record JAJEJO010052072.1, on the reverse strand, counting down.
CTGGGGATTGAATCCAGGGCACTCCACCACTGAGCCACATCCCCAGCCCTATTTTGTATTTTATTTAGAGACAGGGTCTCACTGAGTTGCTTAGGGACTCACTACGTTGCTGAGGCTGGCTTTGAACTTGCGATCCTCCTGCCTCAGCCTCCCAAGTGCTGGGATTACAGGCATGCACCAACGCACACGGCTCTCTATTCCTTAATCCTTCTTCATCTTTCCTTATAACACTCATCACCTTCATGTATGTGTGTATCTGTATTATCTATCTTCCCCACTAACATGTAAGTTCCAAGAGGGTAAGAACATTGTTTTGCTTGATGACATATCTCTATTACCAAGAATTTGGTACACCATAAATATTTAATATTGAAATATTTTATTTAATTTTATTTTTTTGCAGTGCTGGGGATTGAACCCAGGGCCCTGTGCTTGCGAGGCAGGTACTCTACCAACTGAGCTATATCCCCAGCCCCCTCGAAATAGTTTAAATGATATACTCTCATATTTCAAATAATATATAATCCATTAGGGAATGTATCATTACTTGCTTTTTCTTTTTTGTGGTGCTGGGGATGGAACTCAGGCCTTCACACATACTAAGTAGGCACTCTACCATTGAGCTACAGCGCCAGCCCCACTTTACTTTTCCTTAATTTTACTTAATAAATACCACTTCAAAATCTTTCTCAGTAAAACCATATTTTTTTCCAGTACGGGGAAATGAACTTAGGGGCACTCTATCAACTATATTCCCAGTTCTTCCTAAATTTAATTTTGAGGCGGTGTCTTGTTAAGTTGACCAGGCTGGTCTCAAACTTGGGATCTTCCTACTTCTACCTGCCAAGTAGCTAGGATTATAGGTATGGACCACCATGCCCAGCTAAAACCACTTTCTTTCAGGCAGAAGTGTGAATACTATTCTAAAATCTCAAGGTAAACTGTTACATCCATATAAGCCTAAAGGCCAAGAGTCTGGTGCACCCTCAGAAGGTTTTAAAAGCTAGATGAAGAATACAATGAAGTTTTTAAGAATTAAATTTAAAAGGACAAAAAGTAATTTTTTACAATAAAACCTTACATACATCTTTGCCCTATTACTAACCTCTACGTCACTTGAGTTCTCATCTTCAACTTCTCCTTCTTCAGCCTCATCATCATCTGAACTGTCTTCATGCTTGTCTAAAATTGAATGTGAGGGACAAGATGAATCTTAACATAACACCATCTTATAGAGCTTTAAAAGTCCAGTATTTTCTATTCATGTTTACTGATGATTCTAAGCAATGTAGTTTACCTCAGAAACATGTGATGATGAGATACTATGTGATGTTCCACTTAGAAACCCAAGGACCTGGACTATGTAAAGAGCAGTACTTTCAAGCCAAAGTTCCCTCCTTTGTGTTATTACCTTTTTTACTTTTCTCAGATGACTTGTCTTCACTGGCATCCCTGCTTCTTATCTTATCCTGGGCTGGCAAAGAACTCATATTGATAAGGGCTCGTGTGGCTGTCATTTCATCCAGCCAAACCACATTACCTAAAATAAAATGTTACAATGCATCCAAATTATAAGTTTCTTGAGAGCAGATCCTGCATCATATTCATTGTTACAGGTTCATCTAGTCATAGTCAGTCATCAGTAAATATACACATCAGATAATGAAAATTCGAAGTATAAAAGTGGTGATAAAAATCTCTGATGAATTTAGCCTAGAGCTATACTCCCAAACTGGGTTCCACAAAATAATTACTAATATTCCATGAAGAAGGATTCTATATATTAAAAATAGAATATGGTGTTAATAGGTTTTTTTTTTTGTTTTGCTTTTTTTCTTGAGATGTAATCTCACTGTTGCCTTCAAACTCCTGGGTTCAAGCAATCCTTCTCTGCGTCCTGAGTAATAGAGACTACTGGTAGGCACCATAACATCTAGCTAAATGTTAGCAGTTCTTGATGTTGATGATAACTGTCAAATAAATTTGGATTATCCATTACACTACTGTCCCCTGCTATTCTTTATTATTTAGACATCTAGACATGCTAAATGATGTTCCCCCACAATAAAGTGTGGGTAAGTATCCAAGGGATGTGTACAATGGAGACATGACAGCCACTGGCTTTGCAGTAACTAATTTAATTTACCCCTTTAAGGAAGAGAATTAAGCAAGAACAAGGGTTTGAAAAGGCTTGTAGAACAAAGACCTCTTTAACCATTTCAAATGGCATTTCTCAAAATTATGTTATCCCTGTATCTTGGTTTGGGAAATGAAAGTCTAAAGACTTTCACTTATGTGACTAACAGGCTATGAAGCCCTGAGCAAACAATTTCTTCTAACTATTTCTCAGTTTCTGTTACACAATATGAGGTAGCTGCACTGGATAATTCCAAGGGTCCCTCTAATTCTAATATCCTTAGCTACATTTTTTTAATTGAGAAAACATGTTAACAATGTATTACTAACACTGATCATAGTATGAAAATGAAAAGTTAAAATATAATACTGATTGAAGGGCTTTTCAGATTGAAATACCCAAGAGAAAATGAAGAAAGAGAACTAACTAGTCTCCTTTGCCAAATGAGGTGCAGACTGAGCTGGGGAATGGGGGCAGTGGTGGAAGTCAGCATAATGTTATATAAAACTAATCTAATTCCCTACACTGCAGCTTACAAAAGCTAAGGAAGATCAGAAAAAGACCTGGATGTAAAACATGTCACATTCCTCACTCTGAGTATTCATCAGACACTGCCCCAGGAGGCTGCAGGAAAAGGGACGTAGGGTGCACCCCTCCTCCTTTCCCATCCTTAGCTTTACTTTTAATGACTTAAATCAGGGTTTAGTAAACAATAACCCATGGGCTATAAAAACCCAGCCCACCATCTGTTACCTTTTTTTTTTTAGTTATAGATAGACACAATACTTTTTTTAAAATTTATTTCTATGTGGTGCTGAGGATCCAACCCAATGCTTCACACATGCTAGGCAAATGTTCTACCACTGAGCTACAACCCCAGACCCACTACTTGTTACTTTTTATATTTGAATCATCTTTATTAAGGAATAATTAATGTACAACAAAGTACACACCCTCTGCCCATTTTTGTAAAAAAGCTCTATTGAACAACAGTCAGGCTTATGAGTTTTTATACTGTTTACAGCTGCTTTCATGCTACCACAGCAGTTGAACATATGTGAAGGGACCAGATGGCTATAAAACCTAAACTATTTATTATCTGGTCCTTTTTAGAAAAAGGTTTACTGACCTTGAATTTGGATAGTGTGAGTTAAGCACAAAGAGAAAAGGAGAAAACCCTTGACTCAGTCATATTTCTTTCAATGAAAATACTGAATCAACATCTTTAGAGAGCAGCTGAGAAACCCAGCTGCTATCTAGGGCATTACCTAGTAGGGCAGCCAGCTGGCAGTAAGTAAAGCCAGACCAGAGGTAAGTCAAGACAAGAAGCCAGCAAAGTGGTTACCAGAGGTCAGGTCAGACTGGCAGGGAAGGCAAGTTAAAAATTACATTTGGCTCACAAGCTGGACAACTCACAGGTTAAGGCAGGTGATAATTCCAGAAAACACAGTACAGGGCAAGTAAAGGTGAGAGATCTATGTCAGAACATTCGGGTCTAGGTCTAGATCAGAAACACTGGAGCAAAGTCAACCTCTGAATAACTGTATGGCAAGTAGCAATGCCAAAGTCCAAAGCCCTAAAAACAGTCCTAAAACTATGCAGTTGGATCCACTCCTTTGTTAAACTGTGGGTGAAAGAGAGGCCTTAATCAAGTAACAGGACTCAGATGCCAGTAACCAATCTGCTAGAGCCTGGATCTCTACCTTAAGTTGACTTGGAATATCCATGGAGTATGAATTGGCAGACCAGTTAATAAGGCTTGCTGATTCTCATCAACAGGCAATATTTTTTCTTCCAGGCTAAGAGCAGAGGTTAGGCATAAACAAAGAGTTTGGGCCATAATCGTTTACTATTTCAGTCAGCAAGAACCCTTTAAAATTCATTTTTAAAAGCATATTCAACAGAAAACTTGGGTGTACTTACAGGAGGTATCATCCAACCATTCAATGTGTGCTGGAGGATATTCTTTGAAATAGGAAAAGATATCCTGGGTACTCATCTCATCTACTCCACAAATGTAGATTGTCTCTAGTCTCACTTTGGGAATTGCTAGAAAAATAAGACACAGAAAAGATCAGAGAATTTTCCCACTTGCTATCACACATTCCATTAGTACCCCTTTATAACAGTTCAAATAATCTGTTTATAGAATTTTAGAAAAGAAATATGCTAAAAGAAACAAAAATTATTCAAAAGAAACACAAGATGCTAAAGTAAAATGTTTTAGTTTTTATCACTAAACAGCAGCATTAAACAAATGATTTAATTTAGAACAGGGATATTAGTCTCAGAAAATGATCTCAGTAAAGCACATGATACCTATCCCCACATTAATCTGTAGTAAAGCAATACCAAACTCAAAAGGATTATTCACTGAACTTGACAATCTGATTCTAAAGTTTTAAGTACATGTCAAAGAGAAATGTACAATAGTGGAGATAGTCATGAAAGATGAGATACTGATGGTAGATATATCAAAGCACGAAACTGGTGTAAGTAATTATAGAGTGAAACCGGGTACAGTGTCGCAAGACTGTAACAGGTGACCTGGGAGGCTGAGAAAGATCGCATGTTCAAAGCCAGGCTCAGCCACTTAGCAAGGCCCTAAGCAATTCAGAGACCCTGTCTCTAAATAAAATATAAAAAAGGGCTGGGGATGTTGCTCAGTGGTTAAGTGCCCCAGGGTTCAATCCCCAGTATCAAAAAAATTAAAATTAAAATTAAAATACCTATATGTCTACTACATAGTTTTAAGCTTAATTTCTTAAAAGATCAGACAAGTGAAACATTCCCTATAAAACTGGGGTACCTGTAATCTTTCCATATCCCCCTCTCCCTTCCTTTTCTGAAGTTATTCTGTTGAGAATTCAATCTTACTCCCAAGCATATTTTTATTTTTAACCTACACATCAAAACACAAAAACTGCACATATTAATGGCTGCCATGTGATATTTTGAGATATGTATACACTTTGTAACATTTAAGTCAGGTGAAACATTATCTCTCTCCTCAAACATGTATAATTTCTTCATGGTGAAAACATTCTTTTCTTTTAGCTTTTTGAGATATACAAGTACATAGCTGTTATATAAAGTCACTCTAGGGCTAGGGATGTAGCCCAGTGATAGGTAGAGCACATGCCTAGCATTTAGGAGGCCCTGCGTTCCATCCCCAGAACCTTAAACACATACATAAAGTCATAGCTTCTTACTCCTAACTATAACTTAGTTCCCACTGACCTGACTTTTCCCATCCTTCTCTGCCCAATATTCTTTTCCCAGTCTCTGGTAACTGCCATTTAACTCTACTGTGAGCTCAACTTTTTTAGAGTCTACTCTGAGTAAGACCATGCTGGCTTAACATAATGATCCATCCACACTGTCACAAATGATAGGACTTCATTCTTTCTTTTTTTTTTTATGGCTGAATAATATTCCAGCATAGGAGCTGGGGCTGTAGTTCAGTGACAGAGTGCTTGCCTAGCATATGGGAGGCACTGGGTTCAATCCTTAGCACCAGATAACAATAAACAGAAACTAAAGGCATTCTGTTCTACAATTACAAAAAAAATTTTTTTCAATTCCAGTGTATATATGTACCACATTCTCTTTATCTATTCATCAGTTGATAGCCACTTAGTTTGATTCCATATCTTGGCAACTGCAACTAGTATTGCAAAAAACATGGGAGTAGATATCTCTTTGACATACAGACTTCATTTCCTCTGAGTATATACATAGTAGTGGGATTGCTGGATCATACAGTAATTCTATTTCAATTTTTTGAGAAACCTTTGTGCTGTTTCCCTAATGGCTGTATGAGGGCTTGGTTTATAACCCAAGGGTAGAGCACTTACCTAGCATGTGTGAGGCCTAAATTCAATTCCCAGCACTGCAGGGGGAATGGGCGAGTGACTGTAACACAATGGCTATACTAATTCACATTCCCACTAACACTAGGCAAAAGTGCTTTTTTCTCTACATCCTCACCAATATCTGTTATCAACTCAAATTGGATTAAAGATTTAACATGAAAGACCTGAAACAACAAAACTACTAAAAGAAAACACAGGGAAAGTGGTTCAGGAAGCTAGAATGGGTAAAGATTTTCTGGACAAGACTCCAAAAACAGGGGAAATAAAAGCTAAAATAGATAGATGGGATTACATCAAACTATAAAGCTTATGCACAGCAAAGGAACAATCATCAGAGTAAAGAGAAAACCTACAGAATGGGAAAAAATATTGGCAATCTATTCAACTGACAAAAGGTTGTTATCCAGAATATACAAGGAACTACAAAAACTCAACAGCAAAAAAAACAACCCAATTACAAAGTGGGCAACAGATCTAAATAGACATTTTTTAAAAGACATACGAACAGCCAGCAGGCATTATGAAAAAAATGTTCAACATCATTAATCACCAGGAAAATGCAAATCAAAACCACAATGAGACATCACCTCACTCTATGAGAATGGCTATTATCAAATATGTTTTTATATGTAATAAATAATAATTGTAATATATGTAATAAATTGTAATATATGTAATAAATAATAAATAATAATTATCTTTTACTTACATTTAAAATACATATGAATACTTATTAATACAAAAAAATTTAATGTTTATTTTCTCATTTTATTCTGAAGAATAAGAGATGGGTTTAGCTGGGCATGGTGGTGCACGCCTGTAATCTCAGCAGCTCTGGAGGCAGAGGCAGGAAGATTGCAGGTTCAAAGCCAGCCTCAGCAAATTAGAGAGGCTGGAAGTAACCTAGTGAGACTCTGTCTCAAAATAAAAAAATAAAAAGGGCTGGGGATATAGCTCAGTGGTTAAGCACCCTTGGGTTTAATCTCAGTTCCTTGAGCAGAAAACTATGATTTTGGAAGAAAAAGAGCCTATGAGAAGTCAAGAGATGGTTCAACAGAAAGTAACAAAGTATAGGAGGGCTCCCAGTGATGGGAAAGGAAACAGACTGAAGATTAGGGAAAAAAATATCAGGTAGGATATTTAAGTACAAAAGAACAAAAGCTCTGTCATGTGTAACTAATAACAACAAATAAATTTTTTAAAAATTTTTAAAAAAGAACAAAACCTCAGGACACAGATGTCTATTTTAATTCATACAGAATGGTATACATATCAAGAACTGACCCATGGACAATTATGTTCCAAAGAAGCAGGGAAGGGGGGGAGGGGGAACATGCAAAAGCATTATCAATGCAGAGACAGGTCTCAATTAGCTGGTGGAAAAATAATTATTCTTTAAAGAGAACCAAATTAGCAGTGGCAAGATCCACTAGAAATGGGAACTATGTTAAAAATCAAGATTTGATGGAAGACTGTCAAAGGAGAGGACCCTCATCTTTCACAGTGTCACTGTGCAAAATAAAACAAAGCAACCAAACAGGCTGCTAGACTTATGTCCAATCAATCTGAAAGGGCTGTGTTGAGGGGGTAGCAAAGAGATACACTGGCAGATGAGATCCACGCATCTACTGAGTGTCAAGTCAGATATTAAAGGGTATTATCTTGAAGGTTCTAACAGGGAAAGTAGTTTTAGATACTAATATAAATAGTTTTATATATTACTACCCCAACAAATATGGGGTGACAGCATATAAAACCCAAGTCTTTGAAGAAAAAAGTCTAAGGCCTCAAATCAGAATTATCAAAGTGAAAAGACATTAAATACAACAATTCAACATGAAAGATGGCCCCAAGGAAAGAGAAAGCAGCAAAACTTAGGTGAGCACAACCTATCAAAGAACACATATGGGAGTAAAGGGTAAAATATGATGACAAAGAGAACAAGAACAGTACAATCTGAGAGACTGACATCACAATATACAGTAACACAGTCAAGAGAAAATGAGAAAAGCAGTACAACAAAAAGGGAAAGAAAAAAGAAAGGCCATGCCCAAAATGAGATTAGAAGTAAATACACAAAATGCTAGGAATGAATGAGAGTACAACTGTTATAACTTTTCTTCTTACCCTACTTTCTAAATTTTTGGTGAGTATGAATTGCTTACAAAACATCTAATGAAGAAAAGGTTATATAGTCCAGAGTGAACAGGTTCATCACAAATGCTGATGACTTTTTTTTTAAGTGTTTAGAGTAACACTTCTATGGGAAGATGATGCAAGAAAAAAGGCAGAACTGTTGATTTATTTTATAATTCTACTAATCAATAGTTGAACAACTATCATTAAGAAGAATCAAAACCCAAGATAGGAAGTAACAGCATAAGAATTAATTTTAATACATTTATACCACCCAGTCCAGAATTATATCCCAATGCACTGACTTATACATGGAGCTATGATTTAGGAGAGAAGTACCTAAAAACCTTTAGAAGGAATAATCCTGTACTAATTTTCATAAAACAGGAAAGAGAAATTCCTAAACTACAGATTGGAAATCTTATCATCAGTCTCTGAAATTTAAAAGAAAAGTAACTTATTAGACAATCTATGATCCCTTAAGAAACTCTTTCTCAAAGGAAATGACATGAGTTCAGTAGGAAAAAGTCACACTATCCTCATTTCTTTTCTTTTTTTTTTTTTTTTGAAAAAAAACAGGATTGATGGTGGAGTGGCTCCAACTACAGGCTTCTGTCAGATCAGCTTTCAAGTCTCAGCCTTGCTACTTACCTAACTGTGGGAACTTGGGGCAAACTTCTCAACCTCTTAAGAGACATTAATTTTCTCATAAGAAAAATGGAAATGATAAACACCTTCCCCTCATAGGATTCATCAAAGCAAGTTATCCACATATCCAAGTAACTGGAACACAGTGAGCATTTAATAAACAGTACCTTATTATTTTTGCTAATACTAATAAGTAATTTGATGCCTCATGTGGCAAGAGGATTCAAGACGCTTATTCCAACTCCCCCATTCTCCCAAGAGGCTGGGTTACTTAAATGACTGCTTAGAAGAAAGAAAATACCAGATAATGATGATAACATTTACTGAACACCTACTATGTGCCAGGTACTACTCTCTAAGAACTGTAACATTTTATTAGAGCCTCTTAACAACTCTGTTTAAACTCCTAGTCTCTGCCTTTCCAGATGAGGAAATTGAGGTTCCTAAAGGATAAATAACTTGTCCAAAGTCACAGAGTTAAAAAGTGATAGGTCAGGGTCTGAATTCAGGCAGTTGGGTTTCAGAGCCCCTGCTCAAAACCACAAAATCACAGATTCTCAATCCTGGCTGCAAATTAAAACTACCCAAGGAATTACAAAAGCAATAACTATCCTCAGGATTTATCTAACTCCACCCACTCACCATTCTAACTTAAATCAATCTGGGATTGGCAAAAAGGTTCCCCAGGGTTCAGGAACACTATCTTAAGTCATTTGGCCTAAGACACATTTTTTAGCATTGTGTCCTAAAATGAATAACCTTCCCCAGGTGACATCCCAGGCAGGCCTATTGCCTTTTTTTAGAAATATCTTCAGACTCATGAGATCAGGACTGCTTTTCCAAAAACAAAAAAATACTTTTTAGTTAAAAATGACACCAAAAGAGATTCTATTAAGATAATAGGTATCCTATTCCCATTTTACAGACATGGAAACTAAGATTAAAAAGGTTCAATAACTTGCCCATCACAAAGAAACCAAGACCAGATTCCAGGAGGGTTTGCCACCCTAAAGAACTCCATCAGAGCCGGGCGCAGTGGTGCACGCCTGTAATCCCAGCGACTCGGGAGGCTGAGGCAGGAGGATTGCGAGTTCAAAGCCAGCCTCAGCAACTTAGCAAGGCCCTAAACAACTCAGTGAGACCCTGTCTCTAAATAAAATACAAAAATAGGGCTGGGGATGTGGCTCAGTGGCTGAGTGCCCCTGGGTTCAAACCCTAGTACAAAAAAAAAAAAAAAGAACTCCATCAGAAGTGGGAAAAAAATTCTTTGTGATTAGGGATGCTTTGTGGAGGAAGTGACATCTGAATCAGGAAAGGCATGGGGCAAGGAAGGGCATGGACAATATCAGAGCCTGGAGTTAAACATCAACAGGTGTGGTGATGCTATGGGTTGAGTTATAAGAGAGGACTCAAAAGTCTGCTCAACCAGGATTGTGCAGGCACACAAATGCCAAGCTGCACAGCTGTCCCTGACCTTCATAGGACTTTTCCTAAAACAGAAATCCACTTAAGTAGATGCCTGGAACTGCAGCCTGCAAGGAAAGCAAGGTCATCTTCCTGCCATGAACTCAAAATATGGGGAAAAGAATAAAGCTGCTCCCTGAATTGATCTCTGTAGTCAAGCTTCTCTGCTCCTAGAACAAAGGAGGAACAGTCTGGGACTATGGTATCATATCATATGGTGTCAGCAACAGAGTAAAGCAGTTAAGAGCAAGGCTTTAGAGTCAGATAAACTTGGTTTGGAATCCAGACTCTACTTTTATTAAGTGCATAACCCTGGGCAATTTATTACACTTCTAGAGCTTCTTTCCTCCCTTGTAAAACAGTGGTAAAAAGATACATATCTCCTTGTTGATGTGGTGGCACACACCTGTCCTTGCAACTCAAGAGGCTAAGGAAGGAAGAATGCAAGTTCAAGGCCAGTCTCAGCAACTTAGTGAGGCCTTAAGCAACTTAGCAAGACTCTGTATCAAAATAAAAAAATCAAATGAGTGGGAGATATGTGGTAAAGTGTTCCAGGGTTCAATCCCCAGTATCAAAAAAAAGAAATCAAAGATATTCCTCATAGGGTTACTGTGAGAAACAAGTAAGAAATAAATATGTAAATAATAAATATGGTAAGAAAGGAAGTTCCCAACAAAGAATAGTAGTTACTCCTTACATTCGTTTAATGGACTTTCCTTTCATCAGTAACACAAGGCTGTACACAGCACAGCACAGACATTCAATAGGCATCCAGAGAGCTGCCTACTGAGCCCTTTATAAACACACAAACAAGTCAACAGAGTGAGACCTTTTGCATTACACTTTATATAAGAGTAGAATAATAAATAATGATGTAGACTCACTTAAAAGGAATATTTTCCCTTTTATTTGTAAATGACTGGTAAGACTGGGGCAAATAAACGTATATGATAATTTGGGGTGAGTTCTAGGGAGCAAAATACCCTAATAAAACACAAAAATAAAATGAAATAATGAGCCCAACTGTGAGGGCAGGTTTAAAATCCAGGGCAGGATTAGTTTTGCTTTCTCTGATAACACGATATTAATTTGTGGTTTGTATTTTCTATGTATTTATTATCAACTAAAGTATTAACAGCTTTCTCCCACCAGTCCCTAAATTGCTCCAATTCCCTTAAAAAGGTCTCACTGTGATACATTTCCACTACATTTAAAAGCAAAGTTAACACCTCAATGATAAAAGCAGAAAATGAGTGATGGTCCATAGAAGCATAGGTTCTCATCTCATCTGGGCATTTAATTGTTCTTTCTCTGGGCCTCCTCAGGGAAAACAATCTTTTTCCACCTCTAACATCTGAAACCTAGCTGACAGCATTTCAGCTTTTAACAGGTAACTTTAGAATGGGGGACTTAACAAGACAAAGTCAGATGCTTGAGGCAATGGCAGGGGAAAGCCACTCTCTAAAGGAATGTGGAAAAGGTCCCCCCAAAACACCTTGTACCTTTCTTCATCATGTCTCGATCCAAGGCTACATTTCTTTGGGCAAGATTTACTTCTGATCGAAAATGAAAGCGCTTAGCTCGTTGTTCTTTCTTTTCAATGGCTTCCTAGAAAGTACAGAAAAAAATCAAAAATGTAAAGCATAGAAACAGAAAGTTAAATCACAAATACAACATGATGCATCAATTAAAACCCTAAAATGAATCAGATTCTTCTGATAAGCAACACTGCACATTGAATGAATTTTGCAAAGAATTAGATATTTGAATTTAGAGGACTTACAGTAATACTGTTATAATTTATAATCATCTCCATCCTATCACAGTCTATTACTATGCCTGGGACGCAACAGGAATTCAATTGACTATTTGTTTATGAAGTTTTCTGACATTTTATCTATTATTGGCAATCACACCAACAAATTAAAACAATCTCAACATTTCAGTTTTCCAAGTGTGAAAACTAAGACACAAAAAAGTAAAAAAACTTTGCTGGAGGTACTTCTGCTAGCTAAGGGGGCAGGTCTTCTAATTCCAATGCTACTTTTAAGAGCCCTCACTGCCACCACTTCACATTTTATGTGGGCACAGTAATCACACCTATCACCCTCTTTCACATTTGTCTGCCTAAATAGTCCACTCCCTAAAGCAAATTTCCTGTTTAAAAATAACACTGAAGCAAACCAACTGTCTCCTCTATTCTAGCCATGTGTACAGGACTCACTTATTTTCATTTTTAAGTGACAAGAAGCACACTTTACTGAAAAAAGTCAGTGTTGTGTCTTAAAAGAGCTAAAATAAATCCAAGTTCAAATGTGGCTGGCTCCTGGGAATCCTTCATTAATTATTTATTGACTTTGCCATACTAATTGAAGGTCTGACAAGAGAAAGCTTGTGGGGAATTGGTAAAGCAGCAACACTTCTCTTATTTCCCAATAGTAATGCTAATTCTTTTCACTGAAGTTTTCCTATTACAAACAACAATCTACTTTCCTTCAGTAACAATTTAAGTACTAACTCTGTGACTACCACCCTTTCCCCCATATACTTGTTTCATATGACAAATGATGTAGGTTCTTTCTCAAGCACAGTAAGAAAACACGTTCATTTTATTTTTTATTTTTTTGGGTGGTGCTGTGTTAGGCAAGCACTCTACCACTTAGTTTTAATCCCAGCCCTTCACTTCATTCTATTTTGTCTGTCCAGAAAATGATCAGTTCTTTCTTGTGATCTTTAAGTAAACTGAGACAGACTGAGACATAACTAAATTATAAAAAGATAAGTACATTTAATTTTATTCTTGCTTTTAGGCATCCAAGATAGCAATAAATACTATTATTCAGAATTATAATTCAAAATTCTGTTCTAAACTTAATTGGACACATTTAAATTTTACAAACATCTAAACTAAAGCAACAAATATGTATTGACTGTTTATAATAAGGAAAATAAGAGGTTTCACTTTGAGGTGTTATAATGAAGGTAGTACTATGGTAAGAGCAATCACTAGATAAAAGGCAATATCCTCAAGTACTGAGAATAATTCAGTTGATTTAGTCTTCCAAGTTTAGAGAAATGCACAATCTGGAAACTATTTTTCTAAGTATGCAACCAGTGAGGAATAAAAACACTTACTAAGGGCCTATTATGTGCTAGATGCTTTTCATGCTTTGTTTTATTTAAAGTAAAAACAGAACACATTTTATCAGAATGGACATTGCATTAAAAATGATGTCCCACCCCACAAAAATAAATCAATAAATACTAGTGCAGAACTATTTCTTGGACATGGTTAAGCACAGACATCTAGATATAGTGATTTTATCTTTTCGTGGATGCAAAAATATACAAATGCTGCCTGAATGCTTTCAGGATACATGAAGACATCGTTGCATAACAAGAAATTTAAAAATTTAATCTAGCAACAAAAGAAAAAAAGGAGGTAAGAATATTTACTGTTTTACAAAAGTCCTAGGAACCAAGTTCATTAAGCTCATCCATTTGTCAAACTGAATAAATAAACCATAATCTGTCTCACCTTGGAGGTAACATCAATTCCAGTGATGAAGCTGCCAGCCTTATTTTCATATCTTCTGCTTGTGTCCTAAAACAAGAAGGAAGGGTGAGAATTTCTGACAGAAATCGAGGGAAAATCCATGATAAAAGGCAGCCTAACAACTGCTTGTTTTCGAATAGTCATTCTTTTCAGCAACCTTTCTCCAAACCCTGACAACCCCTTATTAAGAAGTCAATGCCCTGACTCCATAGTAGTAATCAACCACTCAACAAGACCTCTTTTCTAGATCAGAGCCTGTTCAAAACCTTAAGTAACTTCAACAATTGAAAGTACAAATGTAAGTGAAAATCTAAAGGCTTGTGTGGAAAATGTTAAAGATGAGGCAGTCACTAATCTCCCCACCCCCAGACTGGACAGATTTCCCATACTAGGCCACCAGGTGGAGCACAAGCTTCCACTGAAATGCCGAAAGCCCAGCCTCATTTAAAACTCCTGGGAAAACAGTACACCAAGCAATGAAAAGATGGGGTCAGTCTCAACTGTGATATTCACTAATTATATTAAACTGTACAATTTCTTGGACTTCTCTGGGCCTTGGTTTTCTCTGTGATATCTGCCTATCTTCCTGACCTCTTTTTCTGCTCTCCCCTTTGTGCTACTGAACTTAACATTTTCCCCAAGAAAACAATCTTGTTCCTATCTCAGAACTTTTGTGCTTGTTGTTGTTGCCCCTGCTGGGGATGCTCACTTCCACTGTGCACATGACTGGCCCCTTTTTGTCATTTAGGGTTCAGCTTAAATGTCACTATCTCAGTGGACTTCCCTGATCATCCTATCACATTCTGCTTCATGTTCTCCACATCCTCCTGACCCCATACTTTCTAGTTCATTAACATATTTTATTCTCTTCATAGCATTAACACTAATGGAAATCATTTATTTACTTGTGACCCTACTAGAACATAAACTCCAGGAGGAAGTCTGATCTTGATCTAACACATGGGACTATGCCTGGCATATGGTGAGGGTTACAATACATACATGTCAAATAGAATGAAGGGATGATATTACCTACCCAACAACTGCAGTTATTTTAAAATGATATAATGTAGTAACTGTCAAAATGCCATTATGTTGTTATAGTCGTTATTGCTTGCTATCACTAGTTATCCTAATTTAGCCTTTTCCCATAACTTCAGTCTAAAAGCAAGACTTGCTGACATGTAGTTTAAAAAGAAAAAAAAAAAAGTTCATGTTATGTGTGCAACTAAGCCATCCAGACTTGAGACCAGATCTAAGAACTAGACATATGACTACAAAACCACAAGCAAAACACCACTCACCATCCCCGCTGTGGTAAAAGAGACCAAGGGCAAATGCTGGTCCCTGATCATTTGATTTCATTGCACGTCAGATGCTGGGGCCACGGTGGAGGTGCTACACTGCAGCGGAGGTGCGCGGGGGCAAAAAGACCCTCAAGTCACAGCAGCAACATAGTGTTTGTTGCTGACAAGCTCAGCCCTCACAAGAAAAAGAGCGAGTGCCATGTTTAACAGACACCAACTCCACCGGAGCACGACCCACAGGGAGACCTGGATGCCGGCGCCACCTCACAGTTCCCTCTGGGTCGCTCCTGGTTGGGTTCCCGCCCCGGACTCCCCCTTTATCTCGACCCCAGTCTCTCCTCACTCACTCTCAAGCACAGCCTGGCTCCGAGGGGCAGCGAAGGGGGCGTCCACAACTCTTTCTCAGCTCTCCCCCACCTCCTCCAGCCCTCTCAACACCCATTTCCGGAAGCCCCGGAGTCCTTTCTCTCGCTAAGGGTCCCTCCTCAAGCCCGCCCCCCCGCCCTCCGAAGCTCGCGCCCCTCTCCGCCTCCCCTGACTTCCCCGTGCCTGCGCGCTGGCCACCTCCCCTTCCGGCCCCCTCCGGCGCGGGGCACTCGCTCCGCGACCTCCTTCTCGCCCCCCACCCCCCGCCCGTACCGGGATCAGTTCCTTCAGCGAGCGCCGCACCGGCACGATCTCCAGCTCGCCCTCCTCCACCTCCATGGGCTCCGGCTCGCCGCGCTCTAAACCGGACTCCTCCTCAGGCGACGGGAGCCCCAAGGCCGGCCCCACCGGGGCCTCTGCCTTCACGGACACTCGCAGGCCGCGTACGGCCGCCATCGCTGCCTGCCGGCCGCACCACTGACAACCCGCCCCGCACAGCCGCCGACTAGAGCGCCGCCGCTACTGGCCACAGAGGAGTGCGGTCGTCACCTAGAGTGTCGCCTGCTTCTGCCTGAAAGCAGTGCTTAGCGCCGCCGCCCCCCGGTGGCGGAAGGGAACCGGGCTGACTTGGGGCGGGACCTGGTGAGGAGAAGGCGGGACCGAGTAAGGATGGGGGCGGGGCTTGGAGGAGACTAGTGTGGTCCGAGGTTGCAAAATAGCTATGCACCAAAGAATAAATCTGCCCTAAAAACTAACTACAAATGGATCACTGTGTGCCAGACGCTTCCAAGTGCTCGAACCCTTACAACAATCCTATGAATTAGGTTTTATTATTACCCCCATTTTACTTGTGAGGAAACTGAGGCATAGAAATTTACCCAAGCTGCAGACTCTCTAAGAGAGAAAACCTGGATCCCAGCCTAGGTAGTCTAGCACCAAGAGCCCAGAATGAGCTTTGTTCTATCACCTCTCAGTAGGCTGTAGATACAAAGTTAACCGCCTTGTAAACCCTTGTCTCTTTCAGGTCTTCGATTTTATATATTAAAAAAATTGAACACCGGGCATGGTGGCTCATGCCTGTAGTCCCAGTGACTCTGGAGGCCGAGGCAGGAGGATAGAGAGTTCAAAGTCAGCCTCAGCAACTTAGCCAGGCCCTAAGGAACTTTGTGAGACCCTGGCTCAAAATATAATATAAAAAGGGCTGGGGTGTGGCTCCGTGATTAAAAGCCCCTGGGTTCAATCCCTGGTACAAAAAAAATTTGAGTCTCCAAGAGGGTAATGATCTGCCCAAAGGCCAGAGTGTGAACTCCAATTTCCTGACTCCTGAGAGCTGTGAGCCCTGTGAGACCTGTGAGCAATGATTTCCCAACACATGTTTCTAATAACAGCCTAGTTGAGAAAGAGGGCATGTCTAGGCTTCCAGAGGGTGCCCCTTGTCAGGTTTTGTTTTGAGTCCTGATTTTGTATCTTCTTCCCTATGTAACCTTAGGCTAGTTCTAGCCCCTTTCTGGACCTGTCTTCCCATTTGAGGAAGAGGTACATGGAACCTTACAGTCTCTGAAGCCCTACCAGCTCTACTCACGGAGAGACAAATAACTATAAACCAAGGAAGAACATGATCAGAGTCAGACAAAATATGTATTACCTTGTGCAAGTCACTTAGCCCTTCAAGCCTCAGATCCTTCATCAGTAAAGTGGAACCATGTTACCTCCAAATGAGTTTGGGAAGGTTAAAGGAGATGATTATGTAGATACAGGATCTAACAGAAAGTGGTACAGTACATCATAGTTTTTCTTAGGTTGAGGCTAACTCACAGGCCATCACAAGATGGAATTTTTTTTTCCTTTTTTTTTTTTTTTTGGTACTGGGAATGAACCCAGGAGCACTTTAACACTGAACCACATCTCCAGTCCTTTTTATTTTTTGTTTTGAGACAGGGTCTCGCTGAGTTGCTGAGGCTGACTTTGGACTTATGATCCTCCTGCCTCAGCCTCCTGAGCTGCTGGGATTACAGTCATGTACCACCATGCCGGGCTCAAGATGGAACTTTTTAGAAAGCTGACTTTACTTGATGAAAAGGGCACAAAATAGTTACAAAGTTGGACTGAATGCACAGAATGCATTTGTGTCCATTTTAAGGAATATTTCAAAGAAATTTTGTGCTTGGGGTGGCCAACTTTGAGTAGAGGTCAGAGGCCCCACCATTACACTGGAAACCAGGAGAGTGGATCATTGGGACTGCTTGGAGAGAGTTTTAAGAAGGAATCATGAAATGCAAACACAAGTTCACAATGAAATTTGGTTTGGGTCTAGAGAGTTGTTGGCTATTGGAGGCTTTGAGGAGACCAATGTCTGTTAGGGGAAGGCAGTACCACAAAAATAAATAAATAAATAAATAAATACAAGGTAATATAAGCTCCAAAGGTGAAATCAGATGCTGCTTGAGGCCCACTAAATGGTCCCCTGAGGTGAAGCCCAGCCCATTAAGCAGAGATGCTCTTTAACACAGTTTTAAATCAGGTACCTCCAACCCCCGTACCCCACCCCCTCCAGTTCACTTTTGTTGCTGTTGTTGTTAGTGTTGTTGGTGTTGTTGGTGGTGCTGGGGATTGAACCCAGGGCCTTGTGCATGCGTGGCAAGCACTTTACCAACCGACTCCAGTTCACTTTTATCCTTGTAACATATGCAGGTCAGCAGGTAAGAGAGTTTCCACAGGAAATGAAAAGGTCATGAGGCTGATGGCCCCAGTGAGGGAGCTGTGTCCATGCCCCACACCTCTACATGGCTAAATTCTTGCAAAGACTTTTCCCTCACTTTCTGTATTGCCTTCACCTCTCTTAATTGCTCAGCACCATGGATGCCACTGGCCGCTTGCTAGTTTTTGAAACTATGTGCATCCTTCTGTAATAACGCTGCACGTGGTTCTTTGATCTCCTCAACTGCTCCTGTCCCAGTGCCTTTGCAGGTTCTTCTCCCCCAGCAGGGACAGTCTGTCATGGCTCAGCCCTGGGCCCTCTTTCTTCTCACCCCATGCCCACTCCCTAAGTTGTCTCATCAATACATGGCTTCCAGCTCCACTGCTATCCACACCCTAAGGAACCCCAGGTCTCCATTTCCAGTTCTCACCTCTCCTCTGAGCTCCAGACCCGCGTGCCAGCAGCCTACTGAACATCTCCCCTAGAATGTCTCAAGGCACCTCAGACTCTACTTGCTGGGTTCATTCCTGGGTTCCTTACCTCCCTGATAGCACAACAGTCAATCCAGGTGGGCAAGTCTAGAAGCCAGGAGCCACCTTGACCCTTTCCATTCCAATCCCCATAGCGAGGCCACATAGTCTTGTCAGTCTGGCCTTGTGCATGTCCCTCATGTCCATGTGCTGCTTTCCATCCCCTCAGCTACCATCCCTCAGCTTCCATTCACCATGGTCACCCTTATATCATCTCTTGTGTGAACACTACAGTGGCCTGCTCACTGATTTCTGTTTTTCTGTTTCTTCCACTCCCATCTTCTACATGGTAGTCAGTGATCTTTTCAACACACATTATCCAGCTTCCATCCAGCTTCATTTTGCACTACTCTCTCCTCATTGCCTCCAACACCACTTCAGTTCTCAGAAAGCACCACACTCCCTCCTACAACAGGGCCCTTGCACTATCACTGGTCTCTCTGCTGGGGACTTTTTCCCTAACTTACCCTCCCTTAGCCTAGTTAATTCTTCCTCAACTTTAGATCTCAACTGGATTTTTTCTTCCTCTGTGGAGCCTCCCCATTTGCTCTCAAAGAGACACCCACCATGAGCATTTTATATAAAGTGCTCATATCAGTTCAAAATCATCTGCACACATGCATGGCTTGGTTAGGGTCTAACTCTGAGATGGGCCAGGAGACACTTGAGAGCACGAATTGTTTTGGTTTAATTGTTTTGGTCCAACTCAGTGCCAGGTTACATAGGGCCCTGGACAATCTTGGATAGATGGACTGAACAAAAGGAAATGAGGCCTCTGCCCACACTAGATTTAGACACATAGAACACCAGATCTACCCCCACCCCCTTTGCCAAATTCAAATCAGAGCTTCTCATGTCAACTCTGCTGTTCTTTAAAGTTACCTGGGGGCACTGTAAGGTTACATACTATACGATTCCAACTAGGTGACATTCTGGAAATGGCAAATCTATGGAGTCAGTAAACAGATCAGTGATTGTGGGTGGGGGCAACAGGAAGGGTTGGAGGTGGAGTACAGGGTTTTTAGAGCAGCAAAACTATTCTATATGATACTATAATGGTGGATACATGTCCTTATACATTTTTCAAAACCCATAGAAGTTATAACCAGTGTGAATCCTAATACAAACTATGAACTTTCACAACAATAACATATCAACATTGGTTAATCATCTAATACAAGATAGTAATAATAGGGGAAAACTGGAGGGCAGGAAGTAGAGGTTGAGAGTATATAGGAACTGTCTGTACTTTCTGCTCAATTCTATAAACCTGACAAAGTTGGAGAATATCATGCTAAGTGAAATAAGCCAAGCCCAAAAAACCAAAGGCCAAATGTTTTCTCTGATCAGTGGATGCTAATACATAATGAGGGGGGTTGAGGGGATAAGAAAAGAATGGAGGAAGTATGGATGGTGTAGAGGAAAATGGGATGGGACGGGATGGGGGAAGGAAAGATGGTAGACTGAGACAGAGAGTATTACCCTATGTATATGTAAGATTATATGAATCGTGTGAATCTACACTGTAAAAAAAAAGATATATTCCCTGCTGTATAATTATATCAAAATGGGTTGTACTGTCATGTATAATTAAAAAGAACCAATAAAAAAAACAAACAAACACCTGACAGCCAGGCATGGTAGTGCATACCTGTAATACCAGCAGCTTGGGAGGCTCAGGCAGGAGGACCACAAGTTCAAAGCCAGCCTCAGCAACTTAGGGAAGCCCTAAGCAACTTAGCAAGACCCTGTCTCAAAATAAAAAAGGGCTGGGGATGTGGCTCAGTGGCTGCCCCTGAATTCAATCCCTGGTGCCAAAATATAAAAATAAAAAAAGCTGACACCTGGACTACAGTGTAGACCATTTGGATCAGTCTTGGAGGGGTAGACCCATGCCTCAGGGCTTTAAAACACTCCCCAGGAGATTGTCGCACATTGCCAGGCTAAAATCTTATGCTTCAGACTGAATGTGAATGGAGGGGAGCAGGCAGACAGCAGGGGTAGCCCTTTCTCAGGGAGAGGGGAGGATATTGCCTCAAAGGAGAAGGAAGTACCTGAGGGCAAGGGGTGTCCTCTCCCTATGAAAGCTCCAGTGACTTAGGCATAGAACCTTCTGGACTCTGAGGTGACCAAGTGAGGAAATGTTTAGCAGGTGCCCACTGCATTGTGGTTCCCATTGCTCTGAGCTCTGATTCTATTCTTTCAGTGTAGACTTCTGCAAAGGCCATGAGTGTTTGGGAGACCAAAGGGCTGGGGGTCAGAGTGCAGAGAGCATCCACCAACCACATGGATCATGGCTAGGACAAACAGTTACCAGTCCTGCCAGGGATGGGACAAATTGCCCAGGCAGAGGGCATCTGAGAGAGAACACTATGCTGAGAATGAGACAGCTGCCTTCAGAAAGCAAGGGGGACAGAAATGTGGTTCATACTGAGATCTGAGCGTTGTAGGTTGAGGAGCAGGATACAGAGGACCAGAAAAGACCAGACATGAACAGGCAGAGAAGGGCCTTAGTGTGGATCAAGTAGAAAGAACAGGATTCCCCCCAAAGAAGGCTCTGTTCCTATGGTTCAGCTGAGATGCTTTTCTAGTGATCATCGGCAGGGTGGAATAGTAAGTGGGCAGGAAGAATCTCTGAAGAGACCTCAGACAATGGATGAGGCTGTGGGCAGTGCACTGTTCTCAGCCTTGTGAGAGATAGGACATGACACCAGATCACATGTTCCAGGTGTGGTACAGGGAAGGCTTCCTGGAGGAGATAACTTGGAGACGGTGGAGCCCAAGTAGTGGGAAGAGCAGGGAGTCTGACCACAAAGCTGGGTTGGGCTAATGACAAATTGGTTATCATAGCCTGTCCCCTGGGTGGGGACAGGCAGTGCCTAGAGATTGAGAGGACCCAGGCTTTATCATCCTAGATGGACAAACAGATGTGCCTGAGGTCTCAGAGGGTAGAATCAAATAAGTGTGTGTATCAGAGAGGGAATGTCGCTGAAACTGGAACCCAGGAACACGAATGCCCTCAGAGGCCTAGTCCAGCAAGGGTCAGATCAGCACAGGAATCAGTGCTTGCAGGGGCTCTGTCCATGGTGAGAGGAAGGACAGGCTACACCCCAGACATTCCTGGTCTCCTCCTGGGCCTCATTGGACCCCAGAACCCAGCACCACCCACTGCATGGCCTCCCAGAGAGACAGTCCAGTAGACAGGTCATCTTGTTTGCCCAAAGGGAGGCTGTGTGAATATGCC
>JAJEJO010052071.1:64593-79557 GCA_020662805.1 Glaucomys volans | reverse complement strand
TTTGTTTGGGACACTTTCTTCCCGTGTTTTCTCATATTGCTCATCTGTTTTCCCCTCTAGTAATGCAAATCAGAGGGATTGCGATTTCCCTGAAAAGTCTTAAAGTGTCCCTGCAGATTTCCAGTAACTCACCTGATGTTTGAGTGGTGCTTGATCAAGCGGTGACCCCAGAAAGCTGCTGTCCCACTTCCTCCAGGTTGGGAATGATCATTGCTTCTGGGCAGAGGCAGCCTGGTGTTGATAGACAATCAGATACAGCAAGGTGCTAGACCCTGGGCCAGGGTGTGGGCCTGGGCGCTAGACCGAGTTGGGGTGGGGGCACAAAATTGTGCTCAGTGATGGAGACACTGCGCTTGATAGCCCAGGCATGCCTGAGCTCCTCGCTGGGGACTCAGTTGGTGGCAGGTGGTCTCTCTCTGCCAGGGAAGCTGTAAAATTGCACCAAAGACCCCAAACTCCCCGCTGGAGCCTGCGACTCCCTCCACTCCAGGCCAGACCTCCCCCTGAGACACCTCGAAGTGGCAGGGAAGATTGGAGCTCAGCTCTGAGGACTCAGGCAGCCCCAGATGGTTGCCCTCTGCCAGGGAAGCTGCAAAATGGTGCTGAGGGGTCCAAACTCTCTGCTGGAGCCAGTGCCTCCAGCTCCTCCAGGCCAGACCTCCCCAGGAACCACTGCGTAGTGGCTCAGAAGACCAGACCTCAGCTCCGAGGACTCAGGCAGTCACAGATGGTCGCTCTCTGCCAGGGAAGCTGCAAAATCGCGCCAAGGGGTCCAAACTCCCCACCAGAGACAGCACCTCCAGCCACTCCAGGCCAGACCTCCCCAGGTATGGGGGACACACCCTATTATGGTGACAGCAATGGTGACAGTGCCCTCGTGGCAACCTCTTTCCCTTACGTAACACTGCCTGACTCACTGCCTAGGATTGGCTAGTAGTAGTTCCTTGAACGTGATCAGCTCGTGCTTGCCCTATAGTCCTATGAGACTCCTGCCTGCATGCACACCCCATGCCTTGCAGACCCTCAATCTGATTGGATCTCATTGCATCCTCACCCTACATAAAAGCCATGTAACTTCCTTTAATAAAAGAGTTCCTTCTTCGACAGACCTCCCGGCTCTGGTGTGGTTCCTTGGCCACCAACACTCATCATCCTGCTCGACCTCGTATTCTCCTCTTGCGAGTCCAGAGGGGATACACTGAACCTTGTTGCTCAGCTGGGAGCAACAACTGGTGCCCTGTGTGAGGAACTGAAATCGTCGACAGGCTAATCGGACCATGGGTGAGTGTACTCCCATAAAATATGGGACAGTCCAATTCCAAAAATGACCCCTCTCTTGACTCCCTCCAGGTTCTCCTCAGAAGCAGGGGATTAGAGCTTTCAGATAGCCAAGCGTTCCAAACTTGGAAGGCCCTCATTAAAACTGCCCCTTGGCTCCCAGAAGCCAACCTGTTTGACTGGGACATCTGGGATAGAATTGAGCAACTTCTCCATAAGGCCCAACTTAATAGAGGAGAAATCCCCCCTCTCAGAGCTTTCCCCACCATCGCCGCTCTTAAAAGCTGTTTCCTGCCATGTCCTGCACGACATACAGATAAAGATAAGGACCCCCCCAAGAGTACTAACTCTCAAGAGGATCATTCTAAGGCCCTCTTAAGTGAGGAGCAAAAGGAACTGTCGCAGGAGACTGGGACAGGCCCCCTCTCAATCCCTTTGATGCAGCCCCATGGCCGCCTAGGGAGGAAACCACTAGGCTCTTAAAATGGCCCCCGCCTGAGGACACTTCCTCTTTTAATCTTTTCCGAGGTCCATCAGCCCCTCCGCCACCATATCTAGTGAGAACTTCTAGTGCAGGCCAGGGGCCCTCTTCCTCCTCCGCCTCTGAGGCATGTTACCTTTTTCTGATGAATGTCAACCTGGGGGGTAACAGGCCTGAGGTTTGGTATCCATGGGAAGCCAAGATCTAAAGGAGCTGAAAAAGGCAGTCACTGAGGATGGTCCAAACTCCCCCTGGGCAGAAACAATCCTACAAGGCCTTGCCCATCAGAACTGCACCACCCAAGATTGGAGAAACTTACCTAAGGCTGTCCTCCCAGGTCCTATGTGTATTAAGCGGTGTGCTTTCTTTAATGATGAGTGCCATGCACAGGCTGAGAGAAATCAGGCCACTAACCCTCCTGTTCCTATTACCTTTGGGATGCTTTCAGGATCTAGTGATCAATTCTCTACAGGTTTGTTACAAGCAGCCATACCTGCCCCCTATCAGGAGCAAGTTTGCACGATAGGTCTGGCCGCTTGGAGAAAGCTTGAGGAAGGCCCCTCAGAGCCCCCAGTCTCAGGGATCACCCAGAAGATGTCGGAGGACTTAGCCTCTTTCATAGACAGGGTAGAAAAGAGTTTACAAAGAAAGTTCCCTCCGGGTCCACTAAGAGATCAGTTTGTGAAAATGCTCATGTGGGAAGGCATGACCACCATTCATAAATTAGCCTGTGCTGGCTTGAAGGATCAGTCTATGGGATGATGGATCATTGCCACTAAAGACGTTGGCACCATGTCCCATCAGACTCAAGCCATGACACCAAAGCTCAAGGCATCCCAGGATAATAAAATGGCCGCTCTCATCTGGTGCACTCCAACAAGCATTCCCTGGGAAGGGAACCTGCTTTAAGTGTGGACAACAGGGCCATTTCAAGAAGGAGTGCCCTCAAGGGAAATGGGGAGCTACACACCCCCAAGGGGGTTCTCCCTCTCAACCACCACGCACTCCTTGCCCCAGGTGCAAAAAAGGGTTCCATTGACCCAAGGACTGCAAATCTAAAACGGACATTAAGGGGAAGCCTTTAAACTCTCCGAGGGGCGGTCCCCAGCCCTGTTAAATAAGGGGAGAACCTTAGTTAGGACTCACTGGACAGTTCCCCTCGTGCCAGGGGTTAGGCCAAAGACGAACATTACTATTGGAGGAAAGAATTTCAAATGCCTCATTGATACTGGAGCAGATAGAACAGTCTTAAGAAGGGAGGAAACTTCTTCCCAGTGGAAGCTCCTGCCCGGGCCTCCCTTATTGGGAGTCGCTGGGCAAACAGAATCCTTTCAGACCGCCAATTGGCTCCCATGGAAGGACCCCGATGGCAATGGCGGAGAGGTGCGCCCCCTAGTGGCCTCGGGGTTATCTGCCAATCTTCTCAGGCAAGATGTACTAAGTGAAGCAGAGGCCTATATCACCACAGATCATAGGGCCTTTTATGATGATCTTTTGGAGGAAGAGGAGTACCAACAACAGTTTAAGGAAGGGAGGGCCTGTCACCCTAATTATAGAGATGACCCCTCCTTGGAGACCATAAGGAGAGGGGAACCAAGACCTTTCTTTCGGCCGCACCCCCAATCCTAAAGGCCACTGCTCGCCCGGAGCCTTTAAAAATCAAATGGCTCCCAGGCCCTCCTGTTTGGGTAGAGCAGTGGCCTCTCCCTCAACATAAACTGCAACAACTTCACCTGCTTGTGCAACAACAGTTAGAAGCAGGTCATCTCAAACCATCTATCAGCCCATGGAACTCCCCAGTTTTTGTTATCCAAAAGGCTAATGGGAACTGGAGGCTCCTACATGATCTGAGAAGAATAAATGAGAGGATGCTACCCTTTGGCACTCCCCAGAGGGGACTTACCTGGATTCCAGCCATACCTAAGCATTATCATCTTATAGTTATTGACATCAAGGATTGTTTCTTCTCCATACCCCTGAGCTCTGAGGATTCTGAGGAGTTTGCATTCTCTATTACATCCCTTAATTTTGAAGGCCCTGATCAAAGGTTTGAGTGGACAGTCCTACCCCAAGGGATGACCAATAGTCCCCCCATATGCCAATATTTCATGTCCAGGATCCTAGCCCCACTTAAGCAAAGGGATCATCTGCTTTATATTTATATGGTTGATATCATCATTGGGGCAAAACAAAGTGACCAATTAGATCAGCTTTTTGAATCCTGTCTGCATTTACTTATTGAGCAGGGATTTCAAATTGCACCCAAGAAGGTTCAATGACTCCCCCCATTCAAGGTCTTAGGGTCCATCCTAGAGTTAGATGTGGTTTCCCCTGTTAGGCCCCAGCTCCAAATACAGGAGAGTTATTCTCTTCCCCATCTTCAAAAGCTTCTTGGGGAGATCAATTGGATGAGGCCCTGGATCTCCATTAGTACAAAGGAACTTACCCCTCTGTTTGACCTACTCAGGGGACCAAATTTATCCTCAACAATCACTTTGGAACCCATACATATGAGTACTCTCCTTAAGGTTCAACAAGCCATTGACCACTCCTGTTTGAGGAGATATGATCCCTCCTTGCCACTAACCCAGTGGAAAATCCCTTCTCACGGGCCTCCTGGCGCAAGAAGGAGACCCCATTCATTGGGTTCACCTATCCATTGGGGGAACAACCTGAGTCTATGCCATTTTAGACCAACTTGCAGATTGCATTAGCAAAGGGAGAGATTTATCTCTCCACCTTTTTGGCCATCAGGCGCATGTACTTACCATCCCCTTTAGACTAGCTGATTTTACCTGGCTGCAGAGAAACAACAATCGCATTGCGATCGCCATGGAGGGATTTTTTGGACAAGTTGACTGCCACTACGGCCCCCACAAGTGGATGAGCTCTTTTTCACAATTGGACTGGGTGCCACCCAAACAGTTTTTACTAAAAGCTAATCCCTCCTACCCTACTGTTTTCTCTGATGGAGGGAAAGAAGGAGCAGCAATAGTCATTTTTCCACCCTTTATGCAAGGAAACAAGAGTCCCAAAACCATCGTCCATGAGGTACAAGGTTCAGCACAATTCAAGGAGCTCTATGCTGTCATCCTAGCTCTAAATGAAATACCAGAGGCATTCAATTTATTTACTGATAGCTCTATGTTGCTAATTTGCTCCCCAAACTTCCCTGGTCTTATATTACACTTGATGATAATCCCATTACTCCTTTAATGATTCAAGCAAGGAACCTGTTAAAACGGAGAACCAAACCTATATTCTTGCAACATCTTCTGGGACACCAATGTCTCCCTGGTATTCTATCTAAAGGCAATGCTCTTGCTAACTCCCTAGCATCTACCCTTCAAACTTACCCTGTCCAAGAGGAAGCTGCCGCCTTTCATGAACTCACTCATGTTAATTGGTGGGGCTTACACTATAGGTATCCGCAGGTACCAATCAAGGAACTCAAAAAGATTATCCGAACATGTAAATCTTGTTCTCCTTTTCTACAAGTACCTCCCTTGCAGGAAGCTGGAGTCAATCCCTCTGGGCTGGCACCAAACCATTTGTGGCAAATGGATGTCACTCATTATACTCCCTTTGGAAAGCTCAAATACATATTTGTAACTGTTGATACCTTTTCCCATGCCTGCTGAGCCACAATTCATGCTGGAGAGAAAACAAAACATGCCATAAGCCATTTATTACAATGTTTTGCTGTTCTGGTCTCCCTAAACAACTTAAGACTGATAATGGCCCTTGCTTTGCCAGCAAGCCATTCTGTGCATTTATGGAACACTGGAACATCCAGCATAATACAGGTATACTCTACAATCCCACTGGGCAAGCCATTGCTGAAAGACAGAACAGAACATTAAAAACCCAGCTAACAAAACAAAAAGGGGGAATATCATCCCCTCCCGATCAATTAAGGATGGCACTATGCACTCTAAATATTTTAAATTTTTCCAGAGAAGATCATCTCTCTCCATTCCAAAAGCATTGGGCTGCCACGATGAAATATCGCACCATTAAAGTTCAATGGAAGGACGCTCTCACAGGAGCTGGGAGAGGCCCTGACCCCCTCCTAACTGTTGGAAGGGGATTTGGATTTATATTTCCTATTGATGAGGACAAGCCCATATGGGTTCCTGCAAAAAACATTAAATATCATCCTCCTACTAAAGATTCTCTCCCCTCACAAAATGATGACATTGACCCAAGGAGCTCTGCCTCTTGAGGTACTGTATTCTCTTTTCTCCACAGAAATGGACGAAATGTTGCTTCTCTGGATAATGGCTGCCTGCTCACTGCTCCCCTACAGCCATGCAGGGTTTGAGGACCCTGCTAAGATCTGAGAGGTGCTGCTTCTACGCTAATAAGTCAGGAATTGTGAAGAAAAGATCAAACAACTGCAAGAAGATCTGGAAAAACGGCATGCTGAACTCCAATCCAACTTCCTCTGGACGGGCTTACATGGCTGGGTCCCTTATCTACTCCCTCTACTTGGCCCTCTCTTCTCTTCCTTATGGTCCTCACCTTTGGCCCTTGCATTTTCAACAGGCTTATGCAATTCATACAAAGCCGTTTAGAGGCAGTGCAATTGATGAATGTTCAAGTGCAGTATCAAAGGCTAGCCACTAGCCCTAGGGAAGATTATGATAATGCTGCCAGATATAATGATGTTGCCAGGTTAACCCCGGAGGCCCCTTGAGCCAATGACGGGTAAGACCCCAGATCTGCAGGGGCAACCTAAGACAGGCTCATGATGAAGCTCCACCCCCTATCCCCCTCGGTGCCGTTGAAGTGCTGTGGAGTATTCAATGACGGGTAAGATCCTGGATGTACCGGGGCAAACTAAGACAGGAGTTCCACCTACCAACTAGCTCCAGGGGAGGATAACAAAACAAAAAGGGGGACTTATGGGGGACACACCCCATAATGGCGACAGCAATGGTGACAGTGCCCTCGTGGCAACCTCCTTCCCTTACGTGACACTGCCTGACTCACTGCTTAGAATTGGCTAGTAGTAGTTCCTCGAACATGATCAGCTCGTGCTTGCCCTATAGTCCTATGAGACTCTTGCCTGCATGCACACCCTATGCCTTGCAGACCCTCAATCTGATTGGATCTCGTTGCATCCTCACCCTACATAAAAGTCGTGTAACTTTCTTTAATAAACGAGTTCCTGCTTTGACAGACCTCCCGGCTCTGGTGTGGTTTCTTGGCCACCAACACTCATCATCCTGCTCGACCCTGTATTCTCTGGTGGGTCCAGAGGGAATACACCAAACCTTGTTGCTCAGCTGGAAGCAACACCCAGGAACCACCACACAGTGGCTAAGAAGACCAGACCTCAGCTCCAAGGACTCAGGCAGTCCTCTTTATCCATTCATCTATTGAAGGGCATCTAGGTTGGTTCCACAATCTAGCTATTGTGAATTGGGCAGCTATGAACATTGATGTGGCTGCATCACTGTAGTAATTTGATTTTAAGACCTTTGGGTATAGGCCAAGGAGTGGGATAGCAGGGTCAAATGGTGGATCCATTCCAAGTTTTCTAAGGAATCTCCACACTGCTCTCCAGAGTGGCTGCACCATCTTGCACTCCCACCAGCAATGTATGAGTGTACCCTTTTCCCCACATCCTCGACAACACCTGTTGTTGCCTGTGTTCTTATAAAAGACATTCTAATTGGGGTAAGATGAAATCTTAAGGTGGTTGTGATTTGCATTTCTCTTATAACTAGGGACAATGAACATTTTTGCATAAATCTGTTGATTGCTTGTAGATCTTCCTCTGTAAAGTGTCTGTTCATTTCCTTGGCCCATTTATTGATTGGGTTATTAGTGTTCTTGGTGTAAAGATTTTTGAGTACTTTGTAGATTCTGGAGATTAGTGCTCTATCTGAAGTGTGTGTGGCAAAGAATTTCTCTCTTCCCAAAGGGCTCTCTCTTCACATTGCTGATTGTTTCCTTTGCTGAGAAAAAGTGTTTCATTTGACTCTATCCCAATCATTGATTCGTGCTTTTATTTCTTGCACTTTGGGAGCCATGTTAAGGAAACCTGGTCCTAGGCAAACATGATGAAGATTTGGACCTATTTTCTCTTCTATTAGGTGCAGAGTCTCTGGTCTAATTCCTAGCTCCTTGACCCATTTTGAGTTGCGTTTTGTACAGGGTGAGAGATATGGGTTTTGTTTCACTTTTCTGCATATGGATTTCCAGTTTTCCCAGCACCATTTGTTGAAGAGGCTATCTTTTCTCCATTGTATGTTTCTGGCTCCTTTGTCAAGTATGAGATACCTGTATTTATGTGGGTTTGTCTCTGTGTCCTCTGTTCTGTACCATTGATCTACCTGTCTATTTTGGTGCCAATACCATGCTGTTTTTGTTACTATTTCTCTGTAATAGAGTTGAAGGTCTGGTATTGTGATACCCCCTGCTTGGCTGTTCTTGCTAAGAATTGCTTTAGCTATTGTGGGTCTCTTATTCCTCCAAATGAATTTCATGATTGCTTGCTCTAATTTTAAGCAGTCCATCATTGGGATTTTAATTGAATTTTATAGCACTTTTGGTAGTATGGCCATTTTGACTATATTAATTCTGCCTATCCAAGGACATGGGAGATCTTTCCATCTTCTCAGACTTTCTTTAATTTCTTTCTTTAGTGTTCTGTAGTTCTCATTATAGAGGTCTTTCACCTCTTTTGTTAGATTGATTCCCAAGTATTTTATTTTTCTAGAGGCTATTGTGAATGGTATAGTTTTCCTAATTTCTCTCTCAGAGGATGCATCACATATGAATAAAAATGCATTAGATTTATGAGCATTAATTTTATATCCTGCTACTCTACTGAATTCGTTTATGAGTTCCAGAAGTTTTCGGGTGGAATTCTAAGGGTCTTCTACATAGAGAATCATGTCATCAGCAAATAGGGGTAGTTTGAGCTCTTCTTTTCCTATTCGTATTCCTCTAATTTCTTTGATCTGTCTAATTGCTCTGGCTAGAGTTTCAAGGTCAATGTTGAACAGAAGTGGAGAAAGAGGGCATCCCTGCCTTGTTCCAGTTCTCAGGGGGAATGCTTTCAATTTTTCTCCATTTAGAATTATGCTAGGTGTGGGCATAGCATGGATAGCCTTTACAATATTAAGGAACGTTCCTCCTATCCCTATTTTTTCTAGTGTTTTGAGCATGAAGGGGTGCTGTATTTTATCAAATGCTTTCTCTGCATCTATTGAAATAATCATGTGGTTCTTGATTTTAAGTCTATTGATGTGGTGAACTACATTTATTGATTTCAGGATGTTGAACCAACCTTGCATCTCTGGGATGAAACCCACATGATCATGGTGCACTATATTTTTAATGTGCTTTTGTATGCGATTTGTAAAAGTTTGCTAAGAATTTTTGCATCTATGTTCATTAGGGATATTAGTCTGAAATTTTCTTTCCTTGATGTGTCCTTCTCTGGTTTTGTTATCGGGGTGATATTAGTTTCATACAATGAGTTTGTATAGGTTCCTTCCTCCTTTTTTCATGGAATACTTTGAGGAGTATTGGAATGAGCTCTTCTTTGAAGGTCTTGTAGAACTTGGCTGCAAATCCATTTGGTCCTGGACTTTTCTTTGTTGGTAGGCTTTTGATGACTTCTTCTATTTCCTTGCTTGAAATTGATCTATTTAAGTTTTGTATGTCCTCCAGATTCAGGTTGAGTGGCTCATATGCCTCTAGGAATCTGTTAATGTCTTCCAGGTTTTCTATTGTGTTGGAGTATAAATTTGCAAAATAACTTCTAATTATGTTTTGTATTTCAATTGTGTCTGTGGTAATATTTCCATTTCCATCATGAAT
This sequence comes from Glaucomys volans, assembly GCA_020662805.1. Taxonomy (NCBI): domain Eukaryota; kingdom Metazoa; phylum Chordata; class Mammalia; order Rodentia; family Sciuridae; genus Glaucomys; species Glaucomys volans. The sequence goes on along the minus strand of JAJEJO010052071.1, from coordinate 69,959 downwards.
TTTAGAAATTTGGATTTTCTCTCCTACTCTTTGTTAGTGTGGCTAAGGGTTTATCAATTTTTTTATTTTTTCAAAGAACCAACTTTTTGTTTTGTCAATTTTTTTGACTTGTTTCTTTTGTTTCAATTTCATTGATTTCCACTCTGATTTTAATTATTTCCCTTTTTCTACTACGTTTGGTGATGATCTGTTACTCTTTTTCTAGGGCTTTGAGTTGTAATGTGAGGTCATTGATTTGATGACTTTTCATTCTTTTACTGAATGCACTCCATGCAATGAATTTTCCTCTTAGCACTGCTTTCATATTATCCCAGAAATTCTGATATGATGTATCTTTGTCCTCATTGACCTCTAAGAATTTTTTTATTTCCCCCCTAATGTCTTCTGTTATCCATGCATCATTCAATAGCATATTATTTAATCTCAAGGTATTGGAGTAATTTCTGTCTTTAACTTTATCATTGATTTCTAATTTCATTCCATTATGATCTGATAGAATACTAGGTAGTATCTCTATGTTTGTACTTTCTAAGAGTAACTTTGTGGCATAACATATGGTCTATTTTAGAGAAGGATCCATGAGCTGCTGAGAAGAAAGTGTATTCACTTCTTGATGGATGGAATATTCTATATATGTCTGTTAAGTCTATATTAGCAATTTTGTCATTGAATTCTATGGTTTATTTGTTCAATTTTTTGGGAGATTTGTCCAATAGTGAGAGAGGAGTGTTAAGTCCCCCAGTATTATTGTGTTTTGGTCCATTTGGTTCCTGGAATTGAGAAGGATCTGATAGATGTACGTGGATGCGCCTTTGTTGGATGCATAAATATTTATGATTTTTATGTCTTGTTGATTTATGCTTCCCTTAAGTAGTATGAAGTGTCCTTCTGACAACTTTTGGCTTGAAGTCTGCTTTATCTGAAATGAGGATGGAAACTCCTGCTTTCTTAATTAGTCCATGTGCATGGTATGTTTTTTCCCAACCTTTCACCTTCAGTCTGTGGGCATGTTTTTCTATGAGATGCGTCTCTTGATGGCAGCATATTGTTAGTTCTTTCTTTTTATTCCAATCGGACAGCCTATGTCTTTTGATTGATGAGTTTGGACCATTTACATTTAGGTTTATTATTGAGATATGACTTACATTCCTTTCCATTTTGACTTATTTTTGGATTTTAATCTTACTTGGATTTTCCTTTAATTGGCTGTCCCCAATTCCTCCCTTTGCTTACTTACATTGTTGTTTCTCATATATTTCTCTTGGAATATTTTGCTGACAATGTTCTGTAGGGCAGGCTTTCTATTTGTGAATTCTTTTAGCTTGTGTTTATTATAGAAGGATTTTATTTCATCTTCAAATCTGAAGTTATGTTTTGCTGGTTATAAGATTCTTTGTTGACATCCATTTTGTTTCAATGCTTGGAATATGTTGTTCCAGGCCCTTCTTGCTTTTAGTTTCCAGGCTGAGAAATCTGCTGATATTCGTATTGTTTTCCCCTTATATGTAATCTGATGTTTTTCTTTTGCAGCCTTTAAAATTCTATCTTTGTTTTGTATGTTAGGTATTTTCATTATAATGTGCCTGGGTGTGGATCTGTTGTGATTTTGTGCATTTGGTGTCCTACAAGCCTCTTGAATTTGAGTTTCCATTTCATTCCTCTGGTTTGGGAAATTTTTTGATATTATTTCATTGAACAGATTATTCATTCCTTTGGTTTGTATCTCTGTGCCTTCCTCAATCCCATTGAGGGATTAAATTTGGTCTTAATTTAAGGTTCTGTTCATGATTTCTTACCATCCTCTCTGTCTGGTTGAGTTTGTTTTCAAGATAAATATTTTGTCTTCATTGTCTGAGGTTCTGTCTTCCAAGTGATTTAGCCTGTTGGTTAAGCCTTCTGTTGAGTTTTTAATTTACTTTATTGTAACCTTCTTTTCAAGAATTTCTGATTGTTTTTTTTTCAGAATCTCTATTTATTGAAATGATCTTTTGCTGCCTGCAGTTGCTCTTTTAGCATTGCCTGCATTTGCTCTCTTGACTCCTAGTTCACTTCTCATATCATTTTAATTATGTACAACTCCATTTCTGACAATGCTTCTGCCATGTTGTTACTGGGTACTTTTGGTATAGTATCTGAGTTTGTTTGGGACGTTTTCTTCCCATTTTTTTCTCATGATGCTAGAGTGTCTTCCCCTCTAGTAGTGTGAATCCCAGGTATTGCAGTTTCCCCTTAAAGACTTACAGGGTTCATGCCTATTTTTAATACCTCCCCTTGAATTGAGAGATCAATATTGGCAGCACACCATATAAACAATATGTGTCCTTAATCTAAATAGTCCCTATTAAGATATTAACAGTGTTGTCTTAATAAACAGAGATGAGTTCAAATTATTATCTACAGCATAACCAGTAAGTTTGCAATAAGGACTGTAAATCCTAATGTTGGACAGGGAGATTGAGGAGGGTTATTGAACAAAAAACTAATGAGATAAGAAGTGAGACTATAGATATACTATGTCATATGAACAGTGGAAGTGGAATTAAACAAATAGGTTGTTAGCATGAGGAAAAATAGATTCTCCATGGAAATGGATATATAAGAGAGAGATAGAGTCATAAGCATAGTAATAAATGTGAAAGGTAGGAATATAGTGGATATAATAGGAATTATTGTAGTATTACAATTAATTTAAAAAACATTCTGTGATAAAAATATACTGGACTGTTCAAACCTCTTATCTTTCAATGACCTGATGTTTGAGAGGTGCTTGATCAAGCACCCAAGAAGGGTGTTTCTATCTCTAGGTTGGGAATGATCAATGCTTCTGGGCAGAGGCAGCCTGGTGTTGATAATCAGATGCAGAACAGGTGCTAGACCCCGGGCCAGTGTGTGTACCTGGGCACTAGACCAAGTTGCGGTGGGGGCACAGAACTGTGTTCAGTGATGGAGACACTGGTGTTGATAGCCCAGGCAGACCTGAACTCCTTGCTGGGGGCTCACGCAGTGGCAAGTGGTTGCTTTCTCCTGGGGACACTGTAAAATGGCACCAAAAGTCCTCAGATCCCCACTGGGGCTGGGGACTCCATCCACTCCAGGCCAGAGCTCTCCAGGAGCCACTGCAAAATGGCGCCAGAAGACTGGAGCTCTGCTCTGAGGGTTCAGGCAGCTGCAGGTGGTCGCTCTCTGCTGGGGCAACTGTAAGATGGCACCGAAGGGCCTAAGATCCCCGCTGGATCTTGGAATTCCAGCCGACCCAGGCCGGAGCTCTCCAGGAGCTGCTGCAAAATCTTTAATATGTTTTTGTATGTGATTTGCCAAAATTTTTTAAAGGATTTTTGCATCTATGTTCATCAGTGATATTAGTCTAAAGTTTTCTTTCCTTGATGTATCTTTGTCTGGTTTTGGTATCAGAGTGATACTAGCTACATAGAATGAGTCTGGAATGATTCCCTCCTTTTCTACTTCCTGGAATGCTTTGAGGAGTATTGGTATTGTTTCTTCTTTAAAGGTATTGTAGAATTTGGCTGAGAATCCATCTGGTCCTGGCCTTTTCTTGGTTGGTAGGCTTTTGATGGTCTCTTCCATTTCAGTGCTTGAAATTGATCTGTTAAGTTGTGTTGCCTTCATGATTCAGTTTGTGAGGATCATATGCCTCTAAAAATTTTTCAGTGTCTTCGATATTTTCTATTTTGTTGAAGTATAGATGCTCAAAGTAGCTTCAAATTATGTTATGTATTTCAGTGGTGTCTGTCATGATCTTTCCTTTTTAATCATGTATTCTAATAATTTGAGTTTTTTCTCTCCTTATTAGAGTGACTAAGGGTTTATCAATTTTGTTTGCTCTTTCAAAGAACCAACTTTCTGTTTTGTCAATTTTTGAATTATTTCTCTTATTTAAATTTTATTGATCTCAACTCTGATTTTAATTATTTCCTATCTTCTACTTTTGGTGTTGTTCTGTTCTTCTTTTTCTAGATCTTTGAGATGTAATGTTAAGTCATTTAGTTATTGGCTTTTTTATTTTTTTAATGTATGAGCTCAATGCAATGAATTTTCCTCTTAGTACTTGTTTCAGAGTGTCCCAGAGATTTTTCTATGTTGTAGCATTGTTCTCATTTACCTGTAAGAATTTTTTTATTTCCTCCCTGATGTCTTTTCTTATCATTACATCATTCAATAGCATATTTTTAAATCTCCATGTGTAAGGGTAGTTTTTGTTTTTTATTTCATCATTGATTTCTAATTGTATTCCATTATTGTCTGATAGAATACCAGGTAGTATCTCTTTTTTTTGTATTTATTAGTGCTTCTTTGTGGCATAGGGTATGGTCTATTTTGGAGAAGGATCCATGAGCTGCTGAGGAGAAAGTGTATTTGCTTCATGATGGATGAAATACTCTATACATGTCCGACAAGTCTGTATCATTGATTGTATTATTTAGTTCTTTGTTCTATAGTTTCTTTGTTCAATTTTTGTTTGGAGGATCTATCCAGTGGTGAGAGCAGTGTATTAAAGTCACCCACTATTATTGTGTTTTGGTCTATTTGATTCTTAAAATTGAGAAGAGTTTGTTTGATGTACATGGATGCTGCATTGTTTGGGACATGAATATTTAAAATCATTATGTGTTGCTGGTTTATGGTTCCTTGAATCAGTATGAAATGTCCTTCTTTATCCCTTCTGACTAACTTAGGTTTGTTGTCCACTTTATCTGATATGAGGATGGAAAAAACCTCCAGGGCTCTTCTCTGCCACCCTCTGGGATTTAAACCCTTACTCCCTCAAAGAAATTGGGTGACTTCTGAGCAGATGGCCAACACTGCCATCTAGTTTGATCTTTGCACTGTGTCCTTTTAGTGTGCTCTGGCCTGTGTCTGTCTTCCCTCACGGTCCTTACTTTGAGATTCATGCCTGGGGTTGTGTGTCACTCGTTTTGTTCTCATTGCAGTCTAATGCTGACAGAGTACTGCTGACCAATTCACCTATCTGCAGGTGGACATTTGTTCAGAATCCAGTTAATAGAGCTAAGCCATGGTGTTTTACAAATGACATCATGTCAAGTTTCTGCATTTGCTGTTTAGCTCTTCCCAATTTTCATGGACTTTTTTTGTCTATTTTATTAGTTATAGAAGTTTTGGCTGGTGTGGTTTCTCACTCCTGAAATCCCAGCATCTCAGGAGGCTGAGGCAGGAGGATCACAATTTTGAGGTCAGCATAGGTTACTTAGTGAGGCACTAAATAACTTAGGAAGACCCTATCTCAAAAGAAATAAAAGCAGACTGGGGATGTGGCTCAGTGGTTAAGTGCCCTTGGGTTCAATCCCCAGTCTGCTTTTATTTCTTTTGAGATAGGGTCTTCCTAAGTT
>JAJEJO010052071.1:28221-58799 GCA_020662805.1 Glaucomys volans | reverse complement strand
TCTCCGGCTGCCTGGGTCCTCATCCCAGCTTCTGGAGAAGTCTGGGCGGGAGCCTCTGGGATTGCTGACTCCGATGGGGAGTTTGGACTCCTCGGCGCCATTTTGCAGCTTCCCTGGCAGAGAGAGTCTGTCTCTGGCTGCTTGGGGCTCCGGAGCTGTGGCCGGTCTTCTGAGTCCTTGTGTAGCGGCTCCTGGAAAGGTCTGGCTGGGAGCTGCTGGGGTCACTGACTCCAGCGAGGAGCTTAGGGCCTTTGGCACCAGCTTACAGTGTCCCCAGGAGAAAGCAACCACCTGGCACCACCTGAGCCACCAGCAAGGAGTTCAGAAAAAGCCTGGGCTCTCAAGCCCAGTGTCTCCATCACTGAGCACAGTTCTGTGACACCACCCCAACTTGGTCTAGTGCCCAGGTCCACACCCTGGCCCGGAGTCTATCACCTTGCTGTACCTAATTGTCTGTCAACACTAGGCTGGCTCTGCCCAGAAGCATTGATCATTCCCAACCTGGAGGTAGTGGGACAGCACCTTTCTTGGGTAACCGCTTGATCAAGCACCTCTTAAGCAACAGGTGAGTTACTGGAAATCTGCAGGGACACGTTAAGTCTTCACAGGGAAATTGTAAACCCTCGGATTCACACTACTAGAGGGGAAGATACACGAGCAGCATGAGAAAACACGGGAAGAAAGTGTCCCAATCAAACCTAGATGATATATCAAGAGAACCCAAAGACAGCATGGTAGAAGGAAATACAGAAACGGAGTTCAGAATGTTCATAATTAAAATGATCCGAGGAGAGAATGATGTGATGAGAGAGCAGATCCAGGCTATGAATAATCAGCTAATAGAGGAATTGCAGGAAGCAAAAAATCACTTCAATAAAGAGATAGAAATTTTGAGAAAAAAACAAACAGAAATTCTTGAAGGAAACAAGGAAATGAAGGAAACAATAAACCAAGTTAAAAACTCAATAGAAAGCATAATTAACAGAATAGATCACTTGGAAGACAGAACCTCAGAAAATGAAGACAAAATATTTAATCTTGAAAGCAAAGTTGAACAGAGAAGATGGTTAGGAATCATGAACGAAACCTCCAAGAAATATGGGACATCATGAAAAGACCAAATTTAAGAGTAATTGAGATTGAGGAAGGCACAGAGATACAAACCAAGGGTATGAATAATCTATTCAAGGAAATAATATCAGAAAATTTCCCTAATATGATGAATGAGATGGAAAATCCATTACAAGAAGCTTACAGGACACCAAATGCACAGAATTACAACAGATCAACACTAAGGCACATTATAATGAAAATACCTAACATACAAAACAAAGATAGAATTTTAAAGGCGGCGAGAGAAAAGCATCAGATTACCTACAGGGGGAAACCGATACGAATATCAGCAGATTTCTCAGCCCAGACCCTAAAAGCAAGAAGGGCCTGGAACAACATATTTCAAGCTCTGAAAGAAAATGGATGCCAACCAAGAATCTTATACCCAGAGAAACTTACCTCCAGATTTGATGATGAAATAAAATCCTTCCGAGTAAACAAAAGCTTAAAGAATTTACAAAAAGAAAGCCTTCCCTACAGAACATTCTCAACAAAGTATTCGAAGAGGAAGAAATGAAAAATAACAATCTCAGTCATCATGGGGAGGAATTACCCAAAAGAAAGAGTCAATCAAAGGAGAAACAAAGTTGAGCTAAAAACTCTAAAAAAGCTAAAATGACAGGAAATACAAGTCATATCTCAATAATAAACCTGAATGTAAATGGCCTAAACTCATCAATCAAAAGACATAGACTGGCAGACTGGATTAAAAAGAAAGACCCAACAATATGCTGCCTTCAAGAGACTCATCTCATAGAAAAACATGCCACAGACTAAAGGTGAAAGGTTGGGAAAAAGCATACCATGCACATGGACTGAGTAAAAAAGGTGGGGTTTCCATTCTCATTTCAGATAAAGGAGACTTCAAACCAAAGTTAGTCAGAAGGGATAAAGAAGGACATTTCATACTGCTTAAAGGAAGCATAAATCAACAAGACATAACAATCATAAATATTTATGCACCAAACAATGGTGCATCCATGTACATCAATCAGATCCTTCTCAATTTCAGGAATCAAATAGACCAAAACACAATAATACTGGGAGACTTTAACACTCTTCTCTCACTGTTGGACAGATATTCCAATCAAAAATTGAACAAAGAAGCTAAAGGACTCAATGACACAAACTCGAATTTGGACTTAACGGACATCTATAGAATATTCCATCCATCAAAAAGTGAATACACTTTCTTCTCAGCAGTTCATGGTTCCTTCTCTAAAATAGACCATATGTTATGCCACAAAGCTACTATTAGCATATACAAAAACATAGAGATACTACCTTGTATAATATCAGATCATAATGGAATGAAATTAGATATCAATGATAAAGTTAGAAACAGAAACTACTCCAAGACCTGGAGATTAAATAATATGCTATTGAATGATGCATGGATAACAGAAGACATTAGGGGAGAAATTAAAAGATTCTTAGATGTCAACGAGAACAAAGATACAACATATCACAATCTCTGGGATACTATGAAAGCAGTGCTAAGAGGAAAATTCATTGCATGGACTGCATTTAATAAAAGAATGAAAAGTCAACAAATCAATGACCTCACATTACAGCTCAAAGCCCTAGAAAAAGAGGAACAGATCATCACCAAAAGTAGTAGAAGACAGGAAATAATCATAATCGGACTTAATGTCAAGACTTAATGTCACACTTAATGTCAAGAACCACATGATTATTTCAATAGATGCAGAGAAAGCATTTGATAAAATACAGTACCCATTCATGCTCAAAACACTAGAAAAAATAGGGATAGTGGAGACATTCCTTAACATTGTAAAGGCTATTGATGCTAATCCCACAGCTAACATCATTCTAAATGGAGAAAAATTGAAAGCATTCCCCCTGAGAACTGGAACAAGGCAGGGATGCCCTCTTTCACCACTACTATTCAACATTGTTCTTGAAACTCTAGCCAGAGCAATTAGACAGACCAAAGAAATTAGAGGAATACGAATAGGAAAAGAAGAGATCAAACTATCCCTATTTGCTGATGACATGATTCTCTATTTAGAAGACCCTAAGAATTCCACCAGAAAGCTTCTGGAACTCATAAATGAATTCAGTAAAGTAGCTGGATATAAAATTAATGCTCATAAATCCAATGTATTTTTATTCATAAGTGATGCATCCTCTGAAAGAGAAATTAGTAAAACTACTCCATTCACATTAACCTAAAAAAAATACTTGGGAATCAATCTAACAAAAGAAGTGAAAGTCCTCTACAATGAGAACTACAGAACACTAAAGAAAGAAGTTAAAGAGCATCTGAGAAGATGGAAAGATCTCCCATGTTCTTGGATAGGCAGAATTAATATTGTCAAAATGGCCATACTTCCAAAAATGCTATACAAATTCAATGCTATTCCAATTAAAATCCCAATGATGGACCTCATAGAAATAGAGCAAGCAATCATGAAATTCATTTGGAGGAATAAGAGACCCAGAATTGCTAAAGCAATCCTTAGCAAGAAGAGCGAAGCAGGGGGTTTCACAACACCAGACCTTCAACTATACTACAGAGCAATAGTAACAAAAACAGCATGGTATTGGTACCAAAATAGACAGGTAGATCAATGGTACAGAATAGAGGACACAGAGACAAGCCCACATAAATACAGGTATCTCATACTTGACAAAGGAGGCAAAAACATGCAGTGGAGAAAGGACAGCCTCTTCGACAAATGGTGCTGGGAAAACTGGAAATCCATATGCAGCTAAATGAAACTAAACCCATATCTCTCACCTTGTTCAAAACTCAATTCAAAGTGGATCAAGGACCTAGAAATCAGACCAGAGAACCTGCAACTAATAGAAGAGATAATAGGTCCAAATCTTCATCATGTTGTCCTAGGACCAGAATTCCTTAACATGATTCCCAAAGTACAAGAAATAAAAGCAGGAATCAATGATTGGGATAGAGTCAAACTACAAAGCTTTTTCTCAGCAAAGGAAACCATCAGCAATGTGAAGAGAGAGCCTTCAGAATGGGAGAAAATCTTTGCCACACACACTTCAGATAGAGCACTAATCTCCAGAATCTACCAAGTACTCAAAAATCTTTACACCAAGAACACCAATAACCCAATCAATAAATGGGCCAAGGAAATGAACAGACACTTTACAGAGGAAGATCTACAAGCAATCAACAGATTTTTGAAAAAATCTTCAACATAACTCGTTATAAGAGAAATGCAAATCAAAACCACCTTAAGATGTCATCTTACCCCAATTAGAATGTCTTTTATTAAGAACACAGGCAACACCAGGTGTTGGCGAGGATGTGGGGAAAAGGGTACACTCATACATTGCTGGTGGGAGTGCAAGTTGGTGCAACCACTCTGGAAAGCAGTGTGGAGATTCCTTAGAAAACTTGGAATGGATCCACCATTTGACCCTGCTATCCCACTCCTTGGACTATACCCAAAGTACTTAAAATCAGATTGCTACAGTGATGCAGCCACATCAATGTTCATAGCTGCTCAATTCACAATAGCTAGATTATGGAATCAACCTAGATGCCCTTCAGGAGATGAATGCATAAAGAAACTGTGGTGTATATACACAATGGAATATTACTCACCCATAAAGAAGAATAAAATTATGGCATTTGTAGGTAAACGGATGATGTTGGAGACTGTTATGCTAAGTGAGATCAGCCAATCCCAAAAATCCAAAGGCCGAATGGGCTCTCTGATAAATGAATGATGACGCATAATGCGGGGCAGGGGGAAGTGTGGCAAGAATGGAGGAAGGATAGATAGCATAGAGGGAAGGGAGGCGTGGCGGCGTGTTGCGGGGTAAAAATAATAACAGAATGTGTGCAGATACCATTGCCCTGTGTTCATGCATGAACACACAGATGGTGTGACTCTACTTTGTGTACAACCAATGAAACATTAGCTGTACTCCATTTGTGTTCAATGAATCAATAAGTAAATAAAAAATAAAAAAAGTAAACGGGATAGTCAGCAAAAAAAAGAGTCTAATATCAATTGTTTCTAGGACTTTTCTTCAACAGGAAATAGAAGGCAAATACTGTTCAATACACTTGTCTAATATCTTGATTTTTATAGTAAAATAAGTAAATTAGATTTTACTTGTATGGGATTACTCAAATGTGTTTATTAGAGACATCTAATTAATTTATAAAATGAAAATGCTCACTGTTAAATAACATTGAGTAGTCTTAACTCCTTAAATTCCATGGGGTAACATGCTTAAACATTATTGGTGTTTTCATAGATTGGTAAATAAAAAGTGTTTAAAATTGCTTTGATTCATCACTAAAAACAAGGTTATGAAGAGTTAAGTCCTCATAGGTAAAATTCTTTATACAAATGGATCCAAATGTTTCAACTGTGTTTCAATTAGAGTACAATAAATAACACAAAACATTTCATATTATTAAAATGGAGTAATTTGTCTAAATTCAAAAATTTCATAAGGGTTGTTTCAAAATATGAACAAAAATGGGTCAACAGATATGAAAGAGAAAAATAAAAGGTTGTAGGTATTCAATATATTTAGTAGAAGGAAGAAAATATTTCTGAGTAGGAAAGTCTGTGTTATGAAGTGCATGAGGGTCTAAGTAAGTGCTAAGAAAGTCTGTGCGTAAAGAAAGGGCAAATTTCAACAAGTTTTTATGTAATTAAGTTGTTTTATATGTGAAAATGACAAGGATTTCTTAAAAACACTAATTTACTCTTAATCTTGTGTCTGTTCAGTTTTATTCTTTAGAACAGTTATTTTTAAAAATCAGGGTTTGTACAATTATGGTTAAAAAACAGTTAAAATATTGTACTATGCTACATATTCTAAATTTTTCTTTAAAAACTAAACTTGTTTAATACAAAAATTTGAAGGAATTGTGGAGTGGTCACACTTCTTTGTATATTAAGTATGTTCATATATTAAGTATGTTCATATGTTGTATGTTAAATATGTTCATACATTCCAGGTATACAATATTCCAGCTTAAACATTTATCAAGCTGCTGTTCTTCAAACTAAACTTGTCTGTAATGGTAATTTTAAACTTATAAGAATACCAAATTTTATTGGAAATTTATTTGTATCATTTACTGTTCTATAACAGGACCTATTATCAATAGGTTATATGTAAAATTGTATGTTACCCTCCACAACAGGGCAAAAATGCAAATGTATTTCAAAAAGGTAGTGGGAGCCTTATTTGTTTAAAGGTTAATATCACCACTTTGCCACCCAAAAGGAAAGTTAAAAGTTCTCTCAGCCTCTCCTTGATTCATGTTTTAGATGTAAAGTCATATTGTGTTGACTAACGTTCACATAGACTCAGCAAAAAATTTATGTAAACTTTGTAAAATGATATTTAAAGAGGAGGCAAAGATCAGCTTCAGAACTAAAACACTTTACATAAGATTTGTGAAGAGTCCTGCCTTACCTGAGATAAGGCTCTGCCTCCCACCTTACTGCATGTCAGCATGACTTCAAAATAAGCCAGGTGTAAGCTCATTTAAAGCTGTATTCAAAGGAGTGAATTTGTTGTAAAATTACTGTGATCTCAAACAGGGGATAAAGTGTATAACTCAGCCAAAATTCAAGATAGCTATTACACGAACTAAATATGTTTTTACTCTTGTTTATTCCATTTTGTTTTTTCCTTGTAAACTCTATAACAGTTGCCTGTTAATGTTTTGTAGAGGTACTACTTCAAGAACAAACAACCTAAATTAATTTGAGATAATAAGTCATCACCTATAGGACAGATAATACAGACCTCAATTAAAGAAAAGGGTTATGATTTTAAATTCACAAACATTGAAGTTAAAGCCCAGTGCTCTTACTTTATGACTGGCTTGCTGGATATTTAACATCAAGTGTAGAGATTGAGGTTAAAATACAGGGGTCAAAAACCCCAACATTTGGCTATTGCCCTCAGAGTCAGCCTGAATCCAGGTAACAAGAGAACTTCTCTAAGGAGCTTTGAAACTCTGGGCCACATGACCTCCTGATAAGGGAGATTGATGAGATCACTAGAGGATGAAAAGTCAATCAGTGCACCTGTTGCAGAGGTGGGTCATTGAAAAAAGGGAGACACTCCTGATGCTTCTATGGGAAGCCACCTCATCAAGGAGACCCTACCTAGTGAATGGCATGAAAGGAGCTAAGAAGCTGCTCTCAAGTTTCCACAAGTGACCCTGTGGGAACACAGCTGATTCTTAATAACAGACAGGAACATGTCAATATGACCAGCTTGATATTAAACATCTAGCAAAATAGTTAAAACCAAAACAGCCATTCCGGGACATTTAAAAAGAAACAATAGTTAAATGTAACTTAAGATGTACACTTGTGTTAGCCCCCTAGAATAAGTAAAGACTGGAAGTTACAAAAGAAAGATTCTTAGGCAGGCATTCCTGATAACTATCAAGAGAAACTTCCAGTCAGAATTTTTTAGTCAGTTTAAGTCCTACAGATCTTCCTAACCTACCTATGTAGTCTTAGTTTATGTTTGCTAGTATAATTATCTAGCCCTAACAGAAATATAGAGATCTCTACTAAACAGAGATTATACCAATACAAGGATATTTTTCAAAAATCAGATGACATTAAGTAGCTTAACTATATTTTCTTGGGACATCAATGACATCAGAAATTAAATGTTGCGCTTACATTCCTGACAACTCTGACAAAGTTAAGGTTCTCAAATAAAGTCCTTGCTCTCTCTAGCCTTTGTTAGCCTTGTTGTGGGAACAACTCAGTTCTTCCACCTCCTGGAGAGACATTATTGACTTCTATTATCTTTATGATACTCATTGTCATGTTCTAGATGCTGCAACTTTTATTTTGTATTAATCTCATTTTAGTACTCATGTCTTTTTGTTTCTCTCTTATAGAAACACCCACCCAGATTACTTTACAACCTGTTCTTCCCCAACTAGCATTCTACTTTTGACCACTCAATTGACCCAATTTCTAAAAGGGAACTCAAAAGTGCTTGCCCCATGCTACCCACTTCCAGCTGAAAGCAGCCATAGTGGTTGTTGTCCATTTCCTTACAGCAGTAAAAAGTTCCTAAAACTGGAGGGGGGAATGAAGGCAAAACTGAGGTCAGGATGTTAATGTGGAATAAGAAATCTGGTCAAATAGAGGAATGAAGGCCATCTGAGTCTGGGAAGTTGGAGAATATCCCTGGGAGGTTGGAATGTCAGTGTCTCCAGTGCACTTTTGATCACCAAGTTTACCTGCATAACTATCCCTCCCAAAATGTTTCAGCCAGAGAATTGCTAATAAATGTCCCCTGGGCCCCTACCTGAATCTCCATTTGGTCCTTCCCCCTGCCATCTGCTTCTCACCTTCTTTGCCATGTCACCAGCAACTCCTGAGCCTAGTTGCATAGACAGGAAAAAGATAAGGGTGGGGGAGAGAACAGAACAAAGAAGATCCTAATCTATAAAGGATGTAGAGTGTGCTCACTTCTTGGGCCTCTAGAACATCAACCATGGCCCCCATCTCCCTCCTGGGAGAAGTCTGTATGATTACCTTTAAATAAAACCTGCTTATATGCTTGCCTGGTGTTCTCTAATGTTCACACTTCAACATTTGAGGAGGCAGAATTTGTCACTGGTAAAAGTGGTATCATCATCCCGTAGCTGAACCCAAGAGTCCCAGGGAGAAGCAGCAGTGGCTTTGTGTCAGTGATGCTCCTGGGACTCCAGCCCTCACCTGTCCCTGGGACCTTTGTCCCCCAGGCACCACAGACTGAAGGAGATTTGGCTTTGTCACATTTTGATGTCTCAGCTTTCCACTGGTGAAGCCCTGGGATTCCCTGAATTTGTTGTGGAGGTCACAGATCTCCATCTGATTACTCCAGCCTCCTGTGACCACCTGGGTCTATGCCTGTATTATCTTACCAGAACTGGCCATTGCCCAGGCAAGCTATGTTAGTCATCTTTTTAACTGATGTGACTAAATGATCTGAGTAGCACAATTATAGAGGAGGAAGAACTCCTTTGAGGGCTCAAGGTTTCAGAGGTCTTAGTCCATAGAATGTCAGCTCCATTCCTCAGGGCTCAAGGTGAGGCTGAATGTCATGGTGGGAGAGGGTGGTGGAGGGAAGCAGCTCACATGGTGATCAGGAATGAGAGAGAGAGAGAGAGAAAGAGAGAGAGAGAGAGAGAGAGAGAGAGAGAGAGAGAGAGAGAGAGAGTCTCCATTCTCCAGATACAAAATATATACCCCATAGCCACACCCCAATTCTCATCTTCTCCAGCCACACCCTACCACTTCGATTAATCCCATCAGGGATTAATTTACTGAGTGGGTTAAGACTCTTGCCATCCAATCATTTCTCTGAACCTTCCTGCATTATCTCATATGTGAGCTTTTGGGGGACTCCTCACATCCAAACCATAACACAAGCTTAGCCTGGATTATATCCTCTTTATTTATTATAAAGTAATTATATAATTTTTTTGCTAATTATATAATATGCACTATATATTTTATGATGTGTACCTATTTATTTTAGAGGTTATAGCCCCTTTATTGTCCTAGAAGCTGCAGGGATGAGGAGTGGAGGGTCTAAACCCTGAGGAGCCTCAGGAAGGATCTCAGAGTCTTTACAAAGGTGAAGGGAACCTGCTTCCTGCATCACAGGTGTGGGCTGTTCCTGATGGCTCAGCAGGCTTAGGTCACTGTCCAGGTTCACCATGTGCATGCACCAGGTTACCCTATTGGAGTTCAGACCTGCATCTACTGGGCAGAGTCCAGAAGGTACAGAGGAGGTTTTCTGGGCTTCCAGGTGAGGCTCCCTGCAGTCCACATCCCTCCGTCAGCTCCTGCCCTGCAGCTGAAGGAGATATGTCCTCCTTGACAGCACCCCAGCTGGCAAGGGTTAATGACTGGCTGTTTTTGCTATTTTTCTGTGAATAACTGGAGCTATTTCACATCCTTCACCTGCCTCTCACAGGTGACAGATGTATAGACCATGACACTGCAAGGGGTCATGGGAAATGCCTGTCCTACTCAGACCAGTGTCCTTGCAGTTGGTTGTCTATTCCACAATCCTGTCAGAGGGTCTGCTTTTGGGGACTGCTTTGGGTACCACTATTGTTGTTTGTGGTCCTTTTAATGTTTTACCTGACAGAAGCATTTGAGAGCAGAACCTCCCAAGGGAAGGGAGTGGAGAAGTGGAACCTGGAGGGGAGACAGTCATAAAAGTATGTTATTAAGGCAGTGACCACAGGCCCTATTGGGATCCTGGGAAGAGGTGTCAAAAACAGCCTTGGAATGGTCTTGAAGTGCTAGGAGAGCCCAGCTGTTCATGCACAAACCATTGAGGGTCATTGTGCTGGGCTGATTTGGAAAGATGCTGACACCACAGCATGCCCCATGCCTGGGTAGAATGCCCTCGGGCTTGGCTCATCCAAGGCAGATGGTGGAACATGGATGATGTCTGCCACAGTCAAGCACCTTAACCTAGAGGGATGGTCACTCACTGAGCACCTCACCAGTCAGGGACTATGGTGATGGCTGGGTCCATCATATCTTGTACATGAATTAGCTTCTTTCACAAGAAGCACTCCCTTCTCTCTTGCTGATTCAGGATGTCACTGTGGATGCTTGTGTTTATCACTAAAATTGATAAGTTGTCAATACAATTATTTATTTATGTTAAAGTATAATTATTGTGCAAAGTAATAGTACAGAACCATGGGTTTCATTGTGGTGATTTTGCACATGCATATGATGTGCTTGGATGGTAGCCTGCCCTCTTCCCTACCCAAAATTCTTCCCCTTTCCTAATGGCCTCCTTTCCATTTTAATGTCATCTTTGTTTTCTTTCTGGACTCCACATATGAGAGAAACATGGGATACTTGTCTTTCTGAGTCTGACTTACTTTGCTTAACTTGATGATCTCCAGTTCCATCTGTTTTCCTGTAAGTAACTTGACTTTGTCCTTTTTTATGGCAGAAAAATACTACACCATGGACCACCTGTTCTTAATCCATTCATCCACTGATTGGTATCCCACTGATACCACAACTTGGCTGTTGTGAATAGTGTTGTAGTAATGGAGGTCATGCTGGTATATCTACAGTATGGTCACTTTGATTCCTGAAGGATACATACCCAAGATTGGTATAGCTGGATTGTAGGGTAGATCTATTTGTGATTTTTGAGGAACATTCATATTGTTTTTCCTAGTGGCTGCACCAATTTATATTCCCTCCAACTGTGTAAGAGGATTCCTTTCACCCACATCCTCTTCAGGATTTGTTCTTTTCTTTTCTCTTTTGTTTGATGGATAGAACCCAAGGATGCTTAATCACTGAGCCACATCCCCAGCCTTTTTAAATTTTGAGACAGGATCTTACTGAGTTTCTTAGAGCTTCCCTAAATGGCTGAGGCTGATCTTGAACCTGAGATCCTCCTGTCTCAGCCTCTGGAGTCTCTGGGATAACAGGTGGGCACCACCATACACAGCTTGTTTTCTTGATAATTGCCAATCTGATGGGAGTGAGAGGGAATCTCAACATAATATTTATGTTCATTTACCCAATGGCTAAGATATTGAGTATTTTTTGTACATTAATTGGCCACTTGTACTTCTTCTCTTGAGAAGGGTCTGTTCAGCTCTTTTACCCCTTTATTAACTGGATTACTTTTTTGTTGTTGAATTTTTTGAGTTCTTTATGTACTGTGGATATTAATCCTGTCAGAGGAACATCTGCCAAAACTTTCCTCCCATTCTGAAGACTGTCTCTTCATTTGGTTGTTTATTTAGTTTGCGGTGCAGAAGCTATGCAATTTGAGAATGAGAACATGTTAATTCTTGCTATTATTTCCCATTCAGGAAATTATTATCTATGCCTGTGCCTTCATGTGCTTTTCTCTAATAGTTTCACAATTTCAGGTCTTATTTCAGGTCTTGATGTATTTTAGTTGACTTTTGTGCAGGGTGAGAGACAGGGATGTAGTTTCAATCTTCTACAGTTGGACGTCCAGTTTTGCCAGCACCATTTTCTGAAAGGTTATCTTTTCTCTAATGTATGTGCTTGGCCTTTGTGGAGAATTGGATGACTGAAGATGTATGGGATTATTCCTTTGTCCTTTATTCTATGCAATTAGTCCTCATGTCTATTTTCATAGCATTAGCACACCATTGTGTTACTTTGGCTCTAGACTATATTTTGAAATTGGGTATTGTGCTGCAGTTGGCAATGTTTCTTTTCACTCAGGGTTGCTTTGGCAATATGGGACCATTTATGCTTCCATATGAATTTTAGGATAGGTTTTTTTTTTCTGTTGTGTAGAGAGTATCCTTGGTATTTGGGTGGAAGTTTTATTAAATCTGTAGCTTGCTCTCAGCAGTATGGTCATTTGAAAAATATTAATTCTCCCATTCCATGAACATGGGATATCTTTCCATCTTCTAGGATTTTTCAACTTCTTCCTTCATTGTACAGTTCTTTCACTTACTTCAACTTATTTATAGGAATTTTATTTTAATTTTTTTAGTCTATTATGAATAGTATTGTTTTCATGATTTTCTTCTCAGTGAGTTCATTGATGACATTCAGGAAAGTTAGTGTGTTTTTACATGTTGATTATACAACCTGCTGCTTTACTGAGTTTGTTTATAAGTTATAAGAGACTTTTGGTGGACTTTTTAGATTTTTCAAAGCATTATAATAGTATAATCTGCAAAGAGAGAAAATTTGTCTTTCTTTTATCCAATGTGTATTCCTCTTGTTTCTTTCACTTTTTCGACTGCCCTGGTTAAAATTTCCAAAACCATTTTGAATAAGAGTGGTGAAAGTGGACACTCTTGTCTTATTCCAGATTTTGGAGGGAATGGTTTCAATTTTTCCCATTCAGTGTGATGTTGACATTGGACTTATTGTGTATTGACTTTATTGTGTTGATGTATTTCTTATATAACCAGTTTATTCAGAATTTTTTATCTTGAGGGGATATTGAATTTTATCAATGTGCTTTATGCATCTCTTGATACAATCATGCACTTTTTATCCTTGATTCTATTTATGTAAAGTAGCACATTTATTAATTTACATGTTGAACCAACATAGTATCTCTGGATTGAAACAAACTTGATCATGGTGTATGATCTTTTTAATGTCATTTGAAGTTTGATTGCAAGTATTTTATTGAGGATTTTTGCATCCATGTTCATCTAGAATATTGGTCTATAGTTTTCTTTTCTGTTGTGTCCTTGTCAGGTTTAGATAATAGGTAGTGCTGGTGTATCAATTCACCTTCCCACCAGCAGTGTGCAAAGACTCTCTTTTCTCTACATCTTCTTTAACCCTTGTTATCTTTCATCTTTTTGACAAATTCCATTCTGACAGATATGAGGTGATACCTCACTATTGTTTTAATTTGAATTTCTCTGGCTAGTGATGTTGGACATTTTCCCATATGCCTTTGGGCCATGTGCATGGCTTCTTTTGGAAGACAAAATGTCAGGTTCTGTGTTCATTTATTAAGTGGATGTTTTGTTTTCTTGCTGTTGAGTTTTTGATTTCCTTTATATTTTGTACATTAACCCCTAATGAGATATAGAGTGTGCAAATGGACACCTCTCTAGGTGGTCTTTTCACAGTGTTGATGTATGCTTTGCTGTGTTGAAGCATTTTGTTTGATGTAGATGACTTGTTTATTTTTTTTTTCCCTGTACTTTTGGGTCATATTGATAGCACTCATCACCCAGACCAGTGCCATGTCACTTTCCTTCTGTTTACTTTTAGCTATTCTACAGTTTCAGGTTTTACATTTATGATTTAAACAATCCATTTTTGTTGTGGTTTGGATGTGTTGTGTCCCCTAAAATTTCACTGGAGAGACAATGCAAGAAACTTCAGAGGAGAAATGATTGGGTCATGAGAGTCTTAATCCAATCAGTGATTTGTCACCCTGATAGGGATTAATTGAGTGGTAACCAAAGTTGTAGGGTGTGACTGGAGGAGGTTGGAATTGAGGTGTGGCTTTGGGTATTTATCTGTATCTGTTTAGTGGAGACTCTCTGCTTCCTGATGATGCAAGTTGCTCCCCTCTGTCACCCTCTTCCACCATCATGTTCTGCCTCACCTGAGCCATGAGGAATGGAGCTGGCCTTCTATGGATTAATACCTCTGAATACATAAGCCCTAAATAAACTCTTTCTCCTCTGTAGTTGTGCTGGTCAGGTATTTTAGTCACAGAAGCGAAAAAGGCATCTAAGACAATTTTGAATTGGTTTTGCATATTGTGTGAGATGAGGATCTAGTTTTTTCTTCTGTATGTGAATGTCCAGTGTTTTCAGCACTACTTATTAAAGAGACTGTCATTTTCAATGGTATGTTCTTGGCATCTTTCTTGAAAACCCATTGACTGTCAGTGCATGTATTTATTTCTGCACTCTGTTCTCACCCATTGGTCTGGGGAACTGCTTTTATGCAGTACCACTCTATTTGATTACTAGAACTTGGTAGTAAATATTTAAATCAGGTAGTATCATGACTTGCCTTCATTTTTTGCTCAAGATTAATTTGGCTATTTCTGATCTATTGTAGTTCCATAATTTTAGGATTTTTTCTATTTATGTGAAAAAATACCATAGGTTTGATGGGAATTTCATTAAATCTGTAGATTTTTTGGGGGCAGAATGGAGCTTTTTCTTCAGGTACTGGGACAGAACTTGGGGCACTCTACCACTGAGCTATATCCTCAACCTTTTTAATTTTTAAATTTTGAGACAAGGTCTTGCTAAATTGTTGAGGCTGGCATTAAACTTGTGATCCTCTTGCTTCAGCCTCCCAGTAGGATTACAAACATGTTCCCACTGCACCTGGCTTGTATGGACACTTTTAGAAACATCAATTAATTATTTTAATTCATAAACATGGAATGCATTTCCATTTATTTTTGTTTTCAATTTCTTTTATCAGTGTGCTATAGTTTTCAGTGCAGAGATCTTTAACTTCCTTGGCTACATTTACTACTAATTATTTTATTTCTTTGCAATTATTATATATAGGATTGTTTTATTGTTCTTGTTTTTCTGATAGTTTGTTGCTAGTGTGTAGAAATGCTATTATTATATATTGATTTTGTATCCTGCAACTTTATCAGATATGAAAGCACCTGCTTGTTAGTGAGATACATGTGAATGGTAAATTTTTTCCATCTATTCACCTTTAGTCTGTGATTGCCTTTGCTTATGAGGTGAGTCTCTTGGAGACAGCATATTATAGGTATTGTTTTTTAATCCAGTCTTCCAGTCTATGTCTTTTGATTGATGAGTATAGGCCATTTACATTCAAAGTTATTGCTGAGAAATAACTTTTGTCATTTTGAATGATTTTCCATTTTAATGAAGTGGTTTTCTTTTTATTGACTCTTTTTCTAGTTGTAGTTCCTCCCTTAATTGGTTTTCAATTTTATTTTTCATTTTTATTTATTTTTAAATTTTTAAATTTTTTTCTTTTTTTAATATTTATTTATTTTGATTCATTGTACACAAATGGAGTACAGCTATTGTTTCTCTGGTTGTACACAAAGTAGAGTCACACCACCTGTGCATTTATACATGTACACAGGGCAATGTTGTCTGTCTAATTCTATTATTATTCTTACACTTCCACCCTGACCCCACCCCTCCCTTTCCTCTATGCAACCTATCATTTTTTTCTTCATGACATATTTTGTTGAGAATGTTTGTTAGTGCAGACTTTTAAGTTGTGAATTCTTTTACTTTTTTTTAATCATAGAAGGTCTTGTTCCATCATCAGATCTGAAGCTTATTTTGGCAGGGTATAGTATTCTTGTTGTCATTCATTTTCTTTCATAGTTTGGTATATATTATTCCAAGACCTCCTTGGATTAAGGCTCTGGGTTGAAAAATCAGCTGAAATCTGAATTAATTTTCCTCTAAATGTGACTTGACATTTTCTTGGGCAGACCTTAGAAATCTGTTCTTTTTGTGCTAGGCATTTTTATAATAATGTGCCTGCTTGTGGGTCTGCTCTAATTTTGTGTATTTGTGCTGTATGGTTCCTGTATTTGATTTTCCATTTCATTCTTTAGGTTTGGGAAAATTTCGGTCATTATTTCATTGAAAAGTTTATGCATTCCTTTGACCTGTATCTCTGAGGTGTTATGTACCTGACAAATCTTAAGTTTGGTCTTTTCATGTTATCCCATATTTCTTAGAAGTTCTGTTCATGGTCTCTTAACATCTTTCTTCATGGTCAACCTTATTTTCAAGATGATGTATTTTGTCATCATTGCCTGAGTCTCTCTCTTCCAATTGTGTAGTCTACTGGTGATACTTTCCAATGAATTTTTGATTTGGCTTATTGATGCCTTCATTTTGAGGATTTATTCTAGTTTTTTCCAGAATTTCTTTCTTTTTTTTTGTGGTGCTGAGGATTAAGCCCAGGATCTTGTGCATGTGAGGCAATTATTCTACCAACTGAGCTATATCACAGTTCTTTGTCTCTTTTTTGAAGTGATCTTTTGCATTCTCATTTTCTCCTTTGATCATCCTTTACCTCACATATCATTTTAACTATGAATATTCTATACCCTTCTCTAAAATTTCTTCCACTCTGGTGTTGATGGATTCTGTTCTTGATGTATATTAGCTTGTTTGAGGCAATTTATTCCCTTGCTTTTTCATGCTGTTTGTATGTCTACCAATCTAACAGTTGGTTTTGAGGCAATAGGGTTTCTACTGGAATTTTGGTGTACCTGAAGGTTTCCAGTACTTCACAGTTCAGGGCAAGGTGGACAGCAATAGCTGAAGCAAACAAGATAATGAAGAAAAGAGAGAGAAATTCAAATTGTTATAATTTACAATGAAAAATGAAAGATCACATGGATGCTAGTGAAATACAGAGGATGATTAGAAGATACTTTGAAAATCTATTCTCCAATAAAATAGAAAATCAACAGATTTCTAGAGACATGATGTACCCAAATTGAATCTGGAGAACATAGAAAATTTCAGCAGATAAATATCAAGCAATGAATTTGAAGGCGCCATCAGACACCAACCAACAAAGCAAAGCCCAGGACTAGATGGATTTTCACCAAGTTCTACCAGACTTTCAAAGAGGAACTTGCACCAAAACCCCTCAAATTATTCCACAGAATAGAATAGAATGAAGGAATTCTCCAAACTGATTCTATGAAGCTAGTATCACTCTGATACTAAAACTAGAAAGAAGCATCAAAGAAAGAAAACTTCAGCCCAATATCTCCAATGAACATAGATACAAATTTTCTGGAAAAAATTCTTACAAATTGCATACAAAAACACATGAAAAAGATAGTGCACCATGATCAAGTTGAGTTCATCCCAGAGATAAAAAGTTGGCTCCACATACAGAAATCAATAAACATAATTCATCACACCAATAGACTTAAAGATAAGAATCACATGAGTATTCTAATAGATGCAGAAAAAGCTTTTGACACAATATGGCATCCACTCATGTTCCAAACACTAGAAAATCTAGGTATAATAGGAACATACTTCAAGATTTTAAAAACTTCCTATGAAACACCTAAGGCCAATATTATTTTCAATGGAGAAAAATTGGAAGAATTTCTTCTAAAAACTGAAACAAGGCAGGAATGCACTCTTTCACCACTCATATTCAACATAGTCTTTGAAACTCTAGCCTGAGCATTAGACAGAAGAAAGAAAACAACTCAATCAATCCCTAATTGCTGATGTAATGATTCTATATAGAGACAGCACCCCAAAATCCACAAGAAAGCTTCTAGAACTCATAAACAAACACAGAAACATAGCAGGATTTAAGCGAACAGCAATAAATCAATTACATTCCTATACATCAATGACATATATGCTGAAACACAAACCAGGTAACTATCCCCTTTACAATAGCCTCAAAGAAAATATACAAAACACTTGGGAATCAATTTTACAAAAGAGGTGAAAGACCTCTACAATGAAAACTACAGAACACTAAAGAAAGATATTGAAGACAACCTCAGAAAATAGAAAGATCTTCAATGTTTTTGGATAGGAGGAATTAATATTGTCAAAAGGGCCATACTACCAAAAGTGCTATACAGCTGGGCATGTGGTGCACGACTGTATTCCCAGTGATTTGGGAGGCTGAGGCAGGAGGATTGCAAGTTCAAAGTCAGCCTCAGCAACTTAGCAAGGCCCTAAGCAACTCAGTGAGACCCTGTCTCTAAATAAAAATACAAAATAGGTCTGGGGATATGGCTCAGTGGTGGAGTGCCCCTGGGTTTAATCCCGAGTACTGAAAAAAAAAGAAAAAAAGTGCTATACAGATTTAATGTAATTCCTATTAAAAATCCCAATGATGTTCTTGATAAAAATAGAAAAAGCAATCATGAATTTATTTGAAAAAATAAGAGGCCCAGAATAGCAAATACAATCCTCAGTGAGAAAAGTGAACCAGGAGGCATCATAATATCAGACCTTAAATTATACTATGGCTGAGAATGGTGGCACATTCCTGTAATCCCAGCCATTTGGGAGACTGAGAAAGAAGAATTGTGAGTTCAAAGCCAGTCTCAGCAAAAGCAAGATATTAAACAACTCAGTGAGACCTTGTCTCTAAATAAAATACAAAACAGGAATTCAATAGGAATTGAGATATGGCTCAGTTTTCAAGAGTCCCTGAATTCAATTTCTGTTACCCACTCCGCATCAAAAATCATACTACAGAGTTGAGGTTGGAAAAGCAGCATAATATTGGTACTAAAACAGACATGAAGACCAATGGTACAGAATAGAAGACAGAGACACAGTCACCTAAATGCAATTACCTCTTACTAGAGAAAGGTGCCACAAAACTACATTGGAGAAAAAGTAGCAATTCAGCAAATAGTGGTAGGAAAACTGGAAATCCATATGTAGCAAAAACACATTAGACCCCCATCACTCACCCTTCACAAAACTCAACTCAAAGTGGATTAAGGACCCAGGCATTAGACCAGAAACTCTGCCCCCACTAGAGTAAAAAGTAGGCCCAACTCTCCATCCTGATGGCTTAGGAACTGACTTCTTCAACAAGACCTCTAAAGTGCAAGAAGTAAATCAAGAATCAATAAATGGAATGATATTAAACTAAAAAACTGCCTCACAGCAAAGGAAACAATCAATAAGGTGAACTGGGAGCCTACAGAATTGGAGAATGTCTTTCCCACCTGCACCATAGGTAGAGTGCTAGTGTCCAGAATACATAAAGAACCGAAAAAACTTATTATAAAAAATTCAATCATGAAATGGACAAAGGAACCGAATAGGCAGTTCACAGAAGAAGAAATAGAAATGGTCAAGAAATGTGTGAAAAAATGTTCAACATCTCCAGCAATTAGAGAAATGCAATTAAAACTACAGATTCCATTTCACTCCAGTAAGAATGGAAAATGTCAAGAATACCAGTAACAATAAATGTTGGCAAAGATTGGGGGAGAGCTGGTGGGGCTGCAAATTGGTGCGAGTACTCTGGAAAGCAATATGGAGATACCTTAGAAATCTTGCAATGGAACCACCATTTGGTCCTATTATCCCACGACTTGGTGTATACCAAAGGACTTAAATCAGCATGGTACAGTGACACAGCCACATCAATGTTGATATCAGTTCAATTCACAATAGCTAAACTGTGAAACCAGCATAAGTGCCCTTCAATGATTAATGGTAAAGAAGATATGGTATACATACACAAGAGAACTCAGCCATGGAAGAGAATGAAATTATGGAATTTGCCTGTAAATGGATTGAATGGGAAAATATCATGCTAAGTGAAATAAGCCAGTTTCACAAATCCAAAGACCAAATATTCTCTCTGATATGTGGATACTAACCCACAAGAAGGCAGTGTGGGGAGGGGAAAAATAGAAGTCTGCTGGATTAGACAGAGGAAATGAACAGAAGAGAGAATGGAAGGGAGTAGGAAGGACAATAGAATTAATCAGACAAAACTTACTTTACCTAGTATTTAATACACAGCCAGGGTAATTTCACATCATATAGAATCACAATAATAGGATCCTAATTACATTAAGTTATAGTTTATGTAAGTATATATGCCAAAACATATTCTACTGTCATGTATAACTAAAAAGAACAAATAAAAAAGAATGCAAGTAACAATAAATATTGACGAGGATGTGGTGAAAAGACATACATTGTTGGTGTGACTTCAAATTAGTGCAACCACTTTGAAAAGCAGCCTGGAGATTCCTCAAATAGTAGGAATGGAACCACCAAATGACCCTGGTATCTCTCTACTTGGTATATATCCAAAGGATTCAAAATCAGTATACTACAGTGACACAGCCACATCAATTCACAATAGTAAGTTATGGAACCTATCTAGGTAGCCTTCAACAGATGAATGAATAAAGAAAATGTGGTATACACACACAATAGAATATTAGCCATCCATGAAGGAGAATGGCTTAATGGTATTTGCCAGCAAATGCATGGACCTGGAGACTATCATGCTAAGTGGAATAAGTCAGTCCCCAAAAGTCAAAGGTTGAAATTTTTCTCTGATATATGTAAACTAATCCAATATAAGGGGTGCAAGGATAACAACAATAGAACAAAAATCAGTGAATTTGGGATTGGGGTTGTGGCTCAGTGGTGGAGTGCTTGCCTAGCATGTGTGAGGTACTGGGTTTGATCCTAGGCACCACGTAAAAATAAACAAATAAAACGAACATACTGTGTTTATCTACAGCTAAAATATTTTACAAACATCAGTGAAGTAGACAAAGTAGAATGAAGGGAAGGGAAGGACAGGGAAATTGGTGGAATGAATGTGACTTAACATTTGGATGCCCATATATGAATATACCTCAGTGAATCTGACTGTGATGTTTATACACAAGGCAGTGATTTTTTTTAAAGTTAACTAAATTGCAGAAAAATCACTGAAATATAAAAAAGGAAACAGAGGGAGGGAGCAATTGAGGGGAAAGAAGTGCTGGGAACTGAATTATAAACAATTGTATTTCATGCTTTTATAATTATGTGAAAATGAATCCTATTGTCATGTATAACTAAAATAAATCAATATAAAATATAAAGAATGTGGTGTATCAATAAAAATAACAAAATAGCAATTACCTCAAAAAGCAAAAGAAAATCTTTATTTCACAGTTTAATATCTGTTCATGAAAACACACTACAAATTACACACATAGGAATTTACATCAATGCCATAAAGTCATGAATAAAATCTCACAGCAAATGTCATGCTCACTTGTGGAAATTTGAAAGCCCTTTTTTGTAAGAATTGGAAAAAGTCAAATTACAGAAATGATAGAACTAGCTCATGCTAAGTGGAATAAGTCAGTCCCCAATGCCCAATGCAATGATCCATTAAATACAATGTGGTATACACACTGTGACTTCACTCTGTCAAAAAGAAGAAAAGAATTATGTTATTTACTGGTAAATGGATGGAACTAGAGAGAATCATACTAAGTAAAATAAGTCAGACAGAATGTCAAAGGGTGAATGTATTCTTTCATATCGAGAAAGAAATAAAGGATGTTTTAAAATGGGGAATCCCATGGACTTAGAATTGAGAAGAGTGTAGCAGAAGAAAGATATTGAGGTGAGGGAGGAGGTATGGGAAAGGGGAGAACTTCAGCATGGAACTGACCAAATTATACCATGTGCATGTGTGGGAAGCCATCCTTATTTAGCATATTAGAATAGCTTGAACCATGGGATGCAGGTGCCTGGCTTCTAGGAACTGTCAGGAGGCATGTGCCACTGCATGGGAGTGGTTACCTGTCTCCTGGAATAATCCCCCTTAAGAGAATTGCTCCCCTATCTCTATCCTATCCTGTGCATCACAGAAGAAGCTCCTCCCAGTCTTTGTCCCCTTTACCTATATAGTACAAATAAAAGAGAGTTGGGTGAGTTGTTTTTGTAAGAGGCCAGAGCTGGTATGACCAGACCTGTCATTCTCCCTCACATTTAATAAGAGTATTGGGTGTTGTGTGTTTATTGAGTAGACAAGTTTTTGGGTAATTGAATGATATAAGCCAACATCATCCTTCAGCAGTTAATCCTTTCCCATCCACTTGGAACATAGCAGAGAGCCCCCCCCCTTTGGCACCTGAACAGTGACTCCTCGAGAGGATTTTAAAAGAAAGAAGAAAGGTAAGGTTTTGGCCCCTTTCAGGTGGGAAGTATGTTCCTGTGAATAAGTTTAGTAGTAAGAAAGGAAAGGGAATTTAATTGTGTGATATTGAGCCTGGGGAGTTCACTCTCTACAGAGACAGAAATAAAAGTAAATTTATTCAGGTATATTCAATACTTAGCCAGAGTAAAAATTAAGTGGAAAGAACACAACTCCTACAGTTCTTGAAATGTAAATGGAGACCTGGTCACTTTAAGTACTGCAGGCTTGACCAGGCAGGTTTATGTAGAGTGTATTAAGAATGAAGGCCTGATTCAGAGTCACAATGGTACAAGTGTCCCCTGTGTGCACGCTTCACTTCTGGGGGACTTGGTCACTCCCCAAGGGGGTAAGGAACTTCTAATCATGAGAACTTCCTGAACAAATGTGTTGTGACCCTGCCTCCTGGCCAGGAGCCAGGCTCAAAACATAAACAAGCACATGCCATTTGGCAAAGATCACTGTCTTATTGGTACCCAGCCACTGTTGTTAAAAACAGTATAAGAACCGGCTAGAAAATCCCCATTTTTGCTTCAGCTGCTCTGAATGCTTTCCTGCATCCCTGCCTGTGTAGTACTCCAGTGCTGAATCCCTTGCCTATGTGTACTCTGGTGCTGAATACCCTGTCTGTGTTGTACTTCAATGCTGAATGATGGGATCCTCCTAGTGGTATGAATATCTCTAATTTTCTTTCTTCTTTCTTTCTTTCTTTCTTTCTTTCTTTCTCTCTTTAATTGGTGGCAATAAATAAAGGTAATCTCTTTCCCTCTTCTTTTCCTCTTTAATTGGTTGCAATAAATAATGCTAATCTTTCTTAAGTTAAAATAGTGGCTTGTGGACTTCTTTGTGGATCAAACTGGAAGTAAAGTCTGTGCACAGCTAACAACAATTTCGTGTATTACAAATTGGCATAGCTGGCAGGCTCTGCAAATTGTGCAATACAATGCCACTCTTTTAAGAGAAAAACAGAGATTGCTTATATTACATGTTATATTCCTGGATGGGAAGATTTGCAGTTTTCTGCTTTCACTAAAGAATGGGCTTTGGGGTCTGGACTTAGTGAAATTGGGATGCTAAATTGCACGATGCTAAACCTCCACAATTAATTGATGTTCTAAAAATGGTACCCATACAAAAAGGGGGAGAACTTCCTGCACTGTCATGCAGAGGATGGATTCTGTTATCTGCATATCATAAAATATGTCAAAAGAGTAGAGACCTCCTTATAGAAAAAAACACAGAGACTCTCTGATATAAAACAAATACAAAATTAGTGTGAACAAAATCTTTGAGTTGAGCTGACTGTGGCAAATACAAGGACAGTGCCCAAGATAAAATAATGTGGCCATAAGTTAAGGGCACTATGACCATTTCTGTGAAGCAACCCATCCCCTTGGAGGCCCCAGAAGCTGCCAGTTTCAGACATGGGTAGTCTGGCTCCCCCAACTAGCTCACCCTGCTAACCTACCAGGTGCAACTTAAAATATATAAGCTGGAGTTGGCCACTTGCATTCTCCTTCAAAAGAAAAGAAAAGAAAAAAAGGGGGTTAAGAAGCCCTAGAAGGCAACTTCCCTGGTCAGGCCGTTTGAAGTCTGCTTTGGAATGTAAACTATAAGAGCCAAAAGGTCCAAGGACTAACCTGAGACTAAAGAGAAAACAAAACAAACAAACTAACAAACAAAAAAGGTGTGTCTATTTTAAACTCCTCGATTGCAACACAGAAAAATGATTTTAAAACTTTCTCTTTCTCATACTGCTTTACAGAAATCATTAATGGTCATTTTTCTAGAACTCTTATTTTTTTCCTTGGGTTTTGTTTTTGAGCTCATAATCTTGACCCCAAATACCTAGGTTAATGTTTTTTCTGATCAGTCCTATTTTTATTCAACTCAAGTTATTTTTAAAGCATCTGTTACATTGCAATGGAGATTCACCTACAGAAAGCTACAAGACCTTTATCTTTATGTTCTGTGTATATAGTGTTGTCTTTCTATTGTGTGTCCAAAAATCATGTACATGAGATAAAAATTGACATAAATAACAAGTGCTCACAAAATTGAAATTAAAAAAATGGATCCAAATACCTTTAATTCATGTGGTTTAAAAGGTTCAATTTAAATTGGGTAAAAAATAAAGGTAAAGATGTCTTAAAGATTTTCTGACCCACAGGTCTTTCTAGGTGGCAAACTAATTTTTATTATAAAATGTCTAATCTCCATTGCTTCTAGGACTTTCCATCAACAAGGAAGAGAGGACAAATGCTGTTCAATATGCTTGTCTAATATCTTGGTTCTTACAGGAAAAATGAACAAATTGGATTTAATGTGTATGGGATTAATCATGACTGTGTTTGTTAGAGACATCTAATTAATTTACAAAATTGCTAATGGTTAATACAACACCAAGTACTCCTAACTTCTTATTCCATGGGATGATACACTGAACCATTATTTGTGTTTTCATAAATTGGTAAACAAACTGATCTAATTCTATGTATGAAGTGTTTAAAGTTTCAACTGTGTTTCAATTACAGTACTGTAAACAACAAAGTATTTAATCTTATTAGAATGAAGTAATATATCTAAGTTCAGCAATTTCATAAGGGTTGTTTCAAAATCTAAACAAAAAATGATGTTAAAGGAAAAAGACAGAAGCTTCTATGTTTGAAAATATATTTAGTAAGAAAAAATGTTTCTGGGTAAGAAAGTCTTTGCATGATGAAATACATGAGGGTCTAAGCAAATGCGAAGAAAGTCTATGTGTAAGTAAAGGACAAATTTCAACAAGTTTGTGTGTAACTAATTTGATTATATGTATGTGAGACAATTAGTGAAAGCTATTTAAGAGTTCTCCCTAAGGTCAAATACCAATGTACTGATATAATACCAAAGTTTAATTTATATGTTAAACTGACAAAGAATGTTTTAGAACATTAATTTGCTCTTAACACTTTGTAAAAATTTATTTTTTAGAACAATTAGTCTCAAAAATTTGGGCTTGTACAATTATGGTTAAACAACAAATGTTAAAGTAGTGTACCATGTTGAATTCTGAGTTTTCCTTTAAAAGTTAAACTTGGTTAACATAAAACATCAATGTAATTTTGGTACTGTTACTCTGCTTTGTATACTAAATGTGTTCATATTTTCCAGGTATACAAGTCTTTTAAGCAGAAAACTTAAAAAATTTTTTTTATCAAGCTGCTTTCCTCCAAACTAAACTTATCTGCAATGGTAATTTCAAACTTAAATGAATAATAAATTTTATTGGATATTATTTATATCATTTAATGTTCTATAACAGGACCTGTCATCAATAAGGTATATGGTATCTTTTTACACTGGGGTAAAAATTTAAAGTATATCTTTTAAAGAAAGATAAGAGCCTAATCTATTTAAAGGTTAATATTATAAAACATGAAAACATTTTGCTACTTTTGCACACAAAAGAAAAGTTAAAAGTTCTCGCACCCTTTCTTTAATTTATATTTTAGATATAATGTTATGTTAACTAATGTTTATATAAACTTTAAAAGCAATATATACAAACTTTTAAAGATAACATTAAAAAAGAATGTAGGGTCTTCCCTGCCACTGTGCGGCATCTCCTGGGTGGTCTGGCCTGGAGGGGTTGGAGTCTCTGGCTCTGGCACTTCCCTGGCAGAGAGCGACCATCTGGGACTGCCTGAGTCTGCAGGGCTGAGCTCTGGTCTTCCCCGCCACTGCACAGCATCTCCTGGGTGATCTGGCCTGGAGGGAATGGAGTCTCTGGCTCTGGCAGTGAGTTTGGACCCTTCAGCACCATTTTGCAGCCTCCCTGGCAGAGAGCAACCATCTGGGACTGCCTGAGTCCGCAGAGCTGAGCTGCAGTCTTCCCTGCCACTGTGCGGTGTCTCCTGGGTGGTCTGGCCTGGAAGGGCTGCAGTCTCTGGCTCTGGCAGTGAGTTTGGACACTTCAGCACCATTTTACAGCTTCCATGGCAGAGAGCGACCATCTGGGACTGCCTGAGTCCGCAGAGCTGAGTTTTGGTCTTCCCCGCCACTGCGCGGCATCTCCTGGGTGGTCTAACCTGGGGGGATGGAGTCTCTGGCTCCGGCGGTGAGTTTGGACACTTTGGCATCATTTTTCAGCTTCCCTGGCAGAGAGCGACCATCTGAGACTGCCTGAGTCCTCAGAGCTGAGCTCTGGTCTTCCCCTCCACTGCGGCATCTCCTGGCAGTCTGGCCTGGAGGGGCTGCAGTCTCTGGCTCCGGCGGCTGGCTCTGCCCAGAAGAATTGATCATTCCCAACCTGGAGGAAGTGGGACAGCAACTTTCTTGGGTCGCCGCTTGATCAAGCACCTCACAAACATCAGGTGAGTTACTGGAAATCTGCAGGGACAATATAAGTCTTTACAGGAAAATTGCAATCCCTCTGATTTGCACTACTAGAGGGGAAGATACCTGAGCAACATGAGAAAACATGGGAAGATAGTGTCCCAAACAAATCTAGATGATATATCAGGAGAACCCAAAGACAGCATGGTAGAAGGAATGACAGAAAGGGAGTTCAGAATGTTCATAATTAAAATGATCAGAGAAGAGAATGATGTGATGAGAGAGCAGATTCAAACTATGAATAATCAGCAAATAGAACAATTGCAGGAAGCAAAACATAATTTCAATAAAGAGATAGAAGTTCTGAGAAAAAAACAAACAGAAATCCTTGAAGGAAACAAGGGAATGAAGGAAACAATAAATCAAGTTAAAAACTCAATAGAAAGCATAATTAATAGAATAGATCACTTCGAAGACAGAACTTCAGACAATGAGGACAAAATATTTAATCTTGAAAACAAAGTCGAACAGAGAAGATGGTTAGGAATCCTGAACGAAACCTCCAAGAAATATGGGACATCATGAAAAGACCAAATTTAAGAGTTATTGGGATTGAGGAAGGCAAAGAGATACAAACCAAGGGTATGAATAATCTGTTCAATGAAATAATATCAGAAAATTTCCCAAATATGATGAATGAGATGGAAAATCAATTACAAGAGGCTTACAGGACACCAAATGCACAGAATTACAACAGATCCACACCAAGGCACATTATAATGAAAATACCTAACATACAAAACAAAGATAGAATGTTAAAGACGGTGAGAGAAAAACATCAGATTACCTACAGGGGGAAACCTATACGGATATCAGCGTATTTCTCAGCCCAGACCCTAAAAGCAAGAAGGGCCTGGAACAACATATTTCAAGCTCTGAAAGAAAATGGATGCCAACCAAGAATCTTATACCCAGAAAAACTTACCTTCAGATTTCATGACGAAATAAAATCCTTCCATGATAAACAAAAGCTTAAAGAATTCACCAAGAGAAAGCCTGCCCTTGAGAACATTCTCAACAAATTATTCAAAGAGGAAGAAATGAAAAATAACAAACTCAGTCAACATGGAGAGGAATTACCCTAAAGAAAGTGTCAATCAAAGGAGAAACAAAGTTAAGCTAAAAAACCCAAGAAAGCTAAAATGGCAGGAAATACAAGTCATATCTCAATAATAACCCTGAATGTAAATGGCCTAATCTCATCAATCAAAAGACATAGACTGGCATATTAGATTAAAAAGAAAGACCCAAAAATATGCTGTTGTCAAGAGACTCATCTCATAGAAAAACATGCCCACAGACTAAAGGTGAAAGGTTAGGAAAAACATACCATGCATATGGAATGAGTAAAAAACCAGGAGTTTCCATCCTCATTTCAGATAAATCAGACTTCAAGCCAAAGGTAGTCAGAAGGGATAAAGAAGGACATTTCGAACTGCTTAAAGGAAGCATAAATCAGCAAGACATAACAATCATAAACATTTATGCACCAAACAATGGTGCATCCATGTATGTCAATCAGATCCTTCTCAATTTCAGGAACCAAATAGACCAAAACACAATAATACTGGGGGACTTTAACACACCTCTCTCACCATTGGACAGATTTCCAAGCAAAAATTGAACAAAGAAACCATAGGATTCAATGACACAATCACTAATTTGGACTTAACAAACATATATAGAAAATTCCATCCATCAAAAAGCGAATACACTTTCTTCTCAGCAGTTCATGGTTCCTTCTCTAAAATAGACCATATGTTATGCCACAAAGCTACTCTTATAATATACAAAAACATAGAGATACTACCTTGTATAATATCAGATCATAATGGAATGAAATTAGATATCAATGATAAATCTAAAAACAGAAACTACTCCAAACCTGGAGATTAAATAATATGCTATTGAATGATGCATGGATAACAGAAGACAGTGGGGGGAAATTAAAAGATTCTTAGAGGTCAACAAGAACAAAGATACAACATATCAAAGTCTCTGGGATACTATGAAAGCAGTGCTAAGAGGAAAATTCATTGCATGGAGTGCATTTAACAAAAGAATGAAAAGTCAACAAATCAATGATCTCACACTACAACTCAAAGCCCTAGAAAAAGAGGAACAGAGCATCACCAAAAGTAGCAGAAGACAGGAAATAATGAATATCGGAGCTGAAAGCAATGAAATTGAAAGAAAAGAAGCAATTCAAAAAGTTGACAAAACAAAAAGTTGGTTCTTTGAAAAAATAAACAAAAATGATAAACCCTTAGCCATGCTAATGAAGAGAAGGAGAGAGAAACTCCAAATTACTAAAATTCGTGATGGAAATGGAAATATTACAACAGACACAATTGAAATACAAAACATAATAAGAAGCTACTTTGAAAATTTAACAACAAAATAGACAACCTGGAAGACATCAACAGGTTCCTAGAGTCATATGAGCCACCCAAACTGAATCTGGAGAACATACACAACTTAAATAGATCTATTTCAAGCAATGAAGGAGAAGAAGTCATCAAAAGCCTACCAACAAAGAAAAGTCCAGGACTAGATGGATTCCCAGCTGAGTTCTACAAGACCTTCAAAGAAGAGTTCATTACAATACTCCTCAAAGTTTTTCATGAAATAGAGGAGGAGGGAACCCTTCCAAACCCATTCTATGAAGCTCATATCACACTAATACCAAAACCAGAGAAGGACACGTCAAGGAAAGAAAATTTCAGACCCATATCTCTAATGAACATAGATGCAAAAATTCTAAACAAAATTTTATTGAATCACATACAAAAGCATATTAAGAAGATAGTGCACCATGATCAAGTGGGTTTCATCCCAGGGATGCAAGGTTGGTTCAAGATCCAGAAATCAATAAATGTAATTCACCACATCAACAGACTTAAAGTCAAGAACCACATGATTATTTCAATAGTTGCAGAGAAAGCATTTGATAAAATACAGCACCCCTTCATGCTCAAAACACTAGAAAAATTAGGGATAGTAGGAATGTTCCTTAACATTGTAAAGGCTATTGATGCTAATCCCACAGCTAACATCATTCTAAATGTGGAAAAATTAAAAGCATTCCCCCTGAGAACTGGAACAAGGCAGAGATGCCCTCTTTCACCACTACTATTCAACATTGTTCTTGAAACTCTAGCCAGAGCAATTAGACAGACCAAAGAAATTAGAGGAATACAAATAGGAAAAGAAGAGCTCAAACTATCCCTATTTGCTGATGACATGATTCTCTATCTAGAAGATCCTAAGAATTCCACCAGAAAACTTCTGGAACTCATAAACGAATTCAGTAAAGTAGCAGGATGTAGAATTAATGCTCATAAATCTAATGCATTTTTATTCGTAAGTGATGCATCCACTGAGAGAGAAATTAGGAAAACGACCACATTCACAATAACCTCAAATAAAATAAAATGCTTGGGAATCAATCTAAGAGAAGAGGTGAAAGACCACCACAATGAAAACTACAGAACACTAAAGAGAGAAATTAAAGAAAGTCTGAGAAGATGGAAAAATCTCCCATGCTCTTGGATAGGCAGAATTAATATAGTCAAAATGGCCCTGCTACCAAACTGATACAAATTCAATGCAATTTCAATTAAAATCCCAATGACGGACCTCATAAAAATAGAGCAAGCAATCATGAAATTCATTTGGAGGAATAAGAGACCCAGAATAGCCAACACAATCCTTAACAAGAAGAGCAAACAGGGGTACCACAATACCAGACCTTGAACTGTACTACAGAGCAATATTAATGAAAACAGCATGGTATTGGCACCAAAATAGACAGGTAGATCAATGGTACAGAATAGAGGACACAGAGACAAACCCACATAAATACAG
>JAJEJO010052071.1:821-23221 GCA_020662805.1 Glaucomys volans | reverse complement strand
TTTTTTCTAGTTTTTTTTTTTTTTTTAGTATGAAGGGTACTGTATTTTGCCAAATGCTTTTTCTGCATCTACTGAAATAATCATGTGGTTCTTGACTTTAAGTCTGTTGATGTGGTGAATTGCATTTATTGATTTCCAGATGTTGAATCACCCTTGCATGCCATGGATGAAACCCACTTCATCATGGTGTGCTATCTTTTTCATATGCTTTTGTATGTGATTTGCTAAAATTTTGTTAAGAATTTTTGCATCTATGTTCATTAGGGATATTAGTCTGAAATTTTCTTTCCTCGATGTGTCCTTTTCTGGTTTTGGTATCAGGGCAATATTAACTTCATAGAATGAGTTTGGATGGGTTCCCTCTTTCTCTGTTTCATGAAATACTTTGAGGAGTACTGGAAAGAGATATTCTTTGCAGGTTTTGTAGAACTCGGCTGTGAATCCATCCAGTCCTGGACTTTTCTTTGTTGGTAGGATTTGATGACTTTTTCTATTTCCTTGCTTGAAATTGATCTATTTATGTTGTGTATGTCCTACAGATTCAGGTTAGGTGGCTCATATGCCTCTAGGAACCTGTTGATGTCTTCCAGGTTTTCTATTTTTTTGGAGTATAAATTTTCAAAATAACTTCTAATTATGTTTTGTATTTCAGTAGTGTCTGTTGTAATATTTCCATTTCCATCATGAATTTTAATGAGTTGGATTTTCTCTCTCCTTCTTTTCATTAGTGTGTCTAAGGGTTTATCAGTTTTGTTTATTTTTTTCAAAGACCCACCTTCTTGTTTTGTCAATTTTTGGAATTGCTTCTTTTGTTTCAATTTCATTGATTTCAGCTCTGATTTTAATTATTTTCTGTCTTCTACTACTTTTGGTGATGATCTGTTTCTCTTTTTCTAGGACTTTAAGTTGTAATGTGAGGTCATTATTTTGTTGACTTTTCATTCTTTTATTGAACACACTCCATGCAATGAATTTTTCTCTTAGCACTGCTTTCCTAGTATTCCAGAGATTTTGATTTGTTGTATCTTTGTTCTCATTGACCTCTAAGAATTTTTTATACCCCCCAATGTCTTCTGTTATCCATGTATCATTCAATAGCATATTATTTAATCTCCAGGTGTTGGAGTAGTTTCTGTTTTTTAACTTTATCTTTGATTTCTAATTTCATTCCTTTATGATCTGATAGAATACAAGGTAGTATCTCTATATAGGTTTTTGTATTTGCTAAGAGTAGCTTTGTGGCATAACTTATGGTCTATTTTAGGGAAGGATTAATGAGCTGCTGAGAAGAAAGTGTATTCGGTTTTTGATGGATAGAATATTCTATATATGTCTGTTAAGTCTAAATTAGCAATTGTTCATTGAGTTCTATGGTTTCTTTGTTCAATTTTTGCTTGGAAGATCTGTCCAATGGTGAGAGAGGAGAATTAAAGTCCTCCAGTATTATTGTGTTTTGGTCTATTTAGTTCCTGAAATTGAAAAGGATGTGATTGATGTATATGAATGTGCCATTTTTTGGTGCATATTTATGATTGTTATGTCTTACTGATTTATACTTACTTTAAGCAGTACGAAACGTCCTTCTTTATCCCTTCTGACTACCTTTGGCTTGACGTCTGCTTTATCTGTAATGATGATGGAAACTCCTGCTTTTTTTCTAAGTCCATGTGCATTGTATGTTTTTCCCAACCTTTCATCCTTACTTTGTGAGCATGTTTTTCTATGAGATGAGTCTCTCGAAGGTAGCATATTGTTGGGTCTTTTTTTTTATTCCAATCTGCCAGTCTATGTCTTTTGACTGATGAGTTTAGGTCATTTACTTTCAGGGTTATTATTGAGATATGACTTGTGTTTTCTGTCATTTTGGCTTCTTTTGGGATTTTAACTTAACTGATTTCTCCTTTGATTGGCTATTTCTTTAGGGTAATTCCTCCCCTCGTTAACTAACATTTTTATATTTCATTTCTTCCTCTTGGAATATTTTGCTGACAATGTTCTGTAGGGGAGGCTTTCTATTTGTGAATTCTTTTACCTTTTGTTTATCATGGAAGGATTTTATTTTATCATCAAATATGAAGGTAAATTTTGCTGGGTATAAGATTCTTGGTTGGAATCTATTTTCTTTCAGAGCTTGAAATATGTTTTTCCAGGCCCTTCTTGCTTTTAGGGTCTGGGCTGAGATATCTGCTGATATCCATATTGGTTTCCCCCTGTAGGTAATCTGATGTTTTTCTCTCACAGCCTTTAAAATTCTTTCTTTATTTTGTATGTTAGGTATTTTCATTATAATGTGCCTTGGTGGATCTATTGTAATTCTGTGTGTTTGGTGTCCTGTAAGCGTCTTGTAACTGATTTTCCATCTCATTTCTTATATTTGGGAAATTTTCTGATATTATTTCATTGAACAGATTATGCATTCCCTTGGTTTGTATCTCTGTGCCTTCTTCAATCCCAATAATTCTTAAATTTGGTCTTTTTGTGATGTCCCATATTTCTTCGAGGTTCTGTTCATGATTCCTTACCATCTTCTCTGTTTGTTTGACTTTGTTTTCAAGATTAAGTATTTTGTCTTCATTGTCTGAGGTTCTGTCTTCCAAGTGATCTATTCTGTTAATTACGCCTTCTATTGAGTTTTTAAATTGGTTGATTGTTTCCTTCATTTCCTTGTTTCCTTCAAGGATTTCTGTTTCTTTTTTCAGAACTTGTAACTCTTTATTAAAATGATTTTTTTCTTCCTGCAATTGCTCTATTAGCTGATTATTCATTGTCTGAATTTGCTCTCTAGTTACATCATTCTCTTCTTCAATCATTTTAATCATGAACATTCTGAACTGCCTTTATGACATTCCTTCTTCCATGCTTTTTTTGGGTTCTCTTGATATATCATCTAGGTTTATTTGGGACACATTCTTCTCTTGTTTTCTCATGTTGCTTGTGTATCTTCCCCTCTAGTAGTGCGAATCAGAGGAATTGCAGTTTCCCTGTAGACTTATAGTGTCCCTGCAGATTTTCTATACCTCACCTTGAAGAGATAATTATTAGCAGTACCCCATATGTAAACATTATGTATCCTTAAACCATTTAGAACCTATTTAGATATTAACTGCATTATAATATAAAGAAATGAGTTCAAATCATCTACTGCATAATCGATAGGTTTGCAATAAGGACCACAATTTCAAATAGTGGAAAAAGAAGATGCTGAGGTGTTTAGAATATAACATTAATGAGATAGGAAGTGAGTCTATAGAGTTACTATGTCATAGGAATAGTGAGAGTGGAAGTAAAGGAAATAAGTTTTTAGCATGAGAAAAGGGAACAAGTCTCCAAGGACACAGCTATATTAGAGGGAGATAGAATGATAAGGATATTAATAAGAAAGAAGTGGGAATGTAGTAAGTATATTAGGAATAATCGTAATATTACTATTTAGAAAAAAGAAAATGAGAAAGAAAGCTCTGCAGTAAAATTATATGGTACTATTCAAATCTCCTATTGTTCAGTAGTCTGATGCCTGTCAGGTACTTGGTAATGCTGTGTCCCAAGAAGGGTGCTGCCCCAGTGCCTCCAGGTTAGGGATAATCAATGTTTGTGGGCAAAGGTAACCTGTTGTTGTTAGATGGTCAGCAACAGCGTGGGTGTCAACCTGAGATTAGATCAGGTACAGGGTGCAGGCCTAGGCTTGGAGCTGCATATGGGTATGCATTCATAGCCGGTGCTGCCCAGGGGTCAGGCCTGAACCTGGCCCATTGATGGTGATTCCGAAGCAGCTGCTGGGATCCCATGCTCACTGGTTGGCTGCTGCCCAACCCCAGGCCTGAGCCAGACCCAATGATGGTGATTCCCAAGTGGCTGCTGGGGTCCCATGCTCCAAGCTCGTAGCTGCCTGTGGACAGGCCTGAACCCCACCTGGCAGAGGATCTGCAGCTGGGGACCTCTTAGATATAATTTTAATATAAAATCTCATTGAGAGCAATATTGCTGCAGTTTGAATCCCGAATATGAATCCACGGAGCAAGTAGGAATGTAGCCATCCTCTAGCCCGCCATCTTGAATCCCCCCTAATATCTTTTTTATCATTAACTACTCTCAACAAATTGGGTATAGAAGGAATGAACCCCAACACAATAACAGTCATTTATGACAAGTTCACAGTTAACATTCTTTTCAATAGCAGAACATTGAATTTTGTTTTCTAAGCTCAGGAAGAAGACAAAGATACCCACTCTTGCTGTTACCAAAAGCTTAATCATTTTCCTCAATGCCAATCCAACAACAAGGACATGGTATTGAGAAAAAGGAAAAAAGAAGTTTTATTGTTTTGCCACCAAAGGAGAAACACCAGGAACTCCTGTTCCAGAGGCTGTGATTCTGCCCATTAGCAGTAATAGTGGGTTTTTAAAGAGGTGATTCAAAGACTACATTCCACATGTTCCTTGTTGCAGTTGTAATTCACTTGTTAATGTGGGAGACAGTCATTTAAGGAATCTTCTGATACCATCCCCAAAGTCTGAACTTGGTTCCTATGGTGGGTGTGTGCTCAAGGACAGATAAATCTGCCAAAATTGTGGAAGAAAAGTAATCCTGATTCCCCTGAGATTAGGGAGGGGGAAGATTAGGGAGGAGCAGAGAAAAGGCAGAGAAAGAAACATGTCCATTTAAAAAAGAAGTTGCGGTAGCAGAGCAGCAAGGGCTATATTCAAAGCATAAAGTCAGTCACTGCTACATTTCCGCACTGTCAAATTCCCTTCTATAAAAAAATTATTTATTTTGATTCATTGTACACAAATGGAATACAGCTGTTTTTTCTCTGGTTGTACACAAAGTAGAGTCACACAATCTGTGCATTCATAGAAGTACACTGGGCAATGATGTCTGTCACATTCTGTTATTATTCTTACCCCCCACCACGACCCAACTCCTCCATTCCCTCTATGCTAGCTATCCTTCCTCCATTCTTGCCTCCCTTCCACCCCACATTATACTTCATCATTCACTTATCAGAGAGATCATTTTGCCATTGGATTTTTGGGATTGACAATTCTCACTTTGCATGACAACCTCCAACATCATCCATTTACCTACAAATGCCATAATTTTATTCTTCTTTATGGTTGAGTAATATTCCATTGTGTATATGCACCACAGTTTCTTTACCCATTCATCTATTGAATGGCATCTAGGTTGGTTCCACAATCTAGCTATTGTGGATTGAGCAGCCATGAACATTGATGTGGCTGCATCACTGTACTATGCTGATTTTAAGTCCTTTGGGTATAGGCCAAGGAGTGGGATAGCTGGGACAAATGGTGGATCCATTCCAAGTTTTCTAAGGAATTTCCACACCACTTTCCAGAGTGGCTGCACCAACTTGCAATGCCACCAGCAATGTATGAGTGTACTCTTTTCCCCACATCCTCACCAACACCTGTTGTTGCCTGTATTCTAATAATAAAAGACATTCTAATTTGGGTAACGTAAAATCTTAAGGTGGTTTTGATTTGCATTACTCTCATAACTGGAGATGTTGAATTTTTTTTCTTATATCTGTTGATTTTTTGTAGATCTTCTTCTGTAAAGTGTCTGTTCATTTCCTTGGCCCATTTATTGATTGGGTTATTAGAGTTATTGGTGTAAAGATTTTTGAGTACTTTGTAAATTCTGGAGATTAGTGCTCTATCTGAAGTGTGTGTAGCAAGGATTTTCTCCCACTCTGAAGGCTCTCTCTTCATATTGCCGATTGTTTCCTTTACTGAGAAAAAGCTTTTTTGTTTGACTCTATCCCAATCATTGATTCCTGCTTTTATTTCTTGCGCTTTGGGAGTCATGTTAAGGAAACCTGGTCCTAGGCCAACATGATGTAGATTTGAACTATTTTCTCTTCTATTAGGTGCAGGGTCTCTGGTCTAATTCCGAGGTCCTTGATCCATTTTGAGTTACAGGGTGAGAGGTATGGGTTTAGTTCCATTTTGCTGGTTATGGATTTCCAGTTTTCCCAGCACTATTTGTAGAAGAGGCTATCTTTTCTCCATTATATGTTTTTGGCTCCTTTGTCAAGTATGAGATACCTGTATTTATGTGGGTTTGTCTCTGTGTCCTCTATTTTGTAACATTGATCTACCTGTCTATTTTGGTGTCAATACCATGCTGTTTTGTTACTATTGCTCTGTAATATAGTTGAAAGTCTGGTATTGTGATACCTCATGCTTTTCTCTTTTTGCTAAGAATTGCTCTAGCTGTTCTGGTTCTCTTTTTCCTCCAAATAAATTTTGTGATTGCTTGCTCTATTTCTATGAGGTCCATCATTGGAATTTTAATTGGAATTTCATTGAATTTGTATAGTGCTTTTGGTAGCAGGGCCATTTTGACTATATTAACTCTGTCTATCCAAGAGCATGGGAGATCTTTCCATCTTCTCAGACTTTCTTTAAATTCTGTCTTTAGTGTTCTGTAGTTCTCATTGTAGAGTTCTTTCACCTCTTTTGTTAGATTGATTCCCAAGTATTTTGTTTTTTTTTGAGGCTATTGTGAATGGTGTAGTTTTCCTAATTTCTCTCTCAGAGGATGCATCTCTTATGAATAAAAATGCATTTGATTTATGAGTATTAATTTTATATCCTGCTACTTTACTGAATTCATTTATGAGTTCCAGAAGTTTTCTGGTGGAATGCTTAGGGTCTTCTAAATAGAGAATCATGTCATCATCAAATAGGGATAGTTTGAGCTCTTCTTTTCCTATTCATATTCCTCTAATTTCTTTGGTCTGTCTAATTGCTCTGGCTAGAGTTTCAAGAACAATATTGAATAGTAGTTGTGAAAGAAGGCATCCCTGCCTTGTTCCAGTTCTCAGGGAGAATGCTTTCAATTTTTCTCTATTTAGAATGATGATAGCCATGGGCTTAGCATGGATAGCCTTTAGAATGTTAAGGAAGGTTCCTACTACCCCTATTTTTTCTAACGTTTTGAGCACGAAGGGGTGCTGTATTTTATCAAATGCTTTCTCTGCATCTATTGAAATAATCATATGGTTCTTGACTTTAAGTCTGTTGATGTGGTGAATTACACTTATCGATTTCTGGATGTTGAACCAACCTTATATCCCTGGGATGAAACCCAATTGATCATGGTGCACTATCTTTTTCGTATGCTTTTGTATGCAATTTGCTAAAATTTTATTAAGAATTTTTGCATCAATGTTCATTAGGGATATTAGTCTGAAATTTTCTTTCCTCGATGTATCCTTCTCTGGTTTTGGTATGAGGGTGATATTAGCTTCATAGAATGAGTTTCCTTTTTTCATGGAATACTTTGAGGAGTATTAGAATGATCTCCTCTTTGAAAGTCCTGTAGAACTCAGCTGTGAATCCATCTGGTCCTGGACTTTTCTTTGTAGGTAGGATTTTGATGACTTCTTCTATTTCCTTGCTTGAAATTGATCTATTTAAGTTGTGTACGTCCTCCAGATTGAATATGGGTGGCTCATATGCCTCTAGGAACCTGTTGGTGTCGTCCAGGTTTTCTAATTTGTTAGAGTATAAATTTTCAAAATAGCTAATTATGTTTTGTATGTCAGTAGAGTCTGTTGTGATATTTCCTCTTTCATCATGAATTTTAGAAATTTGAGTTTTCTCTCTCGTTCTCTTCATTAGTGTGGCTAAGGGTTTATCAATTTTGTTTATTTTTTTCAAAGAACCAACTTTTTGTTTTGTCAATTTTTGAATTGTTTCTTTTGTTTCATTTTTATTGATTTCAGCTCTGATTTTAATTACTTTCTGTCTTCTACTACTTTTGGTGATGATCTGTTTCTCTTTTTCTAGGGCTTTAAGTTGTAATGTGAGGTCATTTATTTGTTTACTTTTCATTCTTTTATTGGATGGGCTCCATGCAATGAATTTTCCTTTTAGCACTGCTTTCATACTATCCCAGAGATTTTGATATGTTGTATCATTGTTCTTGTTGATCTCTAAGAATTTTTTTTATTTCCCCCTGATGTCTTCTGTTATCCATGCATCATTCAACTGTATATTATTTAATCTCCAGGTGTTGGAGTGGTTTGTGTTTTTTATTTAACATTGATATCTAATTTCATTCCATTATGGTCTGATAGAATACA
This sequence comes from Glaucomys volans, assembly GCA_020662805.1. Classification (NCBI taxonomy): domain Eukaryota; kingdom Metazoa; phylum Chordata; class Mammalia; order Rodentia; family Sciuridae; genus Glaucomys; species Glaucomys volans. The sequence continues at coordinate 15,108 of JAJEJO010052071.1, read as the reverse complement.
AGGTAGTATCTCTATCTTTTTGTATTTGCTAAGAATAGATTTGTGGCATAACATATGGTCTATTTTAGAAAAGGATCCATGTGTTGCTGAGACGTAAGTGTATTCACTTCTTGATGGATGAAGTATTCTATATATGTCTGTTAAGTCTAAATTAGCAATTGTGTTATTGAGTTCTATAGTTTCTTTGTTCAGTTTTTGCTTGTAAGATCTGTCCAGTGGTGAGAGGGGTGTGTTAAAGTCACCCAGTGTTATAGTGTTGTAGTCTATTTGGTTCATGGAGTTGAGAAGGATTTGATTGACATACATGGATGGCCATTGTTTAGGGCATAAATATTTATGATTGTTTTGTCTTGCTGTTTTATGCTTCCCTTTAGAAGAATGAAATATCCTTCACTATCCCATCTAACTAATTTTGACTTGAAGTCCACTTTATCTGATACAAGGATGGAAACCCCTGCTTTTTTAGTGAGTCTGTGTGCAAAGTATGTTTTTCCCTATCCTTTTACCTTTAGTCTGTGGGTATCTTTTTCTATGAGATGCATCTCTTGGAGGCAGCATATTGTTGGGTCTTTCTTTTTACTCCAATCTGCCAGTCTATGTCTTTTGATTGATGAGTTCAGGGCATTAACGTTCAAGGTTATTATTGAGATATGATTTGTATTCCCAATCATTATGGCTTATTTTTGTTTTTTAACTTGACTTGGTTTCTCCTTTATTTGGCTATTCCTTTAGGGTAGTTCCTCCCTATACTGGTTTACATTGTTGATCTTCATTTCTTCCTCATGGAATATTTTGCTGAGAATATTCTGTAGTGCTGGCTTTCTATTTGTGAATTCTTTTAGCTTTTGTTTATCATGGAAGGATTTTATTTCATCTTCAAATCTGAAGGTGAGTTTTGCTGGGTATAAGATTCTTGGTTGGATCCATTTTCTTTCAGGGCTTGGAATACATTATTCCAGGCCCTTCTTGCTTTTAGGGTCTGTGTTGAGAAATCTGCTGATAAAGGTATTTGGTTCCCCCTGAATTTAATCTGATTTTTTCACTTGCAGCTTTAAAATTCTATCTTTATTTTGTATGTTAGGTACTTTCATTATAATATGCCTTGGTGTTTACCTGCTGTAGTTTTGTACATTTGGTGTCCTGTAAGCCTCTTGTATTTGATTTTCCATTTCATTCTTCAGATGTGGGAAATTTTCTGACATTATTTCATTGACTAGATTATTCATTCCTTTGGTTTGTATCTCTGTGCCTTCCTCAATCCCAATAATTCCTAAATTTGGTCTTTTCATGATATCCCATAATTCTTGTAGACTTTGTTCATGTATTCTTACCACTTTCTCTGTTTGGTCAACTTTGTTTTCAAGATTAAGTATTTTGTCTTCAATGTCTGATGTTCTATCCTCCAGGTGATCTAGCCTGCTGCTTATGCTGTCTATTGAGGTTTTAATTTGTTTTATTGTTTCTTTCATTTCAAGGATTTCTGTTTGGTTTGTTTTCAACATCTCTATGTCTTTATTGAAATGATCTGCTTTCTGCATCTGTTCTTTAAACTGTTGATTGGTGCGATCATTCATTTCCTGCATTTTCTCTCTCATCTCATTATTTGCTTCTCCGATCATTTTAATTATGTACATTCTGAACTGCCTTTCTGACATTTCTTCTACCATGTTGTGCCTGGATTCTGTTGATGAAGTTTCTAAGTTTGTTTGAGACACTTTCTTCTCCTGTCTTCTTATGTTGTTCATGTATCTTCCCTTCTATCTGTGAGAATCTGAGGTATTGCAGCTTTGCACCTTAAAACAAGTGGCATCCCTGCAGGTTTCCAATTTCTCACCTCCTAGTCTTCAGTAGCACTAGACTGCAGGCCAAGGTCAGGCTGGAGTAAGACTTGGCCTCTGATCTTCATTTCTTCCTCATGGAATATTGAGGCTCAGCCTCCCAGTGTGGGAGCCTCAAGTGTGCACTCTGCTTGCTACTCACATTCTGAATGCTCCCACTTCTAGACTGTGCCTGCTTCCCCCTCAGAGGTCTCATGGGAGCACTCTGGGCCTACAACCCAGGTGGGGAACTCTCAACTCTCTGCGCTGGGCTGAGCCTGATGTCTGTCTCTGTGTCTGCCTCCCTGGACCTGGAATTCTTGCAGGACTTGGCTGAGCTGAATGCAGGCCTCTGGGTTGGGCCCCCAGGGAGGACAACCCAAGTGTCCTCTCCTCAGTGCCCACTTCCTGCGCTGAAGACTCTTGCCTCTGGGCTGTGCTGGCAGCCCCTGTGGATGACCCACGGGAGCACTCTGGGCCGACGTCCCAAGTGGGGAACTCTCAGCCATCTGTGTGCTGGGTTGCACCTGATATCTCACCACTGTCAATTTCTGCATTACATGTCTAGGGAAAAATGGATGAAGACACCTCCAAGCTGTCTCCAAGTTTGAAGTTGAGGGAAGTAACCCAAAGTCCTTGTTCTTTATCAGGTGGGGCATGGACAGTTAAGTTTATTCAGCATCATAGCAGTCCAGTGCTCTACAGTGGCAAATGGCAGGTTACTGGACTATGCCTACATAGGACAAGGATAATGCTAGATGATAATAAGACAGAAAGGCATTATTTCTTGCAAACAATTAGTACAAAAGCAATAAGAATTTCAGTCAGTGTCTTAAAATGGTGAACACAGTAATTGATAATTGTCAGTGAAAAAGAGATCAAGTTTTGATCAACAGATCAACAGATCAAGACCAATGTAGGAGGGTAGAAAAATTTGTAGGTCTATGAGATCAGGGTCTAATTAATTCAGGAGAAACTTGTGACTCCAGAGTCCTTTGTGATCATTATTATTAGGCACTTCCACACAAGCACTTTCCCTTACAGTTTCCAGGTTTACCTGCTTTTGGTAAGGCCAACACAAGTGTACATTTAGCGTCACATTAAAAAAACATTGTTTATCATTTTAAATGATCATGTAGGACTATGCTTAGGCTATACTCTCCTTACAAGTGTTTCAGAAAAAGTTGGTCAAATGTGTTCCTATCTACTGTTTAGAAAGAGTCAGCTGGGATTACTCACAGATAATGCTTGGGGACATGTGCAGAGCCTCTCGGCACCTTTATCTTTTTCTCCACCAGTGTTGCCATCTGTCAGGTTGGGTGAGGGTTGTGATTATCATTCATGGCTTTTCCTGGAAGCATCAATGACATTTCCCTCTCCAATGACCCTTCTCTTTGCAGAATGTCCACTCAGCTTCCTATTTTCTATGGTCTTCTCCAAATTCCTGATAAGAAGATTGGGCGACTCATCAGCATTTCTGGGCATAGCATATTTCTCTGGGTAGCTGATCTCAGATGGAAAGGTCAAAATGTTGGCTGTTTTTCCTTGGCCCTTTTACTTCCAGGACTTTGGTCTCCAACTTTTGGGATTTAAGGTCTACTAGGCCAGTTTCACCAGTCTTAAAGTGGGAGTAACAGGCTCTAACATCAATTTCTATAATTTTAAAGTTACCCCTTTCATTTAATTGGGGTTGGTAATAGTACTGGAAGTCAGCATTATATACTATCTGTCCTATAGGTGATGACTTATTATCTCAAATTAACTCAAGTTGTTTTATTAGAAGCAGTACACACAAAGCACTGAAAACACTAACAGGTAACAGTTATAAATTTTAAAAGGAAATTAGAATATGATATTAACAGAGAAAAAATTTCAATTTGTTTAATAGATATGAACCAAGAAAAATGATTTCTATACTCTTGAACCTTTATTTAGTTCCATATTACATCCCCTGTTATTTTGAGATGACAGTAAGCTTTACAACAAAAATCAATCTTTGGAGCACAACCTTAAGTGAGTTGAAGTGTAGCATATTTTGGAGCCATTCTAACATGGAGGAAGGCAAGAGGCAGAACCTTATCTGAGAAAGGTGAAGTTCTTAACAAATAACACAATATAACATTATTGTGGAAACATGAATCCAACAAAGCTAAGAGAACTTTTAACTTTCATTTTGTGGAACAAGTGACAAAATTCTTCAATTTTTAATAATGTCACCTTTAAACAAATAAGGCTCTCATTGTCGCCTTACAAAAATACATTTGAATTCCTATTCTAGTGTGGAAAGGAACTCAAAGTTGGATATGTATAACTTATTTACAACAGGTTACCTTTATCCACCTATAAAACATCAAATGTCATGTATAAATATCAACCAAATTTTGTATTTCTATACAAATTTGTGATAATTACTACAGATCATTTTGACTTGGAGAGCACCAACTTGGTAAAGTGCTCATCCCTAAGCTTTACATTTAACTAAATTTAACCTTGAAAGCACAATTTAGAACACATAGTGTATGGTAACAATAATCACAGATCTTCATGAATTACCAGCACCAGCAAAAACCAAAGGATAACCTCAAATCTGTTATACATTTAGGAAACAGTGTTAATGATCAGAAATAGAATTAGTCAAATCAAGCAGATAGGAGACAGGTCTTCAAATGACAGTGTTGCTCTACTATTGCAGATAAAATGTATAAGAGAGAGCACTTTTGGTTACCTTGCCAGTAAACATAAATAAATGTCCATTTTATTAATTTTTTCATGAAATTTAGACAAGGTCAGGTAGATAGTGTTAACAAATGTGTACTTATATCTAATCAAACATATTTATTATGTTAACTACATTGTTCTAATAAGAAATAATGGTCATTTATCTGGCTAGTTACAAAGTATTTAAAACACTTTAAAACAGGTAAAATCCTAATTGCTTTAGGACAGAATCTGTAAGTAATAAAACCTAACAGATACAAGAAATTATCTTGATAGATAAGAGCAATTTGATGTTTCAGACTTTGTTTCATGTCATTACATTAAAGTCAAAAAACTTTGAGCTAATTATAGCCAATTTAATCCCAAACACAAACCTTTTGAGATTTATGTTTCACAAGCCTTCTGTGATTTAGACATTCACAACCAATTTACATCCAAAGTTTTGTCCTTTCTTTCATCTTGGACTTTCTCACAAAAAATATTACTTTACCAGACCAAATGCTTTCTCATCCAGAAACATTACTTCTCATTTTGCTTCTCTTTTTCCATTCTATTTTTTATTTTATTTTTTAATTTTTGGAAATTTATTTAATTTCGATTCATTGTACACAAATGGAGTATAGCTATTGTTTGGTTGTACACAAAGTAGAGTCACATCATCTGTGCATTCATACATGTACACAGGGCAATGATATCTGTCTCATTCTGTTATTATTCTTATCCCCCACCCGAGCCCACCCCTCCCTTCCCTCTATGCTATCTATCCTTCCTCCATCCTTGCCTCCCTTCCACCCCACATTATGCTTCATCATTCACTTATCAGAGAGATCATTTCGCTTTTGGATTTTTGGGATTGACTATTCTCACTTAGCATCACGGCCCCCACATCATCCATTTATCTACAAATTCCATAATTTTATTCTTTATGGCTGAGTAATATTCCATTGTGTATATACACCAGTTTCTTTATCCATTCATCTATTGAAGGGCATCTAGGTTGGTTCCACAATCTAGCTATTGTGAATTGAGCAGCTATGAACATTGATGTGGCTGCATCACTGTAGTAATCTGATTTTAAGTCCTTTGGGTATACGTCAAGGAGTGGGATAGCTGGGTCAAATGGTGGATCCATTCCAAGTTTTCTAAGGAATCTCCACACTGCTCTCCAGAGTGGCTGCACCAACTTGCAATTCCACCAGCAATGTATGAGTGTACCCTTTTCCCCACATCCTCGCCAATACCTGTTGTTGCCTGTATTCTTAATAAAAGACATTCTAATTGGGATAAGATGAAATCTTAAGGTGGTTTTGATTTGCATTTCTCTTATAACTAGGGATGTTGAACATTTTTCATAAATATGTTGATTTTTTGTAGATCTTCTTCTGTAAAGTGTCTGTTCATTTCCTTGACCTAATTATTGATTGGGTTAAAAAGTATTTCCATGCATATAACTTTTATCTTTTCTAGTTTCAAACCCTTTCTTAAACTCATATTCTGAAACAATTCTTAAGAATGTTATCTGTGCATGTACTCTACACAACAAATTTCATCCCAGGAGAGGCATCAGGCAATCTGGCATGTACAAAAACTGTGATTTAAACTTTTTTTCTCTCAGGTGCATTCAAGGGGTTTTAGCACAAGTCATGTGAGCCTGAACTTATCATTATCACAATGCCATCATATTTAAATGAGTTCTCCCTTATCACTATAATTGACATTTTCTACTGTCAGTTGAATTGAGTAGCTTCTTTTGTACCTTCTTCTTTTACTAAACATATTGATATACAATGGAGGAGGCCCTTTGCATTCTTATCTTTAGGCTTCCTTGAAGATCCCTTTGCAGAGTCTGCCCAGGAAACATGGATTGGCCTTTAGTTTCTGCCTTTTTCTATTCTGGGTCTAGTTGTTTATTCTGAAAGCTCCCCATGCATTCAGTTAGATGGGATTCTCCCATAATAAGAATTGTTTTGCCCCAGTGATGGATATCCTCTATCCAAATGGGGTGACCTGTCAGATCACAAAATGGAGACTATTGCTGTTCCCAGGCCATAAATTAACAGTGCTGGAACATGCTGCCACACCTTTTATGGCCAGCAGCTTCCATCACCCATGGTCCAAAGGGACTCCAAGGCAGGACAGAGACCAGGTTCTCTTTGGCCATTTTTCTACAGCCCAGACAGGTTTACTGGGATTTTTTTTCTCCTCAGAATAAGGCTAGCATCCTTGACCCACAGTGAGATGATCTGTGACTGCTTGGGGTCAGGCTGGGAAACAGTGATGGGAGAGTCAGGGGTTTTAAAGATTTAAATTGCTTTTAAACATTTTTTATTGGTGTCATGCTATCCTGGTACACTAGAGGCAGTACCTTTTTGCACTTTCAAATTAGTTCCTGAATTTTCAGACTCATTATCATGCAACTGCCTAAATGCCTGAAAATACAGAATCTCTACCACATGCTTCACACCTGTCTCCCCATGACCTGCACAGTGCTTGAACCATTCTCTGATGCAGGTGAGTCAGAACAGGAAAATTTGAAATTATAAGAAATAAGAAGAAATAAACACAAAGACACAAATGTATGTAAAAAGGGGCCCAGTGGTGGAATCAGCCCTGGTGCAGATCTGATACATAATAAAAAATGAGAGCACGTGTGTTTTATTTTAGAGGCAAAAACATCAAAAGGATTTATTATGAGAAATATTCAAGTAAAACAAAAGCAAGGTGGAGCAAGAACAAGGTAATTTGTGCTTATCTACTTGCACTATATCTTACTTAGTTCCAGACAGCTAGTGCCTCAAGGATATTGAGTATGCCCATATTTCTTCCACCCCAGAGCAGCAGGCATTTGAATTCAAACTATTTAATCCATAAGTTCCATGCCAAGCATTAACACTGCCTCATTAACACTGGTCACCTGCAAATGGGCATTTCTTTCAGCACCATTTCACCGAAAGATTCCCAGAAGCTGCATCTGGCTTTCCAAGGCTACAGAGTTGAAAGCAATGATTTATTAGCCACTATGAACATCTCCCCCTTTTTTTTATTGTTAAAGGACAAGTGATGCATTGGTACTTGGAGTACCCAAATTTCTTCTCTGAATGTATGGCAACTTACAATTAAAACACAAAAGAGAATCAGTAGCACAGCTATTATTACAAAAATATAGCATGTGGAATGCTTCAGCATATTTTCAGGATTAAAGTCATTTAATTACAAAGTATATATATTCAGCAAGTGACACAGAATCCATGAGATCAATCCTGCTTTCCTGAATGTCCTGAATGTCATGATGTAACTCCATAAGGTCCAGACTGTTGTTATTACTGTTCCAAATACCCATTAGATGAGTTTTCACCATTTCCCAGTCCCATTGGGAAGCAATGTATTTGTCTGCAGTAACAAAGACATGTTTACAGCTGGCGTAGCACCTAAGCCTTTGCTTATATTTGAGAGTGTTAAATTCTTTTCTAATATATATGACAGTAACTTCCAAAGCATTTAATTTAGTTTCAATCTTTTCATCAATATTTACCTGATGGTGTGGCGCTTTGGAAGTATATAGAGCCAAATGATTAAGAAAATGAGAACTTTGAATATTTTCAGATAAGGCCAGAGAAACGGTCATTGGAGAAGTCAAAAAGATATACAACAACTATGCTGGCACCTGGTCCAGCACCTGCACACATCTCCTGTGCCAAGACCTGGCCCAGCCAATAGCACAGCGCCACTGTCTTCAGTGCTGAGACCCAACTCAGCACCCACCCACCATGACCCACCCCAGCCCATGGTCTCCAGCACCCACAACCCAGCCCATGGCCTAGCACCTGCACACTGTGTGGTCTAGCTCCCACACTGTGGCTGACCATAGATCAATGTGTAGGCTCTCCTCTGCCCATTAGCATGGATTATTCTCAACCTGGAGGCCACCAACACTAATGGGGCAAGCACCCTTCTTGGGACACCACATTATCAAGATCCTCTCAGGCATCAGACTACTGAAGACTAGGAGGTTTGTACATTACAGTATAATTTTATTGTACAATGTTTTTATTTGTTGTATCATTACAATTATTCTTATTATACTTACTATTATTCCTACTTTTATTTTATTAATATTTTTCTTATTCTACTTTCCTCCTATCTCTCTGTTCCTTGGAGACTCTTTCTCCCATTTCTCATGCCAGCAGCCAATTTCTTTTAATTCCACTTTCACTAATCCTACAACATAGTATCTCTATAGACTCACTTCTTATTTCATTAATGTTATGCCTACACCCCTCTCCATCCTCTTTGTACACCATTAGAAATTGTGGTCCTTATTGCAAACCTATTTGTTATGCTGTAGACAATAATCGATCTCATCTTCTCTGCTTCTCTGCTTATTAAGATGATATGGTTAATGTCTTAATAGTAAATATTTGAGTTAAGGATGCGTATTGTTTGCATGGTGTGCTGCTAATATTGATCTTTCACTTCAAGGTGAGGTATTTGAAACCTGCAGGGATACTATAAGTCTATATGGGGGAAGCTGCAATACCTGGGATTCACATTGCTAGAGGGGAAGATACACAAACAACATGAGAAAACAAGAAAGGAAGAGTCCAAATCAAACCTAGATGCTGTAAAAATATAATCCAATGACAGCATGGCAGAAGAAATGTAAGAAAGGTAGTTCAGAAAGTACATAACTAACACCTGTTGCTGCTTGTATTATTGATAATAGACTCTGTAATGAGGGTGAGATGAAATCTTAGGGTAGTTTTGATTTACATTTCTCTTATTACTAGGGATGTTGAACATTTTTTCATATAACTGTTGATTGCTTGTAGATCTTCTTCTGTGAAGTGTCTGCTCATTTCCTTAGCCCATTTATTGATTGGGTTATTTATATTGTTGGAGTAAAGTTTTTTGAGTTCTTCATAGATTCTGGAGATTAGTGCTCTATCTGAAGTGTGTGTGGCAAAGATTTTCTTCCACACTGTAGGCTCTCTCTTCACATTGCTGATTGCTTCCTTTGCTGAGAAAAAGCTTTTTAGTTTGAATGTATCCCAATTATTGATTCCTGTTTTATTTCTTGTGCTTTGGGAGTGAAGTTAAGGAAGTCTAGTCCTAGGCTGATATGTTGAAGACTTGGACCTTCTTTTTCTTCTATTTTTTCTTCTTTTTCTTCTTTTCTTCTATTTCTCTGGTCTAATTCCTAGGTCCTTGATCCATTTTGAGTTGAGTTTTGTGCAGGGTGAGAGGGGTTCAATTTCATTTTGCTGCATATGGATTTCCAGTTTTCCCAGCACCATTTGTTGAAGAGGGTATCTTTTCTCCATTGTCTGTTTTTGGCACCTTTTGCCAAGGTCATGGGGAAAAAGATACACTCATACATTGCTGATGGGGTTGCAAATTAGTGCAGCCACTCTGGAAAGCAAAATGGAGATTCTTTAGAAAACTTGGAATGGACCCACCATTTGACCCAGTTATCCCACTCCTTGGCCTATAACCAAAGGACTTAAAATCAGCATACTACAGTGATACAGCCATATCCATGTTCATAGCTGCTCAATTAACAATAACTAGATTGTGGAACCAACCTAGATACCCTTCAATAGATGAATGGGTAAAGAAACTCTGGTTTATATACACAATGGAATAGTCTTCAGTCATAAAGAAGAATAAAACTGTGGCATTTGCTGGTAAATGGATGCAGTTGGAGGATATAATGCTAAGTGAGATAAGCCAATCCCAGAAAACCAAAGGCCAAGTGATCTCTCTGATAAGTGGATAATGATACATAATGTGGGGTGGGAGGGAGGCAAGAATGGAGGAGGATGGATTACATAGAGGAAAAAGAGGGGTGGGGATGGTTTGTCTCATCAGAATGAGACAAACATCATTACCCTATGTACATGTGGGATTGCACAAATGGTGTGATTCTACTTCAGGTACAACCAGAGAAACAATTGCACTCAATTCACATATGATAAATCAAAATGTATTAAATTAAAAAAGAAAAAAGTACATAATTAAAATGATCTGAGAAGCAAATGATGAAAAAGAGCAAAGAAAAAGAAAGAAAATAGATCATTTATGCTAGCAATGAATTATTGCACTAATAAGTATTTAAAAGAAAAAATGCTGGAAACGAAAGATCATTTCAATAAAGAGATAGTGATTCTGAAAATACAAACAAACAGAAATCCTTGAAATGAAGGGAACAAGATACCAAATAAAAAACTCAATAGAAAGCACAACCAACAAGCTATAGATAATTTGGAAGACAGAACCTCAGGCAATGAAGACAAAATATTTAATCTTGAAAACAAAGTTAACCAAATAGAGAAGATTGTAAGATCATGAAAAGGAATCTCCACGAGTTATGGGACATCATGAAAAGTCCAAATTTAAGAATTATTGGGATTGAGGAAGTCACAGAGATACAAACCAAAGAAATGCATAATTTACTCAATGAAAGAATATCAGAAAATTTCCAAAGCTGAAGAATGAAATGGGAAATCAAATACAATAGGCTTAAAGAACACTAAATGTACAAAAGTACAACAGGTCAACTCCAAGGCATATTATAATGAAAGTACCTAACATACAAAATAAAGGTAGAATTGTAAAGGCTGTGAGAGAAAAAATCAGATTACATTCAGAGGGAAACAAATACTGTTATCAGCAGATTTCTCAACACAGACCCTAAAAGCAAGAAGGGCCTGGAATAATGTATTCCAAGCCCTGAAAGAAAATGGATGCCAACCAAGAATCTTATACCCAGCAAAACTTATCATCAGATTTGAAGATGAAATAAAATCCTTCCATGATAAACAAAAGCTAAAAGAATTCACAAATAGAAAGCCAGCACTACAGAATATTCTCAGCAAAATATTCCATGAGGAAGAAATGAAGATCAACAATGTAAACCAGCATAGGGAGGAACTACCCTAAAGGAATAGCCAAATAAAGGAGAAACCAAGTCAAGTTAAAAACCAAAAATAAGCCATAATCATTGGGAACACAAATCATATCTCCATAATAACCCTGAATGTTAATGACCTGAACTCATCAATCAAAAGACATAGACTGGCAGATTGGATTAAAAAGAAAGACCCCAAAATATGCTGCCTCCAAGAGATGCATCTCATAGAAAAAGATACCCACAGACTAAACATAAAAGGATAGGGAAAAATATACCTTGCACATAGACTCACTAAAAAAGCAGGGGTTTCCATCCTTGTATCAGATAAAGTGGACTTCAAGCCAAAATTAGTTATATGGGATAGTGAAGGATATTTCATTCTCCTTAAGGGAAGCATAAAACAGTAAGACATAACAATCATAAATATTTATGCCCCAAACAATGGCCATCCATGTATGTCAATCAAATCCTTCTCAACTCCATAAACCAAATAGACCACAACACAATAAAACACTGGGTGACTTTAACACACCCCTCTCACCACTGGACAGATTTTACAAGCAAAAGAAAATATAGAACTCAATAACACAATTGCTAATTTAGACTTAACAGACATATATAGAATATTTCATCCATCAAGAAGTGAATAAACTTACGTCTCAGCAGCACATGGATCCTTTTCTAAAATAGACCATATGTTATGCCACAAATCTATTCTTAGCAAATACAAAAAGATAGAGAGGCAACTACCTTGCATTCTATCAGACCATAATGGAATGAAATTAGATATCAATGATAAAATGAAACACAGAAACTACTCCAACACCTGGAGATTAAATAATATGCTGTTGAATGATGCATGGATAAGAGAAGACATCAGGGGAAATAAAAAAATTCTTAGAGATCAATAAGAACAATGATACAACATATCAAAATCTCTGGGATACTAGGAAAGCAGTGCTAAGAGGAAAATTCATTGCATGGAGCACATTCAATAAAAGAATGAAAAGTAAACAAATAAATGACCTCACATTACAACTTAAAGCCCTAGAAAAAGAGAAACAGATCATCAAGTAGTAGAAGACAGGAAATAATTAAAATCAGAGCTGAAATCAAAGAAATTGAAACAAAAGAAACAATTCAAAAATTGACAAAGTAAAAAGTTGGTTCTTTGAATAAATAAATAAAACTGATAAACCCTTAAGCCACAGTAATGAAGAGGAGAGAGAAAACTCAAATTACTAAAATTCGTGATGAAAAAGGAAATATCACAACAGACTCTAATGAAATACAAAACAAAATTAGAAGCTATTTTGAAAATGTATACTCCAACAAAATAGAAAACCTGGAAGACATCAACAGATTCTTAGAGGCATATGAGCCACCCAAACTGAATCTGGAGAATATACACAACTTAAATAGATCCATTTCAAGCAAGGAAATAGAGGTAGTCATTGAAAGCCTACCAACACAGAAAAGTCCAGGACCAGAAGGATTCACAGCCGAGTTCTATAAGATTTTCAAAGAAGAGCTCATTCCAATACTCCTCAAAGTATTCCATGATAAAAAGGAGGAGGGAACCCTTCCAAACTCATGCTATGAAGCTAAAATCACCCTGATACCAAAACCAGAGAAGTACACATCGAGGAAAGAAATTTCAGACCAATATCCCTAATGAACATTGATGCAAAAATTCTTAACAAAACTTTAGCAAATCGCATACAAAAGTATATTAAAAAGATAGTGGGTTTCATTCTGGGGATGCATGGGTGGTTCAACATCCAGAAATCAATAAATGTAGTTCACCACATCAACAGTCTTAAAGTCAAGAACCACAAGATGATTTCAATAGATGCAGAGAAAGCATTTGATAAAATGCAGCACCCCTTCATGCTCAAAACACTAGAAGAAATAGGGAGAGTAGGAATATTCCTTAACATTGTAAAGGCTATCCATGCTAAGCCCACAGGTAACATCATTCTAAAAGAAGAAAAATTGAAAGCATTCCCCCTGAGAACTGGAATAAGGCCAGAATGCCCTCTTTCTCCACTTCTATTCAACATCATCCTTGAAACTCTAGCCAGAGCAATTAGACAGACCAAAGAAATTGGAGGGATATTAATAGGAAAAGAAGAGCTCAAACTATCCCTATTTGCCTCTTCAACAAATGGTGCTGGGAAAACTAGAAACCCACATGCAGAAAAGTGAAACTAAAACCATATGTCTCACCCTGTACAAAACTCAACTCAAAGTGGATCAAGGATCTAGGAATTAAACCAGAGTCCCTCCACCTAATAGAAGAAAAAATAGGTTAAAATCTTCATCACGTTGGCCTAGGACCAGATTTCCTTAACATGAATCCCAAAGTGCAAGAAATAAAAGCAGGAATCAATGATTGGGATAGAGTCAAACTAAAAAGCTTTTTCTCAGCAAAAGAAACAATCAGCAATGTGAAGAGAGAGCCTTCAGAGTGGGAGAAAATCTTTGCCACACACATTTCAGATAGAGCACTAATCTCCAGAATCTACCAAGTACTCAAAAATCTTTACACCAAGAACACTAATAACCCAATCAATAAGTGGGCCAAGGAAATGAACAGACACTTTACAGAGGAAGATCTACAAGCTATCAACAGATTTGTGAAAAAATATTCAACATCCCTAGTTATAAGAGAAATGCAAATCAAAATCACCTTAAGATTTCATCTTACCACAATTAGAATGTCTTTTATTAAGAATACAGGTAACAACAGGTGTTGGCGAGGATGTGGGGAAAAGGGAACAATCACACATTGTTGGTGGGATTGCAAGTTGGTGCAGCCACTCTGGAAAGTGGTGTGGAG
>JAJEJO010052070.1:29017-43845 GCA_020662805.1 Glaucomys volans | reverse complement strand
AAAAAAAAAAAAAAAAAAAAAAAAAAAAAAATCATGAGAGGTGGCCCAAGCAACTCCAAAGGGTGAGGAAAGGGCTTGCAAATTCCAGGTGAGCAAACAGAGCTGAGAGATGTAGGTCAATGGTAGACTGTCCCAGGCTTCAATCCCCAAGAGTGTGTGAATATGCAGGGGAGAGGGGGGGCATCATGAACATAAATTTTAAAATCTGTCTAGGTGTGGCAGTGCACACCGGTAATTCCAATGACTCAGGAGACTGAAGCAGGCCGAAGCAAATTTAAGGCCAGTCTGGGTAATTAATCAAGACTCTGTCTCAAAATAAAATGGATGGCGGTGAGTTATACACCTATAATCCCAGAGGCTGGCTGAGGCAGGGGAATCCCAAACTCTGAGACAGCCTGGGCAATTTAATGAGACCCTGACTCAAAATATTTAAAAGGACTGGGAATGTAGCTCAGTGGCAAAACACCTCTGGGCTCACTCCCCAGTAGCAAAGAAAATTAAATTTAAAAATCTGATTTTAGGGGCTGGGGATATAGCTCAGTTGGTAGAGTGCTTGCCTTGCAAGCACAAGGCCCTGGGTTCAATCCCCAAAAAAAAAAAAAAAAAAAAAAAAAAAAAGTCTATTTTGTAAATAAGACTCTACTTAGGCTCAAAATTAATGAGAATGTGTGTGTGTTATGTGTGTATGAAAGCAAATTCTTAAATCTACATTGCAACCAATTTCTCTACAAGAGCTGAGTGAAATCTTCCCTACCTCCAACCAGAACTAATAAATCATGTAGTATTGGAGTATGCAAATTTTTTTAGTCTCCAGGGTCAAACATTTCAGAAATATTTACACACACATTCTTTTCAGTAAGTGGGATATTATTAACATACAATCCACTAGAAATGTCATTCAGAGCCTGGTGCGGTGGCGCACGCCTATAATCCCAGCACTTGGGAGGTGAGGCAGGAGGATCGCGAGTTCAAAGCCATCCTCAGCAACTTAGCGAGGCCCTGAGCAACTCAGTGAGACCCTGTCTCTAAATAAAATACAAAATAGGGCTGGGGATATGGCTCAGTGGTGGAGTGCCCCTGGGTTCAATCCCCAGTACCAAAAAAAAAAAAAAAAGAAATGTCATTCAGAGCTGGGAATATAGCTCAGTTGGTAGAGTGCCTGCCTTCTAAGCACAGGCCCTGGGTTCAATTCCCAGCATGGCAAAAATATAAATAAATATAAAAATAAATAAAAATGTCATTCAACATGATTTTGGAAGTCCTGAATTGTACTGAGGAAAAATTATTACTTTCTGAGACAGACGGATCACAAAGACGGATCACAAGTTCAAAGCCAGCCTCAGCAACTGCAAGGCACTAAGCAACTCAGTGAGACCCCATCACTAAATAAAATACAAAATAGAGCTGGGGATGTGGCTCAGTGGTTGAGTGCCCCTGAGTTCAATCCCCAGTGCTCCCCTCCCCCCCAAAATATTACTTTCACTGGGATTTTTAAAAAAAACTTTCCCAGGGCCTCTCCACACTAGGCCAGCATTCTTACCACTGAGTTACAACTCCCAAGCCTGTTTCCTAATTATTTGTACTGCAGTTACACACCAATAAATTTATTAATATAGAATTAGGTTTGAGAAAATTTTTGTTCCCTTATCATCGGGAACTAGGTTAGTCGGTCCAGAGAGTACTCCCACTAGTTAGATCTTTCAGAAACACGGTCAACTCTTGTTCATCACAAAAGATGAGAACGCTTTTCCATCTCAAGCAAGATGCAAAGAGCAACCTGGTGCGAACTTAAGCGGATCGTCACATTTGTATTGTACCACTTCCTCTTTATGCCCCACAGGTGCCATCAAATTAATGAAAATGCGAGCCTTTAATAGCAGGATGACCCCCATTGCTGTCCTTATTACAATTCCTCAGCAGGTGGCTGCAGCCTTTGGTAAGCTTTGTAAAGATTTATGAGTGGGGGATGGAGGGCTGACCCGAACAGGTGTGTCGGGGTTGCCACGGTGTTTGGCCAGACGGGGAGGGGGTTTTGGTTAAAATGAAGGAGGCCAACTCCTCCCCTGCCCCACCCACTCCCAATCCACTCCTTTCAACATCTTTTGTTAAAATGCTAACTAAGGAGGAAGACCCCCTAGGTTCCCGCATTCAGGGTCCCCGCTGGGCCTCCATCAGCCCCCGTCAGGCCCGTGTGGGGCACTGCTTTTGTTCCCGTCGGGCGGGACGGTGGTGACAGAGCTCCCAGAGGCGGGGTCGGGAGGACGAGGGGCCATCTCGGGAGGTGGGAGGCCAGGTGGCTCACGGAGCCCTCTCCCGCCCTCGCCGGCCATGACAATGACCGTCTTCTGGGCGCCGCCTACACTTGCACTTTTTCTCCCGCTGGCTCCGAGGAAGGCCATGTGGAGAAAAGGGAAAACCAGAGAGGAAGCCGCGTGTGGGCCTGGCTAAGGGGCAGCTGCATCCCACTCCCACGCCGGTCCCTCCCTCTCTGGTCCCGCATTCTTGGAAGAAACGGCGGAAGAACTTCCTGGGGGCGTCCCGAAGGCACCCAGGGCGCAGAGCTGGCCGGACCCTGAGGTCCCAGGCATTCTTCGCCCAGCCCCTTAGGGTACACCCGCCCCGACTTCGACCTGGACCCCGGCCCGACCAGGTCTCCGAGGCCCCAGCTGCTGGCTACCTGCCGGTGCCCGCGTTAGGATCGGTGGCGCGCGCTTACGCGCCTTCTTTCCAGGCATCTCCTCGAGCGCCGCCGCGATCTCTGCTGCAAACCTGGGGAACTCTTGTCCCCCGACCCAAGTACTCAGGCTTCCGTAGGACGCGAGCTGCTCGCCGGGCTGGCCGGCGGGACAGGGTGGCCGGGCGCGCGGAGCCTCTGAGGACACTCTGCAAATGCCGGGATCCTCAGGGCTCCCGCGCCGCGGCGGCTCGCGAGTCATATGGGGACTTCCCCGGTGACGTAACGATACTTGACGCGGCCCCGCCCCCGTCCAGGGAGCGCGCACAGGTCTAGGAAAGAGCCGCCGAGCGCAACCTGCCGGGACTCGCCGCAGACCCGCCGCGGCGCCGGCCCGCAGCGGGGGACCCTGCGCGGCCCCCAAATTGCTTCCTTAAGAAAGGGGGTGGGAGAAAAAGGTCGGCTTTGAGAATCTGCAAACACCCGAGGTACAGACAGCTGCTGTTGACGGGGTGAGGAGTGGCGAGACGACAAGTTTTCCTAGGAGGAAAGTTGGGGGTTGGGGAGAGGCCAGGCGCCGCCTCCTTATCATAAATAGGCAATTAGAGACTTCTGTAAACAAACCCGGAAAGAGTTAGGAAAAGGAAACTTTTCTCGAATTCAGCGTGGACAGTACCAGGGAACTGAAAAGAAAAACTTTACCAAAAGTGAAAAAGGTGCCCAAGGTCATGTGAGAAAAGTTTCAGGTCGGAGAACAAAATAAAGCATTGGGAGTGTCGGGAAGTTGTACAAACTGAAACCCCGCACGTTGTGTGCGCGTCGGGGAGGGGCGTGTAAGAGTGCGGGGAGGTGGTGGGAGCGGGCTGGTTCTCCGCCCCGGCTAGGAATGTGATTCTAAAAAGCCGGGCACAGTCCCTTTGGATAGGTCGATTTTGCATATTCTGGATGTTCGGTAATAAAAAGCGTGGGTCGTCATCATAGAAAACATTCCAATCTTTTGTGGAGAGAGGAATGGGATACCTGGGAACGTGATAGTGGTATCATAGTGTTTGGTACTTGGATATTTGTTTGAAGGAGTGCTAGAATTAGGAGCAGTTAATAGATATAGAGGGTCAGTTCTACTAAGGGCTTTCTCATTCTGTCCCCAAAACAATTCTTTAAAGCTGACCACCTTACCACCGTGATCACTTTACAGGTGCAGAAACTTGAGGTTTATAGAGATTGAATAAATTGCCCAAGCTTCACATAGGCAGAGAGCAGTGTCCTGCCTGTTCTGAACCTGGACACAGGGAGCAGGAACTCTTACCCAACTAGGCCTTCCTAGCAATCACAGCGTCTTAAAAAATTTATGTTTCCACATTATCAACTCAACTGAACGCAGAGCTTCCAAGTTGGTAGCATACAGCTGCATGGACCTTCTGGAAGTGTTTGCTTTGGATCACAGTGTTGCTCTACAAAATGTCACATAAAGGTTTGAACTGATTCCCAACACCTAAAAATTGAAAGCCTGAACAGACATTAAAAATGAAAGACTGAATGAAAAACTCAGATTTTCAGCATCTCCAGGAATATCAGAAGCTCTGGCAACCCCAGATTCATTTGGCAAAAGTGCAGAGTAGGCTAGAAGTGGAAGCCACCCCCTTCAGAGGGACGGGGAGGCTCCTGTTCACCAACATTCCCTGCTGTTTGCTTTTCTCATTTACATTATCTGGCCCCAGTAGGCATTTGAGCTTGTTTATTTATCTTAAATCATTCAATCAACACAAACCAGCAAATATTTATTTATCACTTCACCCTGCATAAGGTATAGACAACATTATAAGCATAGAACAAAACTACTCTGGAGTTTAAACAACTTTGTTTTGAGGCTGATGCTGGGTGTTTTTGAGTATGGTAAACATGTAGGGAGAAAAGCAGATCAAATTCAAGAGTTATCACCACGTGACACAGGAAGCCAAGTGGAGATGCTGCCCTAAAATCTGTTATCTCAAACGTAACTCAAAACCACTGTGACCCTCTCAAGGGTCATTTCTACTTCCTTAATGCATAAGAGTTAATTGCATAAACTAGTAAACTTCTGTGCAAACCATGCACCCTGAAATGCAATGAATACACACTTGCAGAGGAAACAAATTATAACACTGTTTATCTACAAAGGGTGTGTCAATGCTGTCCTCTCACATTATCATTATAAAAGGTTGTTGACCCACAGTGGATACAAACCTTAGGCAAATTCTACCTTTAAAAGAATTGCAAATTCAATTGGCTAGTAATAATAAGTAGGGGGTGGGGTGGGGAGGTAGGCATCAAGAATGTCTCAAAAGCAGCTGATGGAGGACCTGTTTAAGACATGGGGTAAAAAATGGTCCATAAACTCTTTCCACTAACATTTTAATAAGGGAATTAGAAACAGTGTGAAAAGCCTTTCTTACATGTGTATCTCTCTGGAAAAGTGATGAATCATTTAATGTTGGACTTGCAAGACAAATGGGAATATTATGGCCACTGGAGCTAACAAAGTAATGATTAAAGATTTACCATGAGCTGGGCAGGGCGGCGCATGCCTGTAATCCCAGCAGCTCGGAAGGCTTACACAGGAGGATCACAGAAGGATCAAAACCAATCTCAGCAATTTAGCAAGGCTCTGAGCAATTTAGCAAGACCCTATCTCCAAAAGTAAAAAGGACTAGGGATGTGGCTCAGTGGTTAAACGCCTTGGGTTCAATGTCTGGTCCAAAAATTAAAAAAAAGATTTATCATGAAGCATTAGAATTCCCTACAATTTGTTTTTAAAAATTAGGACTGGTGGGCTGGGGATATAGCTCAGTTGGTAAAGTGCTTGCCTTGTAAGCAAAAGGCCCTGGGTTCAATCCCCAGCACCACAAAAAAGAAAAAAAAAATAGGACTGGTGAGGATACTAATGTTTAAAACTATTACCATATAATCCATTTTCAGGAACCAAGTTCAAAAATGACAGAGAAAGCCTGGTGCAGTGGCCCACACCTGTAATCCCAGTGGCGAGGGAACCTGAGGCTGGTGGACTGCAAGTTCAAAGCCAGCCTCAGCAACTCAGCAAGACCCTGTCTCAAAATAAAAAATAAAACAGGTTAGGGATGTGGTTCAGTGGTTAAGTATCACTGGGTTCAATCACTGGTACAAAAAAAAAGTAAAAATCTGACAATCTGTGTTGTCAGAGTTTGTTTAAAAAGGTGTATGAATATACATATGTGTTTTTAAACTCACAACAATAAACATGATTAGTAACAGAACAATCATCCATATTTATCAAGCAGAAAATAAGATCTGACAGCTAAACAAGAGGATATGAGTGATGCCTAAAGGGGTGTTTAGAGGAAGCACGTGATGAGACTTACAGGCTTAGACCTGATTCTGTTCGTTCCAATAAAAGGGACTTGTTTTTTCCTGTGCAGCATGTTTGTTAACAGGAAATTCATAGGAATTGCCTGCTTTGATCAATTAACTGTCTATTGCAGTTCAGAAACTGCTAGGCTATGGAAAGACAGCACGCATTCCTGGCCCCTCTAGAACGTATGGTGGAGACACTCAGAGATATCATGTGAGGGAGAGTCACTTGAGCACCTGGTCAGAAAACACATCTGACAGTGGAGCTTGGCGGGATGTGAGATCCCGCAGCTTTAACAGACTCTGGAGAGTCTGGTCTATGGGTAACGTTGAGCAGCAAGCCTAGAGGGCGTCACCATAGTGCACTGGCGGGTACAGTAAGTTGTATGTCCATGCTGTGCCAGGGAAATCATGGCGGACGACAGGACTGCCTGGGAGGGCAGCTAGCTCAGCAGCCAGAAGGGGCATCGGTATAGGGACCTGATGCCCGAATAGGAGTTGGCCAAGTAGAGAGGCCAAGGGGAAGAAGCGCACTGTGGCAGGAGGCAGGGAGTGATGAGAGAGGACTGGGGAGAAACCACCAGAGGTATGTGGGCATTATTGTGGGGACTCTGGGGGAACCACTGAAGGTTTTAAGCAGATGATCAGATTCCAGGAAGCTCACTCTGGCACTGTGTGACTACTGTGGTTGTGGTAAGACCTGAGACCAACTTGGGAAGGCATATGATAGTTTTCATATAAGATGGTAGTGCGTGCAGGCAGTCACCATTTCAACCTGTTTTACTAAGATTCCCCATATTTCCTACCAAGGTAGCACATGATTGGCTCCCCTCCTCCACCTTAAATGTGATGGACATTTTATCCCTTGCACTAGCCTCCTAGGGCTGTGGTAAGAAATGGCCCCAAGCTGGGGGGGTTGGGGGGTTAAACAACAGGAAAAAAAAATTCCCTTGGAGTTCTAGAAACTAGAAGTCTAACATGGAGGTGTTGACTTCTCTCTGAAGTCCCCTGGGGAGGAATCCTCCCTTCCCTGGCTTCTGGTGGTTGCCTGCATCCTTGGCATTCATTGGCTTGGAGATGTGACACTGCAGTGTCTGCCTCAGCCTTCACGTGGGTCCAAATAAATTTCCTTCTTCTTATAAAGACATTAGTCATTGGGGTGGGGCCGGGTTAGGGCCAAACCAATATGACATCATGTTCACTTTTTTTTGTTTTCTACTGGGGATGGAACCAAGGGGCACTTGTATCACTGAGCTACATTCCTCATCCCTTTTATTTTATATTTTGAGACAGGGTCTCTCACTGAGCTGCCCATGCTAGCCTTGAACTTGTGACCCTTCTGCCTTAACTTTCTAAGTCACTGGGATTACAGGTGTGTGCCACTGCACCTGTTTTCTGCCCCTCCGCACACCTGGTTTTTTAGTCTCCTTTAAACTTAGCACCTTAACACAATCATTTTGCAAATTTTGGAATCTTTATTTCCACTCTTGTTTCTTCGGTGAATGTTTCTGAACATTGTAACTGCATGCAGTGTGTATAAAATTCTATGGACTGTATTTCAGTTAATAATGTATCAAAAGCAAATTTTCTATCTAAAGGTTCATTGTTTTTCTTCCTTCCTAATAAGGTGATCAGATGGACAGCTCACAGCATACTTGGCCATTCACCTGGTGGTAAAACTCTGGGGTTTGTCTTTCTCTTCTCTCCTGGTCCCCCCACCTCTACCAGCCCTGCCATTACCCTCTTCCTCTTTGTTACTTACAAATTATTTTCAGTTTAACTTCCTTTGAAGTCCAGATGTGGCTTGCTTTTATTTATGCTTCTGATCTAAGAGAGGAAAAAAAAAGTAACGAAAGATTGTCCCCCTAGTGCCATCTTGGTCTCACCCTTCACTGCAGCTTCTGCTTTTCTCATTGACTCATTCTGCACATTCAACACCCAGATCTGCAGTCTTCTTTTTGTTCCCACTTGTTCGTAATTTTTCTGGATTTTTGGATTATTATAGATAATGACTATCAAGCATGTTTGGGCTTTTTTTTTTTTTTTTTTTTTTTTGTACCAGGGATTCAACCCAGGGGCACTTAACCACTGAGCAACATCTCCAGCCCCTTTTATATTTTATTTAGAGATAGAGCCTCATTAAGTTGCTTATGGCCTTGCTAAATTACTGAGGCTGGCTTTGAACTCAAGATCCTCCTGCCTCAGCCTTCAGAGTTGCTGGGATTATAGGCGAACACCAAGGCACCTGGCATTTGTGCTCTTATTTATTTGTTTTATTTTAACTACAAAGATCCCAGAAGACTAATAAACAATAGTATGTTTCAGAAACTGCCAGGGAGAGGCTGGAAGCGTAGCTCAGTGGTAGAGGGCTTGCTTAGCATGGGAGAGGCCCTGAATTTGATCATAAACACTGGAAAACATACAACAACAACAAAACCAGCCAGTACAATGAAAGGAATAGGTCAGGACTGCCTGGGTTAGCTTACTTATCAACTTTCAATAAGAAAATAAACGCAAGGGCTGGGGATATAGCTCAGTTGGTAAAGTGCTTGCCTCACAAGCACAAGGCCCTGGGTTCAATCCCCAGCACCGCAAAAATAAATAAATTAATTAAATAAATAAATAAACGCAGTTAGTTTAGGGATTTCATTGAAAAGAGACCATTAATAAATGCTAGTGTATCAAAACCCTGAATGTCTCGTGATAAAATGATGTTTACGTGGTTACTGACTAACTACTAGTTGAGTAATTCATTCTTGTAGGAGAGTAGAAAATGACAATTGTCCAAGTATAGTCAGTGTACAACCTCGGAATTAATTGATGAGCTTATGTGAAGTGCAGTCCTGACCTCAGACTAGAAATATTCACTTGGCAAAGTGCAAACCCCAACCAAGCCCTGTAGTGCCAGCGACTTGAAAGGCTGAGGCAAGAGGATCACAAGTTTGAGGGCAACCTCAGCAACTTAGACCCTGTCTCAAAATAAAAAATAAAAAGGGCTGGGGATATGGCTCAGTGGTAGCATGCCCAAGGCCCTAGCTTCTTTCCTCAGTACTGAAGGAAGGAGATACTTTGCCTGTCTGGAAGCTTGGAATGTTTCCACTTGCATGAAAAATTATGATCCAACTGTGTGGATAATTAGTGGCTACTTCCTTTAGTAGGAGATACAATTTCATTATGGAAGATAGACTTGGGCAGAGAGACTGAATTCTTTTTTGTGGGGTTGGGGGTGGCGAGGAGAGGGTGGTAGTGGGGATTGAACCCAGGGGTGCTTAACCACTGAGCCACATCCCCAACCCTTTGTTATACTTTAGAGACAGGGTATTGCTTAGTTGCTTATAACCTTGCTAAATTGCTGAAGCTGGCTTTGAATTTGGATTCTGCTGCCTCAGCCTCCCTAATTGCTGGAATTATAGGCATTCAACACTGTGCCTGGTTGAGACTGAATTCTTAGTATCTATTGTTCGCTCATTTGTATCCATCAACAGTCCCAACAATGTGATTGAGTATCACTAATAGCTACTCTAGGCCTTTGAAAGTGATGGATGCTAAGACCTCTCACACCAGCCTCCCCCTGGCCTTCTTCTTCAAACCCATTGAGCTCCTTCCCACCCTCAAGCCTTTGCCCTTGCTGCTTCCTCTGCCTGGAATGCTCTTTGTCCTGATCTTTACATGTCTGCATACTCCTGGTCACTCAGGACTCAGAACAAATGCTACTTTCTTTGAAGGGTCTTACCTGACTATCTGGTCTAAAATCTCCCATCTCTACCCTACAAATGACTGTCTACCATGATATTTATTTTATTAAACTGACTAGAACTTGTTTATTGTCTCCTTCTTTTGAAATGAAGCCACAGGAGTTCACATTTGTGTATCTTAGTCCCTGCTATTCCCAGGCACATGGCAGAAACTCAGTGAATACTTGTTCTATAAAAGCAAGGCCGTGCTGAGTGGCCTGCTGAGAACTTTCTGCTGGAAGACAGTCTGTGGACTAGGTCTTTACTTTTCCACATTCAGATGATGGAAAACCAAAGCTGGAAGAGGTTAAATCATTTGTGTAGATTCACAGCACAAACAAATGAATGAGTGGCCATCATGATCCACAAGTCTTACTCTGCACCTAGGTCAGTACAGTTTTTGATTGATAGGAAAGGATGACAGTGATCAGAAGAGATGGCAGACACCGAGCATTTAAAATATGCATGTTTTCAAAGGCTGAATGTCTTCTCTGATCTGTGGATGCTGATGCATAATGGGGGGTGGGGTCTGGGGGATAAGAAAAGAATGGAGGAAGTATGGATGGTGTAGAGGAAAATGGGACGAGAGGGGGTGGGGGAAGGAAAGATAGTAGACTGAGACTGACAGTATTCCCCTATGTATATGTAAGATTATATGAATCGTGTGAATAAAAAAAAAACTATTAAAAAATGCCTGTTTTTTCCCCCTACAAAGTTATTTCCTTTTAGCAATACACCCCCAGATTTTATAAAGTTTCAAAGCTCAGAGGGAGAAGCAATAGTTACCACCCTTGGGAACTGGCGCTGAACTAAGTGTGCTGGTGTCACTCCCCTTCCTCTCTGTACTCTTCAGTCCCTTTTGCTCCTGCTCCTCCTTGAACTTGCCCACCAACTCTGCTCTCCAGCTCAGCGATCTCCCACATTGTCACAGCCCCATCTCCCAGAGTTCCTAGCTATGCCACTCACCTTTCAAACCTCAGCTTGGAATCTCCCACATCCACCTGCACCTCCGGACCCCAAGGAACACCCACTCATCCTTCATGCCCACCACTCTCCCTGCCAGTCCCTTCAGCTGCTCCAGTCTGAGCTCAGGACTCTTCCTCTGCATCACCTCCTGTCACCTGGGCCACTGCAGATGCCTTCTAACAAGACTTTGCATATCTGCCCCTCTTCCATCTGTTCTCCACTCTGCAACCAGAGTGACTTTTACCACAGGGTCACAGAGTTACATCCCCAGTCTTTTATTTATTTGTTTGTTTGTTTATGGATGCAGGGTCTCAGTAAATTGCCGAGGGTCGGAGGTTGACCTGGAACTCGTGATTCTTCCAAGTTGCTGAGATTACACACGTGCACCACCACACCTGGCTCAGAGTGCTTTTCTTTAATACAAAAATTTGTAGGTCTCTTTGCAAAACTCTTCTCTCCATTGTCCACACTGCCTCCAGAGTGATCAGCTTTTTTATTTTAAAAGACAGAGTCCCTTCTCCACTTAAAAGCATCTCCAGTTGCTCCTAGAGTCAAGTTGAATATGAAAAGCCACCTGCTAGGGCTGAAAGGAAGAAAGGGAGAGTTCCTTCTTATTCCCAGGAAGGACAAGGGAGGGAGTAGTGGTCAGGAGGACCTGATTGATCACCCCCTCCCCAGGCTATCCACGTGGAGAAGAGGACAGACAGGCGAGAATGAGGGAGAAAGTCCAGAGGATGAAACTAGAAGCCCCACCACTCGGGCAGGCCTGGCAGGAGGAACAAGGAGTGAGAAGGAAGAACCATTAGAAATCATAAGATTTCATAATTGTTTCCCTGCCCAGGGGTGCTCTATCACCAGCCACATCCCCAGACCTTTACTTTATGTTGCATTTTGAGACAGTCTTACTGAGTTGCTAGGGTCTCACTCAATTGCTGAGGCTGACCTTGACCTTGGGATCCTCTCACCTCAGAATCCTGAGTTGCTGGGATTACAGGCATGTGCACCATGCCCAGCTCTAGATTTTAGGTACTGTAAAACAGCCTTTTTGATGCACTGTTATAATCTAGCAATGACCAGTTGTAGTCAACAGTAACTGATTGGAGTCCAACAAAATCAGATAGAAAATGTAATGTTTTTAAAATACTATCCCATTGGTTACAGCCCAAAATATTACAAAATATGCTCATAAAGGCATATGCCAGGGGCTGGGGTTGTGGCTCAGTGGTAGAGTGCTTGCCTGGCATGTCTGAGGCCCTGGGTTCCATACTCAGCACTGCATATAAATGAATAAAATTAAACAGAAGATCCATAGACAACTAAAACTATACATTCATATATTTTTTTTTTAAAAAGGCATATGCAAAATTTAAATGAAGGATCCTGGTTGTGTACTGAAAGGCATAATGAAAAGAGTTATTCCTGGGTGGGAAGATGCTGCCCAGTTAATCAACAAATACAATGTAATCCTAATTAGAACCCCATGGAGATTTCTTTAAGAATATAAAAAACTGGCAAACAAGCCCTATCACTTATTAAATATTTTAAAGCAAATATAAAGACAATATTACAAAGATAAATAATTCAACAGAGCAGAGTTAAAGATACAGACCTGAAAACAAACCGGAATGAAGTTCATGAGTGTGGCGGCTTTGTAGTTCAGCCGGAGAGAAGATGAATCATTCTGTAAGTGGTTTCAGATAATTGAATATATATTCAGAAAAAACATTCCTCTCTGATCCCTACTTCATTATCTGCATCAAAACAAATCCAAAAAGTCAGTTAAATGTAAATCCAAAACATATAAAAGTATTTGAGGCAATTATAGGTGAGAATTTTTATAATCTTGGGGATTGTGAAAACCAAGTCCAAAGGGCTTGACTTCCTAGAAATGTAAAAGTTCTTTTTTTTAATTTTTTTTATATGTGTTGAGACCTTTATTTTTTTTTCATTTACTTATATGTGATGCTGAGAATTGAACCCAGTGCCGCACATGTAGCTAGTCAAATGCTCTGCCACTGAGCCACAACCCCAGCCCCTGTAAGAGTTTTGATCAGTGAGCCGGGCACGGTGGCTCACGCCTGTAATCCCAGCACTTGGGAGGCTGAGGCAGGAGGATTGCGAGTTCAAAGCCAGCCTCAGCAAAAGCGGGGCCCTAAGCAACTCAGTGAGACCCTGTCTCTAAATAAAATACAAAATAGGACTGGGGATGTGGCTCAGTGGTGGAGTGCCCCTGGGTTCAATCCCCAGTACCAAAAAAGAAAAAAAAAAAAAAGTTTTGATCAGTGAAATAACACAATGAACAGAGTCAGAAGACATCAAGATCAGAACTCCTGAAGAACAAAGGCCACGCAGGTTCAGGCCCTCTGCCAGCCACTCTGTCGGCCACTGGCCAGCGTTGGCTGCCACACAGCCTGTGGGACAGCTGCCTGGGGCAGGAAGCAGAAACCCCACAGAAATGCCAGGCCCAAGGGGCAGAGCAGGCTGCCTGGGCAGCACTCAGCCTTCCGCTCCTCCCAGTGCTGGGTTGTGTGGAGGCACACTGACTGCAGTGCCTCTCTCCCCACTCGTTCCTCCCTCGCTTACCTCTCTCCCTGGTGCGTTCTCTCTGGTCTCTATGGGATATACTAAACTTGCATAAGTCATGAAGAGAGACCCTAGAGGACTCTGGAGCCCCTGGCAACAGGCATTGGCCCTTTCAAGCCTACCTCTGCAGAACCCTGAGGCATGATTATTCCAGCTCCCAAGCCAGAACACCTGAGATGGCTGTCCACCATTGGCTTAAACCATCCTCAGAGCTTCAAAGTGCCCTTTGGGTATAGCCTTCCTTCTCAAATCCCTCTGCCCACATGTGTGTGTTTTCACTTTGGAGTTACTGTCAAGTACACCTGGATGCCTTCCTTCTCAGCTAGTGGCCCCTCAAACTTCCCCTGCCCATAAGACTCCAGTTCCTTGGCCTTCATCCCCTTGCTGAAGAACTTACAGCCATCTCCCCAGTGCTCACCCAGGTAGGTCTGATCGCCACCTTCCCTGCCTCATAGGGAATAGCAGACCACAAGCTGATTGATGGGTTCCCTCAAATAAGCCACATCCTCCAGGGGGGCAGGGACCCCCTTTGTCCCTCGTGGCTACTACCTTCCCTCCAGACTATATCAGCTGTTTTTATTCCCCATGTTATTGTATCAGTTTCCTAATTTCAGCTTTAATGGCTTTGAAAATGATAATCACCTGAAATAATCAAGTCTCAAACAACTACATTATATAGACGAAGGTCACTGTCGTGGAGGAAATTTCAAAATTGTTTCCCATTTTCTTGATATTTCAGTTTTACTACTTTACTGGACTTGTGAACTTAAGCAAATTGCTTAACTTCTTGGCCTGTTTCCCAATTTGGAAAGGTAGAATAGTGACATTGCCTTTCTTCCAGGGCCTTCCTGATACTAAAAAGGAATGGTCCGGGCAAATCAGCATCCAGGGTGTCACATCAGGGGGCTCAAGCCCAGGAAACTCTCCTCTACCTACCCCTCCACCCCCACCCACTCTGTGCCCAGGACGAGGGGAGCAGGACAAGTGACAGGCAGCTGTACCTTGAAATTTCCTGGATTAAATGTTAAAATGGGTGCACGTCCCAGCCCCACTCAGGGAACCGCCCAAGCCATGCACTTGCATGGAGACATGACAGGCCAAATTGCCACCCGGATTTCTGAGATTAGAATCAGGAACATTTTTGTTGCAGTCCTCAGAAAAAGGAAAGAGGTGACAGGCAGAAAAAGGAAACTAAAAGAAAAAGAGGAAATGATTCACTTTCTGAGCTTGAGACCTCAGGCTCACAAACAGGCTGGGAAGGTGCTGGGGGTGGGTCAGCCTGTCAGCATCAGGAGGTGACTTCTTTTTTTTTTTTTGGTACCAGGGATTGAACCAAGGGGTGCTCAACCACTGAGCCACATCCACAGTGCTTTTTATTTTTTATTTAATGACAAGGTCTTGCTGAATTGCTTAGGGCCTTGCTAAATGGTTAAGGCTGGCTTTGAACTCATGATCCTCCTCCTCAGCCTCCTGAGCCCCTAGGATTACAGGTGCCCAACCCTTTTTTT
>JAJEJO010052070.1:0-22956 GCA_020662805.1 Glaucomys volans | reverse complement strand
TCTTTCTTTCTTTCTTTCTTTCTTTCTTTCTTTCTTTCTTTCTTTCTCTTTTCCTTCCTTCCTTCCTTCCTTCCTTCCTTCCTTCCTTCTTTTTTGGTACTGAGGATTGAACCTAGGAGCACTCTGCCACTGACCTCTATCCCCAGCCCTTTTTATTTTAAGTTTGATATAAGATGTCCAGGTTGACCTTGAACTTGTGATCCTCCTGCCTCAACCTCCTGAGTTGCTGGAATTACAGGCCAGCACCACCACACCCCATCTGAATTTATTGTTCATCAACTTCCAATCTCAGGACTACATCATATTCAATGATAAAATGTGTCTGATTAGATTCTGGGACAGAGTGGTGGCTGTGCATAATTTGAATGCAATGTCCGGGATCATCATTCTTCTGACACACACACAGTTATGCATGATAACCAGGGCAAATGAAAATAGTTATGAAAGAGATTGAGTCCTGATTCTTAACTTGAGTAATAGCTTCTAAATAAAAAGAGGAAACCATGTGTACTGCTATGCTTTCTCAGAAGCCTGGAAATCATTTTAAACAAATTTATGTATTTCTAACCATTCAAGAAAAATTATAAACAGAAGAATGACATCCGGGAGGCCTAAGAATGTGTGTGTAATTGAATGTTTTCTTCATTGGACAAGATCTATCGAAAAGAGGAAGTCATCTATTTTTAGTGCTTTTGGATATTCACATACATAAGAGGAAGAGGAGGAAGAAAAAACGTTCTTCCAAAAAAGAGTGATTTTACTTTAGTACAAGTCAATAAAAATAGATATATGTCCCTATGATTTCTTACTTTCTTTTCTTCTTTCTTTCTCTTTCTTTCTTTCTTTTCTTTCTCTTTCTTTTCTCTCTCGTCTTCCCTTCTCTTTTCTTTCTTTCTCTTTTCCTTGCACGGGTCTTGTGCATGCTAGGCAAGCACTGGACCACTGACCTACACCCACAGCATGTCCCTATGATTTCTTCAATTACACTTTAAAAATTGTATTGTTATAGCAACAAAAAACAGATTAAAATCTTGGTGCTCCCCAGGGAGATTCTCCAGCACGATCTGGAGAGTCAGCCCCACCCCAATCACAAATTCCCTCCCTATAGCCCACCCCAATCCCTTCCCCTCCTTATAGCCCCACCCTAACCCCTTCCCCCGTCTATAAAAGTTGGCAACAGAAGAATTAACCCGCGGTTTCCCAGCACACCGCTTTTAGGCTTAAGGGCGATCTTCCCCGGCCAGCTAAAATAAAGGCTTCTTTTGGCTTTCCGTGATCGGCTTGGATGATTTTATTTTCTTCGGGTACAACAGTATGTATTACGTGATATGCATGTTTCACACGCATAACCTGATGCAAAATATGTTATATATTTCTGATGGAGTTTAAAGACCACCCACTGTCTGAAAAGAACTTTGGTTTTGGACACAGAATTCTGAGCAACTGAGACCAAAAAGTGATAGCTACCATAAAAAAACACTCCTTTTTGCCATTTCTTTGAACCCCACCTTTGTCAGTTGAGAAGCTTCTTTGTGGCTGTGGTTTCTGATGTCATTTTCCAGTGGGAGGGGATCTCTCTGAGATGCTATTTTTAGCTAAGGATTTGTTTTTGCTTATAAGTCACAAGTTTTCAGTTCCATATCATTATTCAGCAAATAAGTCTCCTATTTTTGCTTTTTATATCTATGGCCTCCTGGATAACTAGGATAACATGAATGGGTTAGACTGTAATTTCAGGGACATGAATCTTATGTTGCGTCTTATTGAACTGTAACTGCCACACTGTAAAATAAATATTATTTGAATTTTACAAGATATGGAAACTGTCCTTGGCTACCTAACTAGTAAATGTAGGGCAGATTTGGGGTTCAAAGAAACACGAATGAACCTAGAGGGCATTAGGCTAAATGTGATAAGACAGGCAGAAAGACAAATACCTTGTGATTCTCGCATGTGAAACTAACAAAGTAGAGTTGCCAGGGGCCAGAGTTTGGTGGGAGAGAGGGGAGGGGTTGGTCACAGAGCACAAACTTCCAGTTTTCAGATGAGCAAGTTCTGGGGACCTAATGTACAGCCTATTGTTTGTTTGAAATGCTCTAAGGGAGTAAATCTGGTGGGTTTTCTTTGTACCAGAGATTGAACTCAGGGGCATTTGACCACTGAGCCACATCCCCAACCCCGTTTTGTATTTTATTTAGAGACGGGTCTCACTGAGTTGCTGAGTGCCTCACCATTGCTGAGGCTGGCTTTGAACTCTCGATCCTCCTGCCTCAGCCTCCCCGTCCACTGGGATTACAGGCGTGTGCCACCACACCCAGCAAGGACTAGATCTTAAGCACTGTTGTCCATACACACACGAGGTAGCTGGTATGATAGAGCGTATTTATTAATTTCTTGTAGCAAACATTATACCACACACACACACACACACACACACACACACAAATCATCATGTTGGATACCTTGAATATGTAATAGACAACTTTGTCAATTATACCTCAATAGGTCTGAAAAAAAGAAAAAATATATTTGTGAATTCTGAATGGTGAAATTCACAATTCCTGACCCTAAGGATCTTTACACTGATCCATGCCACCTCTCTAGTCTATTTTCAGAGATCAGCTCTTATGGAGAGGGGATGGGTGGTAGCACACACCTGTAATGCCAGCTATTCCGGAGACTAAGGCAGGAAGATCACAAATGCAAGGATGCAAGGATCAATTTAGCAAGACCCTGTTTCAAAACTAAAGTAAATAAAAAGGGCTGGGCATGTAGCTCAGTGGTAAGCATTTGCCTAGTATGAGCAGATCCCTGGGTTGGATCCCCAGCACCACAAAACACACACACACACACACACACACACACACACACAGAGACTGACAGGAGGAGAGAGAGAGAGAGAGAGAGAGAGAGAGAGAAAATCTATGTCTGAATTAGAATGTCAACAGTGAAGTTGGAGACAATGGCTGATATACTGATGTATTCTGGGTGCATGAGAAAGGCTGAATGTCCTGAATGCTGGATGAGGGAGATAACTTTGAAAGCACCATGCAAGGGGGAGTGCAGGCCATCTGAAAACAAATCAGTGATGTCAGTAACCTTTGATTGCTCAAATCCATGTGTTTTCCTCTTTGGTGGCTCAGATATGTGTGGAATCACTTTGTAAACCCTAAAACAACTTCATCAAAGTAAAAGGGTGTATTGTCATTTTACTTTGGTTATTACTTGTTATTCAGTCTTTAATTGAAGCTATTCTGGGAAAGTATTGTTTCAAGCAGACATTGAAATAAAAACGCTATAAAAATTCTAATACAGTCATATGTGTTCAGAGTTAGGTCCTAAGATAGTTTATCTCACAGTGAGAAGCCTATAATGTGGGAAGCATTCTGTGATTTCCTCTGCCTTTTTTCCTGAAAATTTCCAGACTTTTTCTCCTTGTTTTCCAGAATTCTTTGTGGAGATGAGGACATAACCTTGAAATAAATTCTGGACTTTCATTCTTCAAATTGAAGTTTCCACGATGTGCACAGGTGTTCATTTTGACTTGTTCACACAAATATAAAGGTATAGTCTGCCTGGTTTTAGATCAACATCAGAGATGGTTATTTCCTGCCTGACCCAGATGCAAAGAAGGAACTTGGAAAATTGGACTGATACGTTTTAAGAGTTGCAGGTAAAATCCAAAGTTACAATCTTGAAGGCCCCATGACAAAAGACTCAATATTAGATTGATTGATTAGATTAGATTGATTTTTTAGGGCGAGGGATATAGCTCAGTTGGTAGAGTGCTTGCCTCACAGGCACAAGGCCCTGGGTTCAGTGGGTTCAATCCTTAGCACCACACACACACACGATTGATCTTTCAGCTGGAGGTGGATTGTTTAAGTTACTCTATTTTATTTTATTTTTTAAGTACTAGGAATTGAACCCTGGGAACTCTACCACTAAGCTTCAGGCCCAGATTTTTTTTTTTTTTTTTTTATATTTTTAAGAAAAAATTTTGCTAAATTGTGGAGGCTGGTCTTGAACTTGTGATCCTTCTGCCTCGGTTTTCAGAGTTGCTGGGATTATAGGCCCGTGCCAAGATCCCCAGCTTGAACTCTAATTTTTAAAAAAACTATATTTCAATACTAAGAACAGCATTGAAAGGAATTGCAAAAAGAAGCATAATTAATTATTCAAAAAGGCAAATTATTAAGAATTCTAGACCTCTAAAAAATGGCATAACATTAAAAAGAAGTCCTCAATAACATTTCAAGAAAAGTAATCTTTGTGTCCTTTGATTTCAGAAATAGGGGCTAGGTTACAGCTCAATGGAAGAGGGCATGCTACCTCTCTCTTCTCCCAAGTCCCAAAACAGCCATTGCTCAGTAGTATGGAAATGCTCTTAACCCACTTCTTTAGTACTGAGATTTCTTTTTACTTCTTTATGTTCTCTTTATTTAAAAACGTATGCTCTTTCTTTAACATCATGTTGGTTTTATTTTTTTATGTATTTTTTATTTTTTGGCACGGGGGATTGAACCCAGGGGCACTCTACCACTGAGCCACATCCCCAGCCCTATTTTGTTTTGTTTTGTTTTGGTGCTGGGGATTGAACCCAGGGCCTTGTGCTTGCCAGGCAAGCACTTTACCAACTGAGCTATATCCCCAGCCCTCCCAGTCCTATTTTGTATTTTATTTAGAGACAGGGTCTCACTGAGTTGCTTAGGGCCTCGCAAGGTTGCTAAGGCTGGCTTTGAACTCGCAATCCTCCTGCCTCAGCCTCCCAAGTGCTGGGATTACAGGTGTGCACCACTGCGCCCGGCATCATGTTGGTTTTAAAAAGTAGGAAAGACACAATAAAAAAAATGAACAAGATTTACATTACAATTGTTGCTCTTCTTTTTCCTTCTTTGCAATACCGAGGAGAGGATAGAACCCAGGGCCTTAGCACATGATCAGCAAGTGCTCTACCGCTGAACCACATGCCAGGTCCTCCGTGTTTTCCTTTTTAAATGAGATTTGGTAAAAGTATTTACTGTGTCTATAATGTTGCAGTATTATTGAGTC
This sequence comes from Glaucomys volans, assembly GCA_020662805.1. NCBI lineage: Eukaryota > Metazoa > Chordata > Mammalia > Rodentia > Sciuridae > Glaucomys > Glaucomys volans. The sequence goes on along the minus strand of JAJEJO010052070.1, from coordinate 17,904 downwards.
CATTATAACAATTTGGAAAATACAAAATAGTGTAAGGATAGGGAGAATGTAATTGTATCTTCTCTTTTTTTTTTTTTGGAACCAGGGATTGAACTCAGGAACACTCAGCCACTGAGCCACATCCCCAGCCCTATTTTGTATTTTATTTAGAGACAGGGTCTCACTGAGTTGCTTAGGGCCTCGCTAGTTGCTGAGGCTGGCTTTGAACTCGCGATCCTCCTGACTCAGCCTCCCAAGTCGCTTGGATTATAGGCGTGCGCCACCACGCCCGGCTTCATTTTTTTTATTAAAATATAAATTTATTTTTCTCTTTATATAAGTAACCCATGTCTATTCATTGTAAAAACATTAAAAACATAGAAATACAAGAATGGAGAAGTAAATCCTTTGTTATCCCATTCAATAGAGACAACTGTTATTTAGTATGTGCTTTCTAGATTTGTCTATATTAATACACTAACTCATGTGCACATTTACGCATATATTTAAGAGTAGATTACACTGTATATTCTGTTTTGTAATCTTCTTAAAGACACACATTAACATCTTTTCTATGTAACTGTTTCATTAAGTGGCACAACAAAACATGTCATCATTAATTGCCAATCTATTAGTGATGAACCTTTTGTGTATGTTCAATATTTTGCTGTTTATATACATGATACAAAGAATATCCTTAAACATAGGTATCTGAACATACTTCAATACATGTATCTGAGTAGGGAAATTCAAAGTGGAATTTTTGAATCAAACACTTTAAAATTTTTCATATATTACTCTTTAGAAAGTTCATATTCTCATTTACGTTCTCTTCAGTGGTATTTGAGAACACATGATATGCAATTCTTCACCAAGCAACTGTCTCTTACCCACATTGCAAAAATTGTTTTCTCCAATTTAATATTTGTGTTTAACTTTATGATACACTGCTGTCATTAAGAAGTTTAAATTTGAAGTAGTTGGATTTTTCTTGTTCTTCTTATTAGTTTTAGCCTGGGTGCTATTCTAAGCAAATCCTACTCCATCAAACTTGTAAAAATGTTTTCCACTGTTTTCTACCAGTATTTTCTTTTATATTGTTGAGAGCATCCATGCAAAGACTTCTTTCTTTTCTCCCCAGAGGAAAGCAATTTGAAATAAACTGACTTTCAGAAAAGTTATGCTAGTTTATACTCACAACTGCAGTGCATGAAGATAAAAGTTCTAAAGTCTTTGGCCATGGTCTGGGTATGTAGCTTGGCGGGAGAGGGCTTACCTAGTAATGCACTAGGCCTTGACTTTAATCCTCAGTACTGAAGGAAAAAAGAAAGAAAGAAAAGAAAAGAAACAAAAAGTCCTTGGCTACACTATTGTTTTTCTTTGTAAGATTTGTCAATTTAGCTGGGTGTGGTAGAGCCACCCACCTGATTCCAGCTACTTCGGAGGCTGAGGCAGGAGGATTCCATATTCAAGGCCAGTCTGGGCAATTTAGTAAGACCCTATCTCAAAAAATAAAAAATAAAAAGAATTAGAAATGAAGTTCAGTGGTACAGCACTCCTGGGTTCAATCCACAGTACCACAAAAAAGGGGGGGAAGGTGGAGGTTTTTTTATTTTTATTTTTTTCAGTTGTCAATAGACCTTTATTTTATTTATTTATATGTGGTGCTGAGAATCGAACCTAGGGCCTCGCATATGCCAGGCTAGCACTGTACCACTGAGCCACAACCCCAGCCCTGGGAAAGGTGTTTTTTAATGTGTACTTATTGATAATTTTTATTTCTTCTCTTTAGACTTGTTTAATTAAGCAACTAGTTTATCTTTTCCTGGACTTACTTCTTTTTTTGCAGTGCTGGAGATTGAACCCTGGGCCTTGTGGATGCTAGGCAAGCACTCTACCGCTAAGCTACCTTCCTACCCTGAACTTCTTTTTTTAAATTTGATTTGCAAGAGCTCTTTAACATTTTCATATACATTCACAGCATAATGCAGGCAGAAGAAGAATGTGAAAGGCATTGACCCTTTTCAAATTATATGTGCTGTGAATATTTTGAATTGTATTTTAAACTGTGTGATAGTCTGACAGATGATGCTTAAGATTGTGCAATCTTTGTTGTTGACCAGAGGTAAACATCAAGTTGGGCTAGAGGGTGGGGAGGGAGAGAAAACTTTCCAGTTTATGGTAAAGACTGAGACAAAACAAATCCCTGCAAAAACAGCCACAACAAAGCAAGGCCAATTCTCATGTTAATATTCATCTATTGATAGTGGCTTATGTGTCTTCAACTCTGGGCTTTCTGCCCTCAAGAAAGACTGGAAGAGTCAGATAAAGTGGCATAGGCCTGTAATCCCAGCAACTCAGGAGGCTGAGGCAGGAGGATTACAAGTTCAAGGCCAGCCTCCAAAACTAAGGAAGGCAGTAAGCAACTTAGCCAGACCCTGTCTCAACATAACAAAGGGTTGGGGCAGCTTAGTGGTAGAGTGCCCCTGGGTTCAATCCCCAGTACCCAAAGCAAACAAACCACCACAACAAACTGTATGGGAACTGAGGCCTCCAGTTCAATCACAAGCACTGCAAAAAGGAAAAGTTACAAGAAAAACAAGAGACCCTCTAGGTCTTGGGGGTTCTCAAAGACCACGATACTTCACAAAATGTTCTTGGGGAATCCTTGAAGGGTGCCATACATCAAGAGGGTGCATTTTTGGGCTGGGGTTGTGGCTCAGTGGTAGAGCGCTTGCCTAGCATGCCTGAGGCCCTGGGTTCAATCCTCAGCACCACATAAAAATAAAGATATTGTGTCCACCTACAACTCAAACAAAAAATAAAAAAATTAAAAAAAAAAAAAAAGAGGGTGCATTTTGTTCTTTGATTTACCTATGTGATGCATGGGTGAGAACAGAGAATTAAATATGGAAAAACACTGCAATATAATAGAAAAATGCTTTTCCTATAAGTGGGAGCTGTAGAATCATAAAAAGGGTTTAGCTCCAAAACCATGCACTCAGGTCAACTCAGAAAAGATTATTATTATTATTATTATTTTTGTATTTTTCATTTTTATTTATTTATTTATTTTTTGGTACTGGGGATTGAACCCAGGGGCACTCAACCACTAAGCCACATCCCCAGCCCTATTTTGTATTTTATTTAGAGACAGGGTCTCACTGAGTTGCTTAGGGCCTCACTAAGTTGCTGAGGCTGGCTTTGAACTCGTGATCCTCCTGTCTCAGCCTCCCGAGTGCTGGGATACAGGCGTGTGCCACCGCACCAGGCTAAGAATTATTTTTATATGGTTTATAATGCTCAAAGTCTCAACACTTGTGATTTTTGCATCTTACTGTTTCCAAACTCTGAGTGTGGAATCCTGTGCTCTCACAGCTATACCTAGCTACATGTGACATCATCATTGATTCAATGTCTCATTAAAACATAGGCACATGAGGAATAAGAGCACGGTGTGTCCTGGCCCCTGGGCACATGCCCACTGGTATCTGCACATGACCTCACTGTTATGCAGCCATACCAGGAAATAGCTCCTTCTGTACCTGCTGCAAGTAACACAGCTGCACATATTTGTGCCTGATAAAGTCTCCCTTTTGACCTTTGTCATCATGTACTGCATTTTTGTTTGCTATGAGCCTAGTAATGACACTTTTATCTAGTGTCTCTTGATTATTATTATAATAGAATAATTGGAAAGCTTTCTGCCTGATCGCTGATGTGTCTTCATTCACCTTTATGATAATTAGTCCCAGTGCATTCCTGCTGTCCATCAAAGCCCCACTGCAACCCCTCCGCAACCATCCCAGCCACAGCCAATCCCCTGAAGTGCAGTGGTCACAGCTGATGACTTTTTCCTCATTCCTGAACCTCGGAGTCAATAATCACAGCCTGTATAATATGTGCTCATTGGGTAAACAAAATACTCTCTGCAGCCTGGAGTGTTCCTGAGAACATTCTTCTGCTTGGAACATTGCTGAGAAGATCCTTCTTATAAGGGAAGAGTGACCCCATCAGATCAAGAAAAAGGGCAAAGTGGGTGGGGACGAGAGTGAGAAGAAACAGACCTTATGTCAGCAAAGCAGAGATGCATGCGGGATGGCCTCATCAAGAAGCCTTCAGAAATACTCCAGAAAGTTCTAATTCCACACAGGCTAGAGCAGGTCTTTATGCTTCTGTGCCACTGTTATGGAAGAAAAGCATCACTATATAGTGCAAGTGCTAAACCAGCCTGAAGATAGGGTTGTAAACTCAGGAGACAGGTCTGTGCACGCAGGGAAAACACTAGCCCCACTTAGCCCCACTTGCCCGACCCTGAATTACTCAGTAGCTGGGGTGATGAGGTTGGGGCTGCTGGAAGGCTAAACTGGGTGCCCCAGAAGAGACAGGAGAGAGTGGTGCTTGTGGAAGTCTGTACTGCCGAAGCCAAAAGCAACTTTTCAAACCAGCAGTGTAAAATCAAGAGTTGATACCTGTTTGACTTGTACTGTCCCCTATACAGACTTGACTTATGTGGAAACAGCAGTCTCCAGCTCCTCCCTCATGACTGTCCACGGTGAAGCTGTTGTACCTTAACCATCTCAGGCTGCTTTTGTAGTTTTAGAATTTCGGTGAGGTCTCATTCTGTCATACCAACTGCCTCATACCAACTCCAGACTTCATTTCCTTCTCTAACAATATTAAGTCATAATAACTGTGTTTACTAATAGTTTCTTAAGTTCCTCTTATTTGGAAGCAAGTGGGTAGTCACATAATCACTTTACAAATAACACATGATTAGCCGGGCGTGGTGGCGCACGCCTGTAATCCAAGTGACTTGGGAGGCTGAGTCAGGAGGATCGGGAGTTCAAAGCCAGTCTCAGCAACTTAGCGAGGCCCTTAGCAACTCAGTGAGACCCTGTCTCTAAATAAAATACAAAATAGGGCTGGGGTGTGACTCAGTGGCCGAGTGTCCCTGAGTTCAATCCCTGGTTCCCCAAACCCCCCCCAAAAAAAAAACAAATAACACGTGATTAGAGATCGTATCTGCCTTATCTCCCGCCCCGCCCCCACCCCCACAACAGTTTTGAAATTGAGTGCTTTCTCTAGAACTTCTTAAAAATAGGGGCTTGCGTTTGCCAGGTTTTGTTCTGTTTTCGTTTGGCTTTGTTTTATTTTTACCTACTGACATACTTTTGACTCTTGCCTTGGCCTTTGTTCGGGTTTGCCTTGTAAAGGGGGCAAGTCATTCCCAGATAACACACACCTTCTCTGAGCTGGTTTTGAAAAGCAGGAGAGAGTAATCTAATCTATGATGCAAACGTTGTTTACCAGAGTGTCAGCCTTCACCGAGAAAACACTTCCCACAGGACAGAAGGCCAATCACAGAACAAAACAACAGAGCCAGGAGCTTCCCAGGGCCTCGGCCCATTGTTCCCTAATGACCGCGTTAAGGATCTCCACAGGCGCTCCAGCCTCTGGAATATGCAAAAAGCCTTCTGCTTTGTGCACCTTGCTTCCAGCTGGTTTGGACTTTCCTCAGTGGGCTTCTATTCAGAGATTATGGATAGAACTGACCTCTGTCTGGGACATCTCCCCAGGAGGTCTGAAGCTCTTTAAGTTTTTTTTTTTTTTAAGCATTTCAAGTTCACAGCAAAATTGAGAAGGAAGGTACAGAAATGTCCCTTTTTCCTCTAACGACACCAGAGTGACACATATGTGACCACTGATGAACCTCTTTTGTCACGTCATTATCACCCAATAGTTGACATTAGGGCTCACTTTTTTTTTTTTTTTTTTTGTCTCGCTAAGTGGCTTAGTTGTTGGGACTGGCCTCGAACTGTTCATCCTTTTGCTCAGCCTCCCAGTTACTTGGGATTACAGGTGTGCGTCACTGCGCCCGGCACGGGCTCTCTCTTCGCGTCTTGTGTCATATAGGTTTGGACAAATGCATCATGGCATGTGTCCAGGATGGTAGCAGACAGTGTTTTCACTGCCCTAAAAATGTCTTAGGTTTCAAAGGCGAGAGCAAGTGTGGACCCCTTTCCTTCCGGTACTGGCAAAGGGGTGCTGAACTGAGGGGCGCTTCCTTTCTTGTTGAGAGGACTAGCTTTTTACCAGCACTTTGGGGAAGGATGGTTGCTTTCTGTCCAGTGAAAGTCCGTCCACCAGCTGGGGAGACATGCATGGGACCACTGTGGTCACAGGCAGAGACTGTCCCTGATTCTGTCTCAGTCTCAGCTGCCCCCTAATGTCTATAGAGCTATCAGCCGGATCCTGACACTAATTACCTGGGGCCAGCTCTGCCAAATGTGCCCCAGAGACTAGAGAACTCAAGGGCTCTCACTGGCCAGATGTCTGTCCACACTGCAGAGATAACCAGGCCTGTTCCTCTGTCTTTGTCTCCCTAATTACTGGTTCTTCTGGAACTTAGTTCTGCATGAGCCAGACCTGGAAGCCTGTTTACCAACCAGCTTTATCTGTTGAAAACAGACACTCCTCTCTTTCTTCCTTGATTTATAGCCCTGTAGTACAAGTCTTATCTCCTCTGCTAGAGGCTTCACCTCCCTGCAGCAGAGATCCACGCTCAAGCCTCCAGAGTCCCCAGTGTCTAGTTCTGGGCCTGGGACTGAGATGGATCCCAGTGAAATGTGAGCGCAAGGGAACATTATGAGGTGCTAGAATAGTCGCAGGGCTGCTTTAGTCTCTCCATTATAGAATGATAATCGTTACCACCTTTCATCTCCAACAAAGTCTCGCAGTGGATATATGTCTCCAGGTCATGCAACCACCTTGTAAGATAGATGCAAAATCTTTTTACACAGCAAAAGAAAGATATTCAGAGATATTAGGCAACTTGCCTAAAGCTATGTGGCTGTGAATGGCAGAGTCAGGGAGTTCTTTTGTCTCCCTGACTGTTGGACTTTCTCCCACATCAAGGCTGTTGGACCTTCTCCCACAATAAGTCACCTCCCCAAAGTTATTAAGGATGTAAAAGATGAGAGGGCTGGGGTTGTGGCTCAGTGGTAGAGCACTACCCTAGCATGTATGAGGCACTGGGTTTGATCCTCAGCAATGAATATAGATAAATAAAAAAGTAAAAGTCCATCCACAACTAAAAAAAAGATGTAAAAGATGAGATTGCAATTGGGATCACACAGAACAATGCCTGGCCTGGTAAAACACTCTGTAGAAAGTGATGGAAAGCACTCTTGCCGAGTAGTTCTAAAGCACAGTCAGGACATCAGTACTGATGTTAAGTGGGGAATCAGCAATGTGTTCCTTAAAACTCCTCCCACCTCAGCCCTCCTGAGAAGGAAACCGAGGCAGTTGTTTCTGCCCCCTGATTTTGTCTCAGTCTCAGCTGCTCCCTAATGTCTGCAGAACTGTCAGAGTTTCCAACCGTACCCTATGGCTGGCCACTGTTTCCCTCAAGAAATCACCAGGAAGATTGTGTGTCAGGGGGTGTCTCTGCTGTATCCCTAGAATGTTCTAGAGTCTAGAATGACTTCATTCCTCCCTTCTGTGCTGGAGTCCAGTATTGTTCAAGTACTCTCCCCCCTGTAGCTTCAAATCCTTAACCCTGATAGGACTCACTCCTGCAGAGTGTTGTATTTTAGGGCATTTAGCTAGGAAGCCCCCTCTCCCCCCACAGTTACAGGGACTTGACCACAGGAAATGGTAATGCACATTAGTTTTAGAACTCCATTTTTAGTCTATTAGCTATCATTGCTTATTTCTTCTAATCTATAGATGTTTAGCTACTAGGGTAGCAAGACCATTCAAAATCCAGCAAAAAATGGAATGGGAGGCCCAGGTGGCAGTGTGGCCTGACTCTCATCACAGGCAAATAGTGTACTTCAGTTTTTAACAGGATGGGCTCAGAAGCAAGGGTTCAGATCTTGGCTGAGCATAGCACTGCAAACTTAGGCTATTAACCTTAAATTTTTCTAAAGAGGAATAATCGCACTACCCACCTCATTGGCAGCTGCATGTATTAGCATAATGCACATAATGAACACAAACCTTGGAATATATAATATATGTTCGGTAGTTCCTGGGTATTATCATTGCTCCTGTGTAAATTCTTATCCTAGGAAGCAGTGCTGTGAACATTCTTGTCCTATAAAGAATATTTGCTCTAGGAACAGTGGCACTGCCTAAATCCCAGCTACTTGGGAGGTGGAGGAAGATCACAAATTTGAGGCCAATCTGGGTAACTTTGCAAGTTTTTGTCTCAAAATAAAAAAGGGCAAAAGGGCTATGGATGCTGCTCAGTAATAGAGTGCCCCTATTCAAATCCCATTACAAAATAATAATAATGGGCTGGGGTTGTGGTTCAGTGGTAGAGCACTTGCCTAGCATGTGTGAGGCACTGGGTTTGATTCTCAGCACCACATATAAATAAATAAAGGTCTATCAACAACTTAAAATAATAATAATAATAATAATAATAATAATAATAATTAAGCCACATGGTTTAGAAGGGAAGTGAAGACATTTTCTTTTCCAGATTTAATTGTCCAGCTTTTCTAATTTTACTAGGTGTTACATTTTCCTTCCTTTGTCTTGTGTGTGTGTGGGGGGGTTATACCAGGGATTGAACCCAAGGGTGGGTGTTTAACCACTGAGTCATATCCTTGGCCCTTCTTATATTTTATTTAGACACAGGGTCTCGCTAAGTTGCTTAGGGCCTTGCTAAGTTACTGAGGCTGGCTTTGAACTTACAATCCTCATGCTTCAGACTCCTGAGTTGCTGGGACTACCAATGTGTGCCATGACACCTAAATCTAGAAAGTTCTATGAGCACTGCAGAGAGTTCTATGGAGCTGAAGGAGAATTTCTGAAAGGCCTATGGAACAAAGTCTTCCCACTATTGAAGCAGGAGACACTGTAACTGGAGCTGAAGGCTCACACAGCCCAGCTGGTCAAGGGGCCCAGGATGGGGCCTTCCTGCCTTTTGTGTGTGTGTGTGTGTGTGTGTGTGTGTGTGTGTGTGTGCTTATGCATTTTGGTTTTTTGTTTTGTTTTGTTTTGTTTTACACGTTGGTTGATCTCATTCTGCATATACTGTTTTATACTGTGCTTATATATTACTTTTCTTAATACCTTAGGACACATATCTTGATAAGTCTCTTAAGTCATAATGTGTTTGCTTTTAGAATTACTTTTTCTTCTGGCACTAGGGATTGAACCTGGAGCATTTTTCCACTGAGTTACTTTCCCAGTCCTTTTTCACTTTTAATTTTGAGACAGAATCTTGCTAAGTTGTCCAGGTTGGACTCGAACTTGGGATCCTCCTGCTTCAACCTCTGGAGTTACTGAAATACAGGTCTTTGCCATCTCGCTCAGCTAAAATTACTTTTTAATTACAGAAACAGAACATTTATAATACAGAAAAATCAGAAAACAGTCACCAGGTTCAGTGCCACATGCCTATAATACCAACGGAAGGCTGAAGCAGGAAGATTGCAAATTCAAGGCCAAACTAGGCAACTTAGTCAGACTCTGTTTCAAAGTAAAAAAATAAAAAAGGCTGGGGATATAGCTCAATGGTAAAATGCCCCTAGGTAAGATCCCCAGAACTGGAGGAAAAAACAAATGGAAAACAGACAGACATAAATTTAGACATAAAAGCATGACATTCATAGAGTTACTTTAGATTAGGGAGAGGGGATTGAAGGGAGGGGAAGGGTTATGGGGGTAGGAATACTAGTAGAGTGAAACAGACGTTATTACCTCATGTACATGTATGACTACATGACTGATGTGATTCTGCAATATGTATCATCAGAAAAATGAGAGATTTATATATGATTTATATATGATCTATCAAAATGTATAAATGTAAGCCGGGCGTGGTGGCGCACGCCTGTAATCCAAGCGACTTGGGAGGCTGAGTCAGGAGGATCGCAAGTTCAAAGCCAGCCTCAGCAACTTAGCGAGGCCCTAAGCAACTCAGTGAGATCCTGTCTCTAAATAAAATACAAAATAGGGCTGGGGATGTGGTTCAGTGGCCAAGTGTCCCTGAGTTCAATCCCTGGTTCAAAAAAAAAAAAAATGTATAAATGTTCTACTGTCATGTACAACTAATTAGAGCAAATAAAATTTAAAAATTAAAAAAAAAAAAAAAGCACAACATTCCCTCCCCTCAGATGTTCAGATCACTCTTACCACAATTTAGGGCACAAGACCCTGGATACTTTTTTTGATCATGTGTTTATGTTTGTGTGTGTACGAACAACAAAGCAACAAAGTTAAAGCTATACTTTTAAAGGTCATGGTTTCAGCAGGGCATGGTGGTGCAGGCCTATAATCCCAGCAACTCAGAAAGCTGAGGCAGGAGAATTGCAAGTTCGAAGCCAAGCTCGAGGTCAGCCTCAGCCACCAGTCTCAAAATAAAATTTTATAAAGGGCAGGGGATGTAGCTCAGGGGTAAAGCACCCCTGGGTTCTCTCCCTAGTACCATCAGAAAAAGAGGGGGTGAGTTTTATGTTATGTGAGGTATCTCAATAAAAAGCCCATTTAACAAACCAGCAAACCACCACCACCACCACCAACACACACACGTATGCAAAACCATTTTCTTTTCAGTCAATAATCTGGACGCTTCCTATCTGGACCATTGCATGTATCCTAAATGGACCTGAATATGCAGAATTGTCCAGAACAGCTTCCAGTGCAGGAAGTGTTCATCTGTTAAACCCTTTAACCTCTTTAAACATCGCACAGCAGCACTAAGTTTAGGGGAGTCTTGCTAAGTAACAAATACTGTTGGCATTTTACAGGTGAGGAAACTGAGGCTCAGCATGGGTCTGGGCTCTTACTAGGACCATAGGACCAACAAGTAGAGTCGGGGCTCTGTCACCTGTGGTGTGGAGTCTTGCCTGCACTCAGCTCAGGCTCCAGCTTCCAGCCCTGGTGCTGCTGGCACTGGCTGAAGGGGCGCAGAAGCATCCTACTGAAACTTCACAGTGGGGCTGGGGTTGTGGCTCAGTGGTGGATCGCCTGCCTAGCACGTGTGAAGCACTGGGTTCGATCCTCAGCACTGAATAAAAATAAATATATAAAATAAAGGTATTGTGTCCATCTACAACTAAAAATATACAAACAAACAAACCCTCAATAATAATCAACCTGAGCCAGGCGCGATGGCGCACGCCTGTAATCCAAGCGACTTGGGAGGCTGAGTCAGGAGGATCGCGAGTTCAAAGCCAGCCTCAGCAACTTAGCGAGGCCCTAAGCAACTCAGTGAGACCCTGTCTCTAAATAAAATACAAAATAGGGTTGGGGATGTGGCTCAGTGGCCAAGTGTCCCTGAGTTCAATCCCTGGTTCCAAAAAAAAAAAAAAATCAACCTGGCTGGGAAGGAGAGAGCCAGGGAGGGAGGCAGAGAGAGGCCGCAGGAGCTGGAGCCTTCACAAGCCACTGATATCGCAGGCAGGAGGCTGAGAGTGGAGCGAGTGCTGAAGAGGAAAGCAGGAGCCGAACCTCGAAGGGACTCGGTTCTATCCCAGGAGCCTTGAACACTTCCGGTCAGGGAGGCATGTACAGTGTGTGCAAGATGGTGGGAAGGTCAGAAGAGGAGAGGCCAGCGAGAAGGCCAGGATGAAGGAGGGACGGTGTTGGGATTGCTGGAGGCCCCTCCTCTTGGCCCAGGTTAAATGTCACAGCACAGGAGACAAGGCTGTGGCACAAGGTGGCTCTGCCCACCACTCAGATGCCAGCCCACCCCACCAGTCCTTCCCTTGTCCTGCTCAGCCTCAGTCCCCCATCACTACCTCTGTCTGGGCTTTTACACAGCCCTCTGTTTGTCCCTAATTGTACACCAGGCAAGGCGACTCAAATGCATTTCCTTCTCAAAGAAAGCCCCCTGACTTCCTGAGACAGACTGCTTAGACATGGCAGTCACAGTTCTTAGACATGGATTGCATCTGTCTGCTGACTTGGGGGCTTTCTTCTAGCTTAGTGACTTTCTGTCTGGCTGTTTTTTAATGTCACCTGGGGAGCCGTGGGAAAAAAAAAAAAAAAACCTTTCTGGATGCCAGACCCCACCCATGGAGATGTCCTTCTGGGCTGGAACCCTGTTTAAAACCTCCCCCAGGCGGTGCTAATGTGCAGCCTGGCTGCAGAGGCCTGCTCCAGCCCAGGTCTTCAGCAGGCATCGAACCTTCCAGAGAGGCTTGCTACTGGGGCTCCAAGTTCAGACTTCCCGATTCTGTGGTTCTGGGACAGGGCTGGAGAACTGCATTTATACCGTGCGCTCAGGTGGTCCCAGGAGCCAACAGTCCCCGGGATTGCAGTGTGTAACCCCTTGGCTGTATCTGCAGGGATTTGGTTAGAAATACAGAATGTTGGGTCCCACTGCAAAGCTACAGAGCAGACTTCGATTTCCATTTTCATCAGATCCCGAGGTGATTCATATGCCACTCGAGGTTTAAGAAGCCCTTTTCCAGACAGTAAATTCCTCTATCAGTGGCCATGAGATTTTGCACAGGTTTCACCTAGTGCAACCCCCTTCATGAGTGAGCACTCAATAAATAGAATATGAATGAGTGCCCATTAGCACGTGGATATTTACTCCTGTTCCCTGTTAGGTCGAATTGGGCAGCTGCGGGGGGAGGGAGCATGGTCACCTAGCAACACACTGTGCCAGAAGTGACCAATGAGGCACACCTGCTGACCCTGACGTCCACCTTGGGTCCACCTTTTCCTGGGCAGGACCCTTGACCCCCTTACTCTGAATAAAAACCCTGAGCAGCCAAAGCCACGTGCGATTTCTCCTGGCTCTCCCACCCCGACTTTCACCCCAGGGGGCTGGAGATTTCCCCCGGGACACACATTCCAATAAAATCAAGCTACTACTTTTGTCTGACTCTGGTGAACCTGCCTGGCGAGCTTACTTCTTTTGCCACCCGCTGCCTTTGGGAGCTTTACCTGCCGCCCTTTCTCGAGTTTTACATTCCCTAAGCAATTTGATTTAGCATCTAGAAACCTGACCATGTAAGATCACTTAGGCAGAGCAAGAGACCCTGTGGGAGCTCTTCCATGAAGAGTGCTAGGCACACGATAACCATGACACTTACCCTTTCATCTTTTTTTTTTTTTTTTTTTTTTTGTACTAGAGATTGAACTAAAGGACACTTAACCACGGAGCCATATTCCTGACCCTTTTATCATCATCATTATTATTATTATTTTATTTTTTTTGATGGAGGGGCTTACCACTTAGTCATTCTGAGACATTGTTCATTTCTTGCTATGCTCACCCTGGTGAAATGTTGATGCAAAAGGGCACATCACATGGGCTTCTAGGTGCAGTGACACCAGAGAGGAGTACCCAGTACCCAGGACCCAGAGCTCAGGTGTACATCATCTGGACCATGTGATCACCACCACTCAAGTGTCAGGAACAGGACTTTCCAACCTCAGAATGGGGGTTGGCAAGAGCAAAGCAAGGGAATGATAGAGGCTGGGTACTGGTCAGATGTTCCCAAGAGACAAAAGAGAAGACCCAACTGCTAGGACTGAAGAAAAAAGAGGGGACCATATCCTGGGGATCAGAAAGGAAATCAGTTTGGGACCTGGGGCACCAGTGAGTTTTCCAAGTCAGGTCCAGTGCCCCAGGAACAAAAAAGGAAAGGAAAAGAGGGATGGGTGCTTAAACACCTTTAAGGACGTTTTGTCATTCAAACAAAAAATGACAATCTGTTTCATTTTACAGAGGCTCCGAGGTTTTCAGTTTGAAAGAACTGAAGCAAATACCCAGTTTGGGTTTCACTGGAAGGGAAGCAGGCAGCAGTGTCCATTTCTGAATCTACTGCCATTTTTGCTAAGTCCAGAAAGTTTTTGAGGTTTTTGTTTGTTTTTGGTACCACAGATGATTGAACCCAGGGGCGCTCAGCCACTGAGTCACATCTCTAGCCCCCTTTATTTTCTATTTTGAGACAGAGTCTCACTAAGTTGCTTAGGGCCTTGCTAAGTCGAGGATGGCCTCAAACCTGTGATCCTCCTGCCTCAGCCTCCTGAGTTGCTAGGATTATAGGCATGTACCACCACGCCTAAATTTAGAAAGTTCTATGGAGTGGCAAGGAGAATTTTTGGAGGAACTATGAAACAAACGTCTTCCCATTATTGAAGCAGAAGACATTGTAACGGGAGCTGAAGGCTCACATAGCCCAGTTGGTCCGGGTGTCCAGGTTGGGAGCCTTCCTGCCTGCCCCTTCATTATTTTTGATAGGTTCACTCAGACCAAAAACGCATCCAGGAGCCAATCTAAGCTACTTAACTCAGAATTAGAGTACCTACAGGCACCAGGCTTATAAACCTGTCTTTATTTTCTGGTTGACTTAGCCCGGTCTCCAAAAGAAACTATAAAGTTTTATGGTTTATTTTAACAAGTTGAGTTTTGGAGTCAGGCTTTGTCCGGGATGAAATTGTCCCCGAGCAGCCATCAAGGTCAGTTTAATCACCCAACCCTGCCCTGGTTCCATGCATCCGTGGGCCAGGTTTAGACCATGGATTAGGGAGTTTTCTTGTTCAATACAGTGAAATGTCCTGTTTCAGGGTACATTCATGCCAGGGGACACAGCCTTTTTTTTTTTTTTTCTTGGACTAGAGATTTAACCCAGGGGTGCTTTACACTGAGCTACATTCCAGCCCTTTTTGTTTTTTTCTTTTGAGATAGGGTTTCACTAAATTGTTTGGGCCTACCTAAATTGTTGAGGCTGGCCTTGAATTTGTGATCCTCCTATCTCTGCCTCCCCAGCCACTGGGATTACAGGCATGCATACAGCACCTGGCCTTAGACTTTCTATAACAAGCACAATTATGTATATTTTTCTGGTTGCTTGGTCTTTTATTGTTGCTATTGTTTTTACTGTTAGAATTTTCAATGTCGCTTTAGGGTGGGTAACTTGGAAATAATATTTTCCATTTCTTTTAAATACTTTCTTTTTTGTTAGAAGTTACTTCTATTCAATTTCTTTTCAGTTTATTTGCTTTTCTGAAGAAACATTATTTAAATACATCCAATGGGTGGGTGGGGCATACCTGTAATGTCAGGGACTCAGGCAACTGAGAAAAGGATCACAAAATCCAGATCAGGGCTGGGGATATAGCTCAGTTGGTAGAGTGCTTGCCTCACAAGCACAAGGCCCTGGGTTCAATCCCCAGCACCAGGCACATACACACAAAAAAATTCCAGGTCAGTCGGGAAATTTAGGAGACATTGTCTCAAAATAAAAAATAAACAGGCCTGGGGATGTAACACAGTGATAGAATGTCCTTGTATTCAATAAAAAAAATTAATCAATTAGGTTGTAATAAGAGTTTGAAGCAAATGTTTAATGCTTTTTCTTGGAGTAAAGAGAACTATGGTTGAGCATATTATTACACTTACAATAACAATGATTTTTCCAAGTAAAATTTAGTTAATGAAACATCTTTAACTTGTGTTGCTGGATTTCAACTACTCAGTGATGTGCACAGAAGTCTAGAGTAGACTGAACAAATTAAAAGACGCAACCCTGACACCCTTCCCTCTCAAAGTCAACCATTCAGTAAAAGAGAGGGGTCCTGAGGCTGGGTTTGGAAAACATCGAATTGACCTAATTAAAAGTCCAACTGGAGTTAGTTTCATACATTAAAAATGCAATGCCAATACCTAAATCAGGTTATTATTGAGGATTTTGGGGGTCTGCTTAACCCCAGAGAGTTTATTTACACAAAAGCAAATTCTAATACCACTTAGTCACTGCTTCAATCTATGAGCCATAAAAAGCACTGATGTTTCCATTCATCTGTGTTTCCAAAAATAGCCTAATAATTATAAATTTAAAAGTTCAGTTTGGGGACTGGGAAGGTAGCTCAGTGGTAGAGCAGGCACACAGTATTCATAGGCCCTGCGTTCAATCAGTACCTAAATAAAATAAAATTAAAAAGTTCAATTTTAGTAGAAGCTGATCTAAAGCTTTTTATTCCAGATATGAGCAGTTGCCTTCAGGACTTGTTCCTTCAATGGCGTCATTGCTAATAAAGTTCTGGAAACTTCCAAACTTGACACCTATTTTTTGAATATCCTCTAGGGTAGCAAATCCTTTGCTTTTGTCAAGAGCTCTCCTTTCCAGAAACAACTTTTTTTTTTTTTTTAACCAGGGATTGAACTCAGGGACACTTGGCCACTGAGCCACATCCCCAGCCCTATTTTGTATTGTATTTAGAGACAGGGTCTCACTGAGTTGCTTAGGGCCTCGCTAAGTTGCTGAGGCTGGCTTTGAACTCCCGATCCTCCTGCCTCAGCCTCCCAAGTGCTGGGATTATAGGTGTGCTCCACAGCACCCGGCTTCCAGAAACAACTTTAGCTCTGTTCTTTGAGTAATGCAGGTGGTCCGCCTGGGCAATACTATTTGCATCTACAACCCACTTTGGAACCATGGGACGGATTATCTTGTGTGGCCCAGAAATTCATTCTGAAAATAATCCCAGAAGAGTTTCAAACGTGTTTCAAGTGAAGCAAAGATCTTAGGCAAGAAGTGCAGTTTCCCAAAGGGGCTGTTTTAAAGTGACAGTAACCCGGCTAGACATCACCATCCATTCTTTAAAGAAATCCTTGTTAATTTCCAGTCAGGGCACAACACATTTCTGAGGGTGAAAATGCTTTAGGGAAAGATCAGGAGAACTTTAAAATGTTTTGTTTTTCAAGTATATGCTTAGGGAGAAAATAATTTTATGGCCTTTCACACCACACACAGAAGAGTGTGATAAGAATTATTTCACTGCTCCCAATGCTGCTATTTTACAGAGATTTACAGAGAGTTGAGAACAGAAATAAGGAGAGTAACACAGGAATTGTGGCTCTAGGGCCCTGCTGACTCTGTTTTGATTCTGGAACAATGTTCTCCTTACCCTACTTCTTTACTCCACCTGCAAAAAGCACTCATGTCATTACCCATAGATGCAGCAATTTTGAGTTTAACATCATCGAAGTCCAGAGTCATATTGGCTACATTTTATGTTGCTTTATATTTTTTTACAGGACTTTCTTGCAGGGTCCTCCTGAGAGGCAGGCAGAGCAGGGAGCACCCCCCTTTTAAAGATAAGAGACTGAAGGACAAGAATGCAGTGCTGGGGCTGGGGTTGTGGCTCAGTGGTAGAGTGCTTGCCTAGCATATCTGAGGCACTGGGTTCGAGTCTCAGCACCACATATAAATAAATGAATAAAATAAAGGTCCATTAATATCTAAAAAAATATATAAATAAAAAAAAAAATAAAGCAGTGCTGTGCGCTGAGACACAAGAGAAACTGGCCATAGTCAGTCACCTGGGTCTTCTTAACCTCTGAATTAAGCCAGGATTCTTTTCTGACAATATGCTTCTGGAACTGAGCCTAGCAGTGTGTATTCTAGTTTCTCTGAAGTAATGCCTGCAATATAATAAAACATAATTTATTATGTTGTGTTTTTGCTGTTGTTGGGATTTTTTTGGGGGGGGCGGTAACCAGGGATTGAACTCAGGGGCATCTGACCACTGAGCCACATCCCCACCCCTATTTTGTATTTTATATAGGGCCAGGGTTTTACTGAATTGCTTAGCACCCCGCTTTTGCTGAGGCTGGCTTTGAACTCACGATCCTCCTGACTCTGCCTCCTGAGTTGCTGGATTACAGACCTGCGCCACTGTGCCCAGCCATTATGAAGTGTTTTAAACAAACGAAATAAAGATTATTAGTACAATGGATATTTGTTACAGTATCATCCAGGGATAAACAGTTAAACTTCTTTTCCTGGTACTGTGGATTGAGCTAGGGCAAGTTTCCACTGACAACATCCCTAACTTTTTAAAATTTATTATTTGTAAAAATTTTGAGACATAATCTTGCAAAATTGCCCAGGCAGGCCTGGCACTTGGTGATCTTCCTGCCTCAGCCTCCCAAGTAACTGGGATTAT
>JAJEJO010052069.1:147321-157680 GCA_020662805.1 Glaucomys volans | reverse complement strand
TCTCTCAGTTGGACTACTTGTTTCTTTACTGGTCCTACTATTTCCAATTTTTGCTTCTCCTCTCTCCACCCCACCCTTCCATTCCATTTTCCAAATAGAAGCCAGAGTCAGCTTTTAAATCTATTTATCATGGAACTTCCATGCTTAAACTTCTTTGCTTTCTACTGCATTTAGAATAAAATACAAACTCTTTCACATGGCCTTTGTGACAGCCCTTGACCTTTCCAACACTGGAGCATACTTGCTTTGTACTTGCTTCCTTTCTTACTAGTGATGGGGTCTCCATCAGACCCCCAAGCCCCTGAGCTCCTTTTCTCCTTAGCTAGGGCCTTTGCCTGCATTGCTGTGTTTACCTAGCTACCGGATCCTACAAGGCTGTCCTCAGTCCTCTGTCTGGCTACCTTTAAGTTTTCCTCAGTTTTCTAATGTTACTTCATCAGGTTTCTTCGGATCCCCCTCCCTGCCTACCCACTGCCAAACATCTAAATCAGGTCCCCCTCATTCCCTCTAGAGATTGTTCTCTTTCCAAGTTCTTTTCCTATTCTTAGGGCTTTACTCTTCTTCCTTTAGGGCACTAAGAGTTTATTACAATAAACACAAATATGCTGTCCTCTTCTAGTTCCTACTCCATATTTTGTGTACCTCGAAGGCACAGAGCCCAACACGTATTAGGTGCTCAAAGAAGACTGGCTGGATGAATAAGTGATTAAAGATACTTCTTAATTCTTATACTTGATTCTTACTCTGAAAAATAGCCCTTAAAATCTGTGAGTATAATGTCTTGGAACTTTAGCAGTAGGCACCAATGAAAGTTGTGAAATCTTAAGTCAAAAAAGGCAGCAGATGTTTTATTCTTCAATGCGAATAACTGAATTTACCACAAGCTAAAGAGGAGAACATATATTTCTATATATGTATATATACTAGAGAACATATATCTCTATATATGTATATATACGGATTCATGGAAGACTAGCAACATGGAAAAAATCCAGCACCCCAACAAGTACAGCCAGGAAGGAAATCAACTCTGTAATAGAACAGGTTTAATGAACTACAAACAAGAAAGGGTGGGAAAGGAAGAAAAAATGTGCATTGAGTTTAAGACACTGTAAAACTCAGAAGACATATTTACTATTCAAGTATAAACTCAGTAAGGACTTGGCATAAATTGAAAGGCAGCTGCTGAGGTTCACCAATATAAAATAAGTTCTATGAATTTTTAATTCTACCTTCCAATTTTCTGGGAGAAAAAACTGAACTCTTGAAGGTCTTCACCAGAGACCCTGAGAGGGATAAACACTTTTGATGAAGACGTAGTCAACGATCCATGATTGAATTCACTATTCAAAAACATGTATTTATTTAAAACAATAGGAATACGTATTCTCAGACTGTCCACTAGAGTTTTTGAGACTATTGGTTCAAGAGTTTCAAAGTATATTACTTTCAAAACCAATACTGATTAAAAAAATTTTTTAAACAAAAAACAAAAACCTTGATTTGATGGTACCTTAAAAATACCCTAAGTACCAAATTTTTTTTCCAGTCTAACTTTGCAATTTAAGAATTCCTCCTGCATTGGTAAAACATTTTTCCTCACAAAATGTGGGTAGTGAAACTGGATAGAAACACCATGAATGTGAAAATACCACGAATTTTCTGCAGTTAAAAAAAACTAGAATGTTCTTTGGAATCACTGAAATATAAAAAAATTTAGGTTTTTTTCTACAGTCTGTGCACCTTCTTTTGGGTCCACCACGTTGCTTGTAGTAATGACCTGTGTGATTCTAATTTTATAGATTCAAGTCTTACAGTGCAATATCCATGCTTAATACACCGGTGATTCTCTGATCACTGAAGTTATCATAACCCAGAGAGGCTGTCATTTAGTTCTCCATAATGACTTCTCCCCAAAATAAAAACTTTGACTATAACACAAAACATCCTGTGTTGAACAATCACATGAACCCAACATGGAGAATTCCGGTGTGGCTTCAGCACTCAGGAGAGAGTTGTCTCCTATTGTTTTTCATGGAAGTACCACAGGCCTGGCTACTGGCATTCAGCTTTCCTTGGCCTTAAAAGGAATTTCTTAGGGTTGGCAAGTTGGATTAGATTCTAAGAGAATTTTGTCTTTGACAAACTACCATTTTAGCATAAAATCTGGCCATGGCTATAAGTTTCAATGTGCGTACAACTGATTAGAGATGCTTTTTTCTTTGTTTTTCTTTTCAACATTGGCTGGAATCGAGTAGAAGTAAGTCCGTGATGTCTCTTCACGTATGTCATGAAATATGAGAAATCTGTCTGACTCTAGACACTATTTCTTTACGACACAATGGGCAGGTCTCCAGTTGCAAGGCACAATCCATGCACAGGTCACTGAGGAGAAAGATAAAATGCCAGTCAAGTTAATGCTTCAAAAGGTCCAACTCTAACTGCATTCCAATCAAATCTAGTACGTTAACAAATTTGTTGGTTGAGAGGGAAATAATTGCATATGATTTAAAAAATAAAATTAAATACATATATAAATAAAGTAAGCCGGGCGCGGTGGCGCACACCTGTAATCCAAGCGACTTGGGAGGCTGAGTCAGGAGGATCGCAAGTTCAAAGCCAGCCTCAGCAACTTAGCGAGGCCCTAAGCAACTCAGTGAGACCCTGTCTCTAAATCAAATACAAAATAGGGCTGGGGGCCAGGCGCGGTGGCCCATGCCTGTAATCCCAGCACTTGGGAGGCTGAGGCAGGAGGATCACGAGTTCAAAGCCAGCCTCAGCAACTTAGCGAGGCCCTAAGCAACTCAGTGAGACCTTGTCTCTAAAGAAAATACAAAATAGGGCTGAGGATGTGGCTCAGTGGTAGAGTGTCCCTGGGTCCAATCCCCAGTACCAAAAAATAAATAAATTAAAAAAAAAAATTGGGCTGGGGATGTGGCTCAGTGGCTGAGTGCCCCTGAGTTCAATCCCCGGTTCCATAAATAAATAAATAAATAAATAAATAAATCTCTGTCCTATTTTTGATCCTCAATCTAGCACCTCAGAGGAACAAGTTAAAAGTTCAAGTGCATTCTATATGTATATAGTATATACCACTGCATACACACAGATAGATGTGTACATGTAGGCAGACATAATGATATATTCTCTTGATTGCTATTCATTCCATTAATATCATTTACTGAATAGTTTATCTCTCACCGCAAGGTTGATGCAATGTCTTTATCATGTTAAATTTTCATTTTTAGCCACTCAATTTCTGGGCTTATAGTTTATTGCTTTGTTCCATCACTCTTGTCATATATTAGAACCAAACTATTAACACTTATTTTAATATCCTTTAAGATGTGATAGGATTGTCCTGTCCATAATTATTCTTCCAAATTTTCTTGCTTTAAACTTTATACACACACACACACACTTTATACATATATGTATATATATATGTATATACATATATACACACATATAAACATATATGTGTGTGTGTATATGTGTATATGTATGTATGTATGTATATGTATATACATATATATATATGGTACCAGGGATTGAACCCAGGGATGCTCTACCACTGAGCTACAACCCCAGCCCTGTTTATTTTTTATTTTGAGATAAGGTTTCACAAAGTTGCCAGGTTGGCCTCAAATTTACAATCCTCCTATTCCAACCTCCCCAGTTGCTGGGATTACAGGTTTGGGTCACCACACCCAACCTGACTGTTGCTTTAACCTTTAAATTAGCATATGTAGTTCCAGAAAAAAAAAATCCTGTTGCCCTTTTACTCTGGTCCAAATTAAATTAGTGTTTAGGAAACCACTGTCATTAGAATTCTGAGAGGTTTTTCTGTCTAAGAACAGAATAATTTATTCAAGTCTGATTTATATTTCGTGTCAGTTTGAAAGTTTTCTCTTTCTTATTTTTTTGGGGACAGTGAGTCACTGTGCTGTCCAGACTGTTGTCAACTTTCTGGGCTCAAATGATTCTTCCGCCTCAGCCTCCCAAGCAGCTAGGACTACAGGCACGCACCACTGCGCCAGGCTTTCTTCTAAAAGGCTCCTTTACAGAAGCACCACATATTTCTTGGTATATATTCTTAGTTTCTTTTTTTAAACGATTGTAAAAGGGGTCTTCAATTATATGTCCTAATTGGTTGCTACTTACTACTGATTTTTATTTTGTAAGTCATAGTGGTGACAATCATCCCTGCCCTATCCCCAGCACCTCTTGGAGTATTTTCAGAATGTTACCGTTAAAGATGCTAGTGGGCTGGGGACACAGCTCAGGTGTACAGTCAGTAGTGTGGTGCCTGCCTATCACTTACAGGGCTCTGGCTTTGATCTTAGCACTGAAAAAAAATGTTTGGTTATGTGAGCGTGTACGTTCATACATATATACATAACCAAGTGTACACGCACATACCTTTCTTTGGTAGTACTGGGGATGGAACCCCGGGGGGCAAGCACTCTACCACTGGCTACATTCTTAGACCCTGCTTTTTATATTAAGGAAGTATTCATCCATTCTTATTTTATATTGTTTTCTTTCTTCTATACATTAGAAATAGATTTTTTTTTTATACCAGGGATTGAACCCAGGGGTTCTTAACCACTAAGTCACATCCCCAGCCCTTTTTTTATTTTTTATTTTTTATTTTGAGACAGGGTCTCACTAAATTGCTTAGGGCCTTGCTAAGATGCTGAGGCTGACTTTGAATTTGATATCTTCCTGCCTCAGCTTCCTGAGCTGGTAAGATTACAGGTGTGCATCACTGTACCCAGCTGGATGTTGAATTTTAACAAATGCATTTTCAGCATTCTTGGAGAAAGTAATAATCTACCCCATGCCCTAGCCTATTTGAGAAGATTTCCTGTTTTGTGCCATCCCTGAATCCCTCTGCCCCTCTGATTGTGCTGCTGCATCCTATTTGCTAATATTTTAGTTAGATTTTTAGATTTATATTCATAAGTAAAAAACTAGTTTATTTTCCCCTCTTTTTTTTTTTTACCTTCTTGGCTTTTGGTGTGATTATAATGCAGGCTTTGTAAAAATATTGTGGATTTCTTATTTTCTCTGTGGCCTGAAGAAGTTTAAACGGACTGGCATACCTATTCCCTGAAAATTGTAAAGAATTCCCCTATGAAATCATCTGGGCTTAAGCTGGGTACAGTGATGCAAGCCTGTAATCCCAGTGACTTGGGAGGCTGAGGCAGGAGGATCACAAGTTCAAGGACAGCCTGGGCAATTTAGTGAGTGAGCTCCTGTCTCAAAAAATAAATTAAAAAATAGGGTCCAGAATGTAGCTCAGTAGTAATTAGTATTACAAAAGGGAAAAACAAAACAAAACAAAACAAAACATCTGAGCTTTTGGGAGGTAGCTTTGATATTCACCTTTCTTCTACAGTAATGGGATTGCTTAGATTTTCAATCTCTTCTAGGGGCCAGTTTTTATCATTTATTTTATCCAAATTTCCTTTCTTTGGTAAGCTATCCTTTTAAATTTGTTTTTGCCAAGTTGGGTTAAATTTCCTTGTAATTCTTTCAATTTCCTTTCTACCCCTGTTTTGGATATATCTAATGTAAAAACTATGATCACACTTCAGGTACCTAGTTCTAAGTTTTTACCAGTTAGTCCTTAATGAACCTTTATTGTGTATAAACCACAGGGAAAGGTCAGAGGGCTCAAAGATGAGCAAAACCAGGGGCTGGGGTTGTAACTCAGTGGTAGAGTGCTTGCCGAGCACATGTGAGGCACTGGGTTCGATCCTCAGCACCACATAAAAATAAATAAATAAATAAATAAATAAATAAAATAAAGGTATATGTCCATCTACAATTAAAAAATATATTTTTTTAAGATGAATAAAACCATATGTTCCTGTTTGGGATCTTCGCAGTATTACAGAAACAAAGACCAAAAAGGGCATCAAGCTATCCAACCTCTAAATGGCATCTGCCTGTAAGGTCCTGATAACTAAAACCTGCGAAGGTGCTGAATCTGAGAAATTCTGGGCAGCAGAAAAGAAACTGGTATAGCTAAGGACAAAATGAAATATACTGCATTCACTTAATAGCCAAAGAGACAACAACCTATTTCAAGACAGCAAGTGTACAGAGGCAGTCAGGAGCCCAGGCTGAGTCATTTCTGGAAATGAAAAACTGGGGTCCAAAACTGCAGGCTCTGAACCCCTGGGGAATCAGGTGGCTAAAGCTTTGTCAAATATAAGGAAAAGGCAGGGGTGGTATGTGAGGAATTGTAGGCAGGTAGCTGGCCTGTAACATCAACATGAATGTTGCTCTAATACAATCAGCACAAGTGGACGGGTCTGCACCAGGACACTGCTCTATGCCTCCTCCCATTTCCTAACCTTGGATGGCCTTCTTGGGAACAAGCTTCCTTGCTTATGCTTACACACTCTCTTCCATAAGATCCAGACTGCCCTCCAAGTTTCCTCTCATAAGGTAAAATTTAGTTAGATGGCATGGAGGCTATAGCCTTCTCAATAATTAAGAGTGTCAAGAAGTTAATTAGGAAGCTCTAAAACTAAGAGACTTGCCAATAAGATCATAAATAGCATCAAACCTTTTACATTTTGTAAAGTCAAAATTGCATCAAAAATATCGTACTGAATAAACAAAACAAAAACATAGGGCTTCTACGCCAGGCAGCTTCCTCTATTTCAGATACTTTCTGGAAAACAGCCAGGTAGTACTTGACAAACTCTAATTCCTCATTCAGTCCACTTTAGATGTAATAACCCTGATGAAGAGCTCTTGAACCAATAAGGTTCTAAAAGCAATTGAAGACAGAAGGAAAAGTTGCCTAATGTAACATGTAGAGATAACCAAACAAATCCTCTCACCTGTGTCCACATGGCTTCAGCTGCGTATCTGCTACCTCATCACAGCAAAGGGAGCAGCAGTTTTCTCGGATACTGACTTGCTTCAAGAGAGCAAGACGCCTGTGCCTGAGTAGACAGAGCAGTTTGAAACTCGTTTTATCAACAAGTAAATAGGTCCTGTCGGCAGTGATGCATACAAAATGCTTTGAAATGCTCTCTACGTGTGAGATACCATGTGCTCCTTCAGCTTTGTTCAGTAACATTCTCATACATGATAACTCATTTCAATCTTAAAAGGAAATGAAAGAAGCGTGGTCATTCCCACTTCACACATAAAGAAATTAAACTTCAGTGAAATGTTTTGCACAACGTCATACATGATAAACAGAAGTCCACTGCTGTCCTTCTTAACTAGCACATTTTAATCTTCTAAGTTGTACATCAAAGACTTGCCTTTCCCAGAAAATCACACACGTTTTAATACTTTTTCAAAAGGTTTATGGCAGACCATTATAGAGTTCCTGCCAAGTCCAGACACTTTAAGTCCACACTCCTTCCACAACACCTTCACTCAGCATGGAATGGGAAAACTGCAGAACTGCTCTACTGAAGGCACAGCCTTGATGGGTAGGCAAGAGAAACATGGAATGTTCATTCAGCCCACTTATGGCCAGGCACTGTCTCAAGCCCTGGCAACTCAGCAGTGGACAGAAGACTAAACAAGTACCCCTGCCTTCAGAGGGTTACACTGCAGGGTATATGAGGGGTTGAGGGGCAAGAAGACGGAAATACGATCAATGTTCAATGCTGATGAATTCTATGAAGAAAAATGGCAATGATTTTAAATATGCAGTCAAGGAAGGTCTGGCTAAGGTGATGCTTAAGTGAAGGCATGAAAGGAGTGAGGGAATAAGCCTGGTGTACGTTTAAAGAGACTATTCTGGGTAGCAGGCACAGGGAAAGTGGAATAATAATGGGGCTGTCACAGAGAGAGGAAACACTAGGAGAAGCAGATGACAGTTGTAGCTGAGGGATGGACATGTGGTACCTCACTGTACTATTCTTTTTACCTTCTTAATGTATTTGAAGTTTTCCATAATAAAAAAAAGTTAAGAAAAAATAGTTAATGGAAGGAGGAGAATTACAGACACAGAGTATATATAATATAGAACAATTTGCAAAATCCTTGGCAGTATAAAAGGACCATTATCTCCTACCCTGAAGCCAAAAAGGGGTATTATTCCAATGAGTAAAATACCAATTAAAAGGTATCTGTGAATATAGGTTTTTAGAACACAGGCTGAAAGTATTAATGGTACAGAAAATGTTCTTGGGTTCACTTATGCTTACTGCCATCATTTGTAATTAAGTTCAACTTGAATGTTAAGAGGAGTAAGGTTCCAGAGGTTGGCTTTAAGAAGGCCACTCAGCTGGGGATGTAGCTCAGTTGGTAGAGTGCTTGCCTTGCAAGCACAAGGCCCTGGGTTCAATCCCCAGCACCACAAAAAAAAAAAAAAAAAAAAAAAAAAGGCCACTCAATTAGGTTCCTGTCATCTTTCCTGGTGTCATTGTCAGAGATGACAAAGTCTAGATACAACATAGGACTGACCTTGCTTGTAATTCTGCTGTTCTTATTTAAGACAAGATGAATTTGGAGTGCCAAATATATATGCAAGTCACCAAGACAGTATGTATAAGTTGGCCATACAAGGAGACTTTCCAACAACTGATGCTCATTGCCCTCTTAGTTTTGGAAAGTTTAGATTCTGCAGGAGCAGTTAACTAAAGGCTGAAGCAGTTTTGACCAAGACTACCTGCCAGGGGAACATGGATTGATTGTGTCTTGTAGGTGATTGTGGGTTCATCCAAGGAAAAGGGAGGCTACATGAAAAAGGAACAGGATATGACAGAAGAGAGAGAGGTACTACCTCAGACTTTCATAAAGAGGAACTGCAAGTTCAGATTCTCTGTCAGATACCAAGACAAGCTGAAGGGAAGATCTAAGAATGGACCTCAGATCCCTGAGCTGGGATAAAAGTGACCCCAATGTTTTTGAGAATGTTATCAAGGGTCTGATATTACAGACAGTGATAGCACTGTGACATGTTCTAGTTCACCTGGAAACAGCCACTAAAATACAGTCTAATGTGAAGCACAGCCCAGAGAGCTGCTTCTAGACTTGTGTTTTGGAATCCATTATGTTATAGATACCTTCCAGGACATAACGGTTCAATGTTGGCTATGCCCTGCTCAGGATGGTTTCCTTGATTGCTGAGGGATTCTCTAATTGATAGAATACATGAGCATTAGCAAAAGGAATGCCCACCTCACACAGACCCAGGCAGATGTTCATGTTAAAACATGACAAACTTTGGCTCACATTGTATAACAAGCTTCAACTTGAAGTAATTACCAGGAAGCAGCTGGAGTCTTTTCCTGCTGATGGAATAGACTACATTCATCTTGTAAGGAAGACAAGCAGGCATTCATCCAATGAAAAATTAATGCCAATCACAGTTTTTGTCAAATTACAGGGAGTGAAATTTTATACAAGATAGCATTCACTGTCCTAATGGTTGTGGAACAGTGTTGGCATCTTTGCCATGTATCTAAAACCCAAAAGAAGTTTGACAAGTCTGTTAATAGATGCACTTGATTTCCTAATATTTAGGATTTTTTTACACTAACATTCAAGTGAAGCTAAGTTTGCAGGTTTACTTGAGCAGGTTTTTGTGAACATGCATGTGTTGTGTTTTTCTATTTTTTTTTTTCTTTTTCTCCTTTTTGGTACTAGGGATTGAACCTGTGGTGCTTCACTACTGAGTCACATCCCCAGCCCTTTTTATTTTTTAATTTTTTAATTTTGAGGCCCTAAATTGCTTAGGGCCTTGCTAAGTTGCTAAGGCTGGCCTTGAACTTGTGATTTGTCCTGCCTTAGCCTCCTGAGTTGCTGGGATTAAAGGAGTGCACCACTATGCCTAGCTTGTTTTTCTGATTTTTACATTGACATTATTTGGCACATAAAAAGAATTCAGATGTGTTCCTTCTTTTTTCTGGGTTCTATAACACTTTAAACAAAAATGAGGTTCTCTGTTACCTAAAAGTTTTGTGGAAATCCTTGTGAAACCACTTGAATCTGATGTTTTTAGGGACATGACTCTTAATATTTTTTAACTAATTTTTACAAAAATAGTTGGCTTGAGTTGGGCATGGTGGTGCATGTCTGTAATCCAGTGACTTGGCAGCCAAAGCAGGAGGATCACAAATTTGAGGCCAGCCTCAGCAGCTTGGTAAGACCCTCAGTAATTTATGAGACTCTGTCTTAAAAATAAAAAATAAAAAGGACTGGGGATGCAGCTCAATGCTAAAGTACCCCTGGGTTCAATCCCCAGTACCAAATACAAACAAACAAAAAAACCTAAAAAAAGATCATTGGTTTGTATATATCTTTCCTGGGATCTGTTTTTGTAATTTATATTTCCCAGAAAGTCAGCATTTTCAGGGAGATTTTCAAAAT
>JAJEJO010052069.1:74164-147221 GCA_020662805.1 Glaucomys volans | reverse complement strand
GTTACACAGTTTGGAGACAGCCTGGGCAGATTCCTTACCTTGGCAAAATGATTTTTTCTTCAGCTGTTAGGAAGGCGTAGTCATTAAAAGTGCTAAATTTCATAGATGGTGGGTATTTGAAAGGTTTTGCTCCAAAATTGAACTCACATTGCTGATATGACATGAAACTTGCTGCAGCAAAAAATCCAGATCTACAAATAAAAATGAGTACAAAGGTCAACAGAATTAATACAACCAAAGTAAACTGCACCTACACAGCAGTTTTCAGAAAGTTCAGATGAGCCAGTTGTACCCTGACAGAAAACAGGGGGACGGATTCTGTTCACTCACCCTCACAGGTCTATGAATCAGAGAATATTTTTCTTTTATCTTTCTATGTCAAACGTTGGGACAGTTGTAGGTCTTATCAAATGGGTCCCTAATTACTTGAAATAAATAAGTTGCCCATTATAATTGCTTAGATAAATGGACAAAGATTTTTTTTTCCTGGCACAAAGTGCAGTCCACGCATCTCCTCAAATTTTTGACTGAGAGAAGCTACTTACACAGTAGATGAAAAGACTTGCTTCTCAGGAGGCAGCTGGTTGCCATTTAAAAAGAAGATCATTTGCTTTTCACTCAAGTCTAACAGAAATCCTACTGTGTCTCCTAGAGGACAAGAGAAACACTGTTAGGATAATGCTGTGTACTCCCAGGACTCCTTAAGGGCCTAAATGGCACTGTATTATGTCTACATCCTTAGCCAGGTATTCAACACATTCATCTTTGTTTCTTGAAATTGTTTGATCCCTATATACAAATATAGTCATGTATCATTAAGAAAAGAATGCTATCAATTAAACTATGACAAGCTATTAATTATAAGATGCATTCTGATTTTAAAAATGTTAAAGTTTAGAAAAAACATGTATGCTGGGATCAAAGAAATATGGTAAGATAAAATCATTTTTGCCTCTCTGGGGAGATTTAAAAACTCCCTAGACCAAAACTACCTGAAAAGATGTTTTAAAAGTACTCATCCTTATTTATCAAATAGAACAATTGAGATTTCAGTGTTTTTTTGGTTTTGTTTTTTAAAACTGCTAAAGAAAAACATGAAACTACATTGATATAAAAAAAAATGGACATTCAATGCAGGTGGAGGAAGTCTGGCAATCCATAGTAACAGCTTTGAAATCATAGATCCCCTGCCAGGGAAGTTTCACTTTTAAGCACTATCTTCAGGGAATCCAGAATACTTTATAATAATAATTTTAAAAGGCAAAAATGTCAGCATAGAAAGGTTAGGTATTAGTTAATATATGATAGAACTATAAGTGGGCACAGTGTAATCCTGTAATCCCAGCAACTTGGAGGCTGAGGCAGGGGGATGGCAAATTTGAGGCCAAACTCAGCAATTAAGTGCAGCCTTAAGCAACTTAGCAAGACCCACACTCAAAAAATTATACCCATTCCTGGGTACAATTCCCAGTACTGAAAAAAAAAAAAAATTAACTAAATAATAGAATACTGAGAAAATATCAAAAGTAGTATTTTTTAAAAAATTTATTTTTATTTATGTATTTTTTTGGTACTGGGGATTGAACCCGGGGGCACTCAACCACTGAGCCACATCCCCAGTCCTATTTTGTATTTTGTTTAAAGACAGGGCTTCACTGAGTTGCTTAGGGCTTCGCTAAATTGCTGAGGCTGGCTTTGAACTTGCAATCCTCCTGCCTCAGCCTCCCAAGTGCTGGGATTACAGATGTGCAACACTGTGCCCAGCAAATTTTTTTTTTTTTTTTTGCAGTGCTGAGGATTGAACCCAGGGCCTTGTGCTTGCAAGGTAAGCACTCTACCAACTGAGCTGTATCCCCAGCCCCCATTTTTTTTTTTATAAACTGGAAAGTTGTTCAAGGTAGTAAGTATAACAAAAAATATATATCAAATTTAAGTGTTCCAAATCTCTGGATGAAAAATTATAAGGAATTTAATTTTGTTTTGATCTTTTTCTATTTTCCATTTTTTTCTTTTCTCTTTTTGGTATGGAAGGTTGAAACCAGGGATGTTCCACCACTAAGCTACATCCCCAGCCCCTTTCCATTTTTTCTTTTCAGACGGGGTCTTGTTAAGTTGCTGAAGCTGAACTAAAACTTGCAATCCTCCTGCCTTGGCCTCTTGAGTTTCTGGGATTACAGGTGTACACCACCATGCCCACCTTTTCCCAAATTTTTATAATAAATGTATTCAGAAATCTTTTTAAAAAATATTATTAAAAAATAAACTAGGGGCTACATTGTAGCTCAATGATAGAGCACTTGCCTACCATCTGTGAGGCACTGGGTTTAAGCCTCATCACCACATAAAAATAAATAAATAAAATACAAGTATTGTATCCATCTACAACTAATATATATATTAGACAATTTTTTAAAATGGTGCCTTTATCTTTTTTTTTGGTACCAGGGATTGAACTCAGGGGTGCTTAACCACTCAGTCACATCCCTAGCCCTTTATCTATCTTATTTTGAGACAGGATCTTATTAAGTTGCTCAGGGCCTTGTTAAGTAGCTGAGGCTGGCTTTGAACTTGCAATCCTCCTGCCTCAGCCTTCTGAGCCACTGGGATTACAGGTGTGTACCACTATGCCGCCTAGAACAGTGCCTTTATCTTATGTTTCTTCAAGAACCTGCAAGCCATTAAAATGAGGGCTCCTGTAGGCTTTTTAGATTATTTTTCCCTTTCTCACACTATCAATTTAGTCAAGTGGAGTTATCTCATGGGAGTGGTCACATTCCTGCTCTTTTAACATTCCTGAAATTTCATTTTACATCCATAATACTGGTTAGGGTAGGAAAATGAGAGAGGGATGCATGGCGCTATAGCCCCTACACAGCTCCAACGCTTGAGAATAAAAATCCTTCTAGAGGTTCCATCCTCTACCATATGACCCTCCTTCATCAGAGCATGGCCATTGACAAGGACCTGTTCCGCAGCCCTTTTGTCTCTGAAAATGTCCTCATTCTAATGGCATCACAATTCCTTTGTCCTTGATATCTCCGTGAATGTTTGATTCAAAATATAGACCCAAAGAGGAGACCAGAATTCACATTACTCCTTAGAGTACCATTTTCTCATTAAGAATTTTATACTCTGAATGTTTTTGCTACAGAAAAGACTCCACCCAAGGTGAATTTATCAGGAAATACAATTAACATCCATGGCAGTTAAAACAAAGGCTAATATCTCTTAGCTTTTAGTCTTTTCCAATTAAGACATTTTAAGGAATATCATAGTAGATGCCTCATAAGAACCAGATGTTTTAATCTAGGTTAGAAGTTTATGGTGGAAGAATGAATACCTTCTTTCCAGCATGGGTGGACATGCGGCTTACTTCTGGCATTGTACCAAATCAGCTGCCTACAGCCATCGTATGCACAGGAGTATTCATCGTCCCCAATGCCATAGCCTTCCTGTAGAGAGAGGCCCATATGATTAGCAAGGCTATGCCAGCTCTGACTTGGGAAGAAAAGGTGTGTCCTGTATAGCCATTAACCCAGTGGCTGGAATTCTAAGCTTTCTGCTTCTTGGAAGATATACCAAAATTATGATCTGGAGGTCTGGCTCCAAGTAAATAATGACTTCACCTACAAATACTTCAAATGCCTCCTTTGTTCCAAGCACTTTCACATTTATTAGTTCATTTAGTTCTACTTAACCACCATGAGGCTGGTAACATTATATTTTAAGAGGAACCAAACGTTCAGAGAGGTCAACCTGCTTTTCTAAGGACATGTCACTAAGGGAAGCAGAGCCAGGTTTGGACCTAAATTCTTCCGATTCCAAGATCACCATATTTTCCATGCACTATGGTCAGGCAAACACCCTTCCTGAATGGAGTAGACTTCTAATGCTCCGAAATTTCATGAGAAAGATTACAGTGGACAATCAGCTAAAAACTATTCTGAGATCAGCTTCATTTGAACATCACATGGGTCCCTGACAATTTCTTCCCTCCCTATTCCCTCTTTTCTCTCTTCTTTCCTTCCTTCCCTCCCTTTCTTTCTTTGTGGTACTGGGGGTTGAACCCAGGGGCTCACATATACTATGTAAACACTCTACCACAGAGCTACCTCCCCAGCCCTTTCCTATACTTTTTATTTTGAGACAGGGTCATGCCCAGGCTGGCCTCAAACTTGTGGTCGTCCTGCCCCAGCCTCCCAAGTTGTTGGAATTATAAGCATACACCACCATGTCTGGCTCATAATGTCTTTTATTCTTTACTGCCTTTCAATTCTTTCTCAGAATTATTAACATAAAAAGGTGGATGGGATCTTAAGACATTATTTTCAGTGCTTGACCAAAGAGATAGAGATATAGAGATATAGAGATATAGAGATATATATATATATATATATAGAGAGAGAGAGAGAGAGAGAGAAGAAATAGAAGCAGCTCATGAGTCAAATAACCGCTGTTTTTAAGGATGGATAGTGAAAAGCTTTAAGGAGAAAGGGATTGAAAATGTGGGCTAAATCCAATAAGATCTTAGGTTTTGATGGCTTTTGCTTGTTCTATGGGATAAACAATGTGGTGAGGATAAAAAAAGTTTGACAAACTCCTCAACTACAATATAAAAACCACTGGGGGCACAGCTCAGCAGTAGAATGCATGCTCAGCTTGCACAAGGCCCTGGGTTCAATCTCCAGCATCAAAAAAACAAACCAAGCAAACTTCAGAACCACTGAATTTTGAGTGCTGGAGAATAGATAAAACAATTATTTTTTATCTTCATTTCTAATATCTTAGAGGAAGTCCTTGACAGAACACTTGAAAGAAGTTCTGAGAAGATTCCTAGCCATCAAGGCTGGCCTAGATATTACCTTGCAGTGTCCTCTGTGCTTGGATAAATTCCATAACAGAGTAGTACTATGGGTCAAAGGCAGAACTCTGGTAACATTTTAGCCACAGATCATTTCTATAGAGGTAAGAATTGATGTCTATGTCTAGCAGAAATAAACTTTAAACTCCCTTTGAGAGGGGACATCTCAGAGAGCAAGCTAGATGTACTGCATCTTCTTTCAGCTCAAAAATATTCCCAGTAGGATTAACTTTCCATTGGCTGGGATGGATGAACAAGAGAAAAGGTTAGCTAGTTTAGTATTTGGGGTATTAATTTTAAAAAACAAAAAAGAGTTTATCTATAGCTTGTCATGTGTGGAATATTTTGAATGCTTTCCTCATATGGGGACACTGTCCTTTTCTCTGTAGTCCAATATCCCAACACCTTCCTGTTACGGGGAGTGTATGCAGATAAGAATCCTGCTTTCTGCTCTGCAAGTGGGGTAAGACCTCCCATCAGGCCCTCCAGGGGCTGGTTTGTGGCAGCAGTGTTGGCTGCCTCCTGGCTAGACGGTCCTCCTAAAACACAGGCTGCTGTACTTCCTTTTCTTGCCTCTTAGTGTTGCTTTTGGAGTTTATTTCCCAAACCCCTCATTAGTTCGGGAGCTCTCAACAGGTTTCCAAGCCATTCCTTTTCTGTTTGAGGTAGCAGAGTCATTTTCTACAAGGCAGGATGCTTCTACATAGGAAGGAGCATGGGCTGTCCTGACCTAAGTTTGGAATCTTCTATCTGGAGGTTAGCTTTGGGCAAAGTTCTTAATTTCTCTGAATCTCATTTTCCTCATCTTCCTCTTTTTTAATTTTAATTTTTATTTGATATATAAAAACATAAAAAATTATACATATTAATTAATGTTTTAACACATTGTATGTTTCAATCAGGTTAAACCTATATATTTATTCAGTTATTTATTTACGGTGAAAACTTTCAAAATTCTTTCTTCTAGTTTTGTGAAATGTATAGTGCATTATTGTTATATCCTCATCTTTAAATGAGAGAATAATATTCTCCCAAATTCTTTAAAAAACTGGACATGAATATGTGAAAGATCTGTCACATCACAGATGCTCATGAAAAGGCAGAAAATATTTTAGATAATTTGAAGTACACCACTGGATACTTAGTCCTCCCAACCTTTCATAAAAATATACAACACAAGACAATTTTCTGTAAATGTATAAGAACTATTATTATTATTATTATTATTATTATTATTATTATTGTACTGGGGATTGAATCCAGGGGTGCTTAACCACTGAGTCACATCCCCAACCCTCCCTTTTTTTTTATATTTTACTAGAGGCAGGGTCTCACTGAGTTGCTAAGTACCTCACTAAGTTGCTGAGGCTGGCATTGAACTCTTGAACCTCCTGCCTTAGCCTCCTAAGCTGCTGGGATTACAGATGCACACCACTGCACCTGGCATAAGAACTATTCTTAGACTTTCTTCCTCTCTCTTGTTTTGGTATTGGGAATTGAACCCAGGGGTGCTTTATCACTGAACTATATCTCCAGTCCTTTTTATTATTTTTTAATTTTGAGATAGAGTCTTGCTAAGTTCCTGAGGGTCTGGATAAGTTGCTGAGGCTGACCTCAAACTTGTGATCTTTCTGCCTCAGCCTCCCAAGTGGCTGGTTACAGGAATATGCCGCCATGCCCAGTCTTAAGCTTCTCATTTTAATATTTATCTCTAAGCCCAGTGCTTTGATCATCCTTTCAAAACTGTAAACCAAGAAATAAGAGTTAAGATAAGAGGCTTCATGGAGACACTTCAAGTCTTTTGAAACTGGGTGTATTCTAGGAAACATCCTATCTATTCAGGCAAAAAAATTCTGAATCACCAAGAACAATGAATTTGTTAAGTACAGCAACATCATTAAAATTCTACATTTAGGAAAATACATCGTCAATTATTGTCAGAGTTTAACAGGGAATCAACTAGTGCTTAGATCAAGAAAAAGACGCTTGTTTTTTGTTTGCTGTACTGGGGATTGAACCCAGAGCCTTATGCAGGCTAGGCAAGTGCTCTTCCACTGAACTACCTCTCCAGTCCTTTGTAAATTTTGTTCTGATCCAGAGTCTAATGAAATTGCCCTGGCCAGTCTTGAACTTGGATCCTCTTGCATTAGGTTCCTGAGTAACTGAGATTACAGGCATGTGCCACTGTACCCTGCACGTTTGATTTTGGTACTGGGATTGAATTCAGGGGTGCTTTACCACTGAGCTACATCCCCAGTCCTTTTTATTTTGAGACAGGTCTCACTAAATTGCTTAGGACTTTGCTAAATTGCTAAGGCTGTCCTTAACCTTGCCATCTCCCTGCCCCAGTCTCCTGAGTTGCTGGGATTACAGGCATGTGCCATCAGCCACTTGTTTGTTTTTAAAGAAAAAGTCAGTAGTCTATTAAGCAATGTGGAGGGTAAGAAAGAAACAGTGTTTTAAGCCTTTTTATATGAGGGGTCAAATATATGTGACTATATGGCAGAAATTACAGTGTCATCCATCAGAAGAAATGAAAATGATTTGTATACTTCATCTATTTCTTCTTTTTTTTTTTTTTTGTCAAGCACTGAAAATAATGTCTTAAGATCCCATTCACCTTTTTATATTAATACTCCTGAGAAAGAACTGAAAGGCAGTAAGTAATAAAAGTCATTATGAGCCAGACATAGTGCATGCTTATAATCCCAGCAACTTGGGGAGGCTGGGATAGGAGGATCACAAGTTTGAGGCCAGCTGGGTTCAGTGGTAGAGGGCCGCTGGGTTCATTCCCCAGTAAGACATTAAAACAAAACAAAAATGAAGCACAGAAAACCTGAGCCAAAGATGTGGCTGGGGTCACTGTACAGCCTACAAAGATAAAGGACACACCCTACCTCTAGGTGGAGAATTAGGGTACCTTCTACCCACTCACCCACCAGAAAAAGCAAATTGGTTTTTTGGGGTTTTTTTTTGAGACAGGTCTCCAATTTATACAGCTCTCCAGGGTACTCACATGATTGAGAAATTTGCTGTCTCGAGTGGCCCAGCCAATCTGCATGACACCAGAAGTGACCACGGTTACTTCATAGTACCACACCCCAGCATCCACACAAAAGGTGCAACGCACACTTTCAAAAGAGGAGGCATCACAGCGAGCCTGGCAAAACCAAGAGCAGGACAATCCACATCAGTGCCCAAGACCACCCAAGTAGCTGACCATGGGGAAGGCTGAATGTTGTTTTTCTCATTGAAATGCCTGGTGACTACTGTCCTCTCCTGTATCCATCCTCAGTGATAAAAAGACTAAAACCAAAAGAAGTACATTCTACAGCTAGTTTATAGTTTTACTTCCAGGGACTTCTAACAGGATTGGTGTCAAAATTAGAGGACTGCAAAGGTGGCTGCAGTAAGAATCAGTAAAGGCTACTGTCTTCATTTTTCAGTACATTCAGAGCTTTGCTTTCAGATTAGAATATTTCAGAAAAGAACCTTTTATCAATTCATAAATATTGCCTTCATCTGATGGAGAAAAGGGTATAAGACGGGTACCTAAATATAATCTAAAGCAGAAAACTACACAACAGATTTGGGAATACATAGGCTCAAAGAACTGTAGCCATTCTTCCAACAGTTCTTTAATCCTCACATCTAGTCCCTATGGTACTTTGCTGTACATAAGCAGTTTTTTCATCAACTTTCACCTCAAAATCAGCAACATGTAACATACATGGAGAAAGGGAACCAGATCTAATACGACTGACTACATTGGGATTTAAAAAACGAGATGCCTCTTATGAAACACTAGTCTTTGTACCTTTAGCAGAATAAAATGGCAAAGATTAAAAACAGACATATTTAAACCAGTCAGTATCACAGTGCTTGTAATAAATAGGTATAGTACAATGTGAGATATAACAGAGTAGATAATATCTCAAAACACTCTATACCATCACTTCTACCTCTTCTTACTCTTCAGGTAGGAAATAAATTTCCAGGTGGAAAGACATTGCTTTTGTTCAAAAGTAGGACATGAAAATGGGAACAAAATGATTTTACCCCCCAAAAGGTCCATTTGCAGAAATTTTACCTCCAAGCCATGAGGTGAGATCTTCAGGTACTCACTGACGTCATTGCTATTCAGCATGGCCCTAATGCTACTCAAGTCCACTTTCTCATAGGTCAGCTGTCTACCTTCTTTCAAAACTGCAAAAGAAAAAGTAGTCATGTTTCTAAGGCAAGCTGCTGTGGGAGAAAAAAAAAAAAAGAAAGAAAGCTACTGTCATCTCTAGCTGCCATCCTTGCCAAGGAATGAACTGGCAAGGAGGCCTAGCACCTCAGCTTTGCTGCTTCACCACCACACAAGGCTGACCATGCAAATGCCAAAAGAGCAGCACTGTGAGGTGGATGTTTCTATTTTTCATGAAACAAAATTGGTATTGCACTTTTTCAGAATCATTCTTTAATTGGCCTCTACACAGGTTGTACCCCAATGCTGGAGCAGGAGTGGGGAGTGATGTGTCCAACGTGCTTGAGTGCAATGCTAATGATGGGGTGGGAAGTGAGGACACAGACTAGCAGTTTTTGTTCTAGTAGTCCTTGGAGAAGGAAAAGAAAAAGCCAGGAACAACCCTCATGGTGCAGGTAGGACATGGCTGGGTTTGAGGAGCAAAGGTAAGATAGGAAGAAAAGTAAAAAGGGAATTCCAAGTTGAGGGATTAGGCCCAGAGGTAGGAAGTCAGCAGGACTTATCTGTGTTACAGTTTGTGTTGGAAAGAGTTGGTTAGACAGTGCCATATGGTTAAGGTCCTTAATACAGCAGAAAATAGGGTGCCAAGAGAGGTTTGTGAATAGGAGAATGCTGGAATTAGAAACCTTCCACATAATTTTTTTTTAAAAAATTTTTAGTTGTTGATGAATCTTTATTTATTTATATGCAGTGCTGAGAATCGAACCCAGTGCCTCACACATGCTAGGCAAACTCTCCAGCACTGAGCCACAACCCCAGCCCTCCATATAATTCTTATCAAAGGGTTTTTAGGATACCTTTCTGCTAGAATTATCCAACCAACCAGTACAGAACCTTATAAAAAAGGACTCACACGAATTTGTTTTTTTGGTACCAGGGATTGAACCCAGGGGCACTTGACCACTGAGTCATCTCCAGCCCTTTCTATTTTTTATTTTGAGACAGGGTCTCTTGAAGTTGCTGAGGCTGGCTTTGAACTTGTGATTCTCTTGCCTCAGCCTCCCAAGTCACTGGGATTACAGGCGTGCACCACCACACCCAGCTTCAGGCTCATTCTTACAAAAGGAAGGCCAGTGAAGCTATCAGCAAAATGAGTTTGGAAATGGAATTTGACATTTTAAAACAGACAGCTCCAACTTACAGAGATTGTCTAAGCTCCACTGCGCACAGAAACCAACTTGACGTTTCAGATAATCAGGATCATCAGCCCAGGATTCCAATGTGATAAGCCGGTCACTAATACTGGATTCAGAGATAGTCAATTTATTTTCACCTGTTTAGAAAGATGAAATCCTTGAATTAACAATGAAAGAGTAGGATGATTTGTTGTGCAAATTAATGGTGGTAATGAGTATGGAGAGGTAATTTTGAGAACTTGGACACCAGAATGGACCCATTGATGTTTCTAAGGATGACAAGGCCAGAGAGCTTTTTGGGGGGCACCGGCAGTGTACCAGGGATTGAATCACTGAGCCACATCCCCAGCCCTATTTTGTATTTTATTTAGACAGGTCTCACTGAGTTGCTTAGGGCCTCGCTAAGTTGCTGAGGCTGGCTTTGAACTTGCAATCCTCCTGGCTCAACCTCCTGAGCTGCTGGGGCAGAGAACTTTGACAATTTTCTAGCAACACTATCACCAAATTTTTAACTATAAAAAGTGAGTAAGGAGGGGCTGGGGATGTAGCTCAGTTGGCAGAGTGTTTGCCTTGCCAGCACAAGGCCCTGGGTTCAATCCCCAGCACCGCAAAAAAACAGAAAAAAAGAATAATGAGATAGGCACAGTGGCACCCACCTATAGTCACAGCTACTTGGAAGGCTGAGCCAGGAGAATTGCAAGATGAAGGCCAGCAGGGGCACCTTAGTGAAACCCCCAACTCAAAACAATATAAAAGGGCTGGGGATGTAGCTCAGTGGTAGAGTACTCCTGGGTTCAATATCCAGCACCACACAAATAAAGTGAGTGTAATGCTCACTAGTTCAGATTCTTGGGCAAGAAAATCTTTGCCTTTGTACCTGTTATGCTTCACTGGCCTTGAAGTGTCTAACCAGGGAAAAACAGAATGTGTGTAAGACTGGTGAGGTTCAAAGTGTCGGTTATCCAGTAACAAAGCTTCGGATTTTTAACAATGAGTACAGAAGATCATTAGTGCAAGAAGCCACTATACCTACTTGTCTGTGCAAACTTTTCCAGTGCGATGAGTGCAAATAGCATGACTGTAGGGTGGGACTGCAACTTCTGGAAGAAAAGGGATCATTTAAAAATCACCCCCTGCAGAGACAACAAGCTATCAATTTCATCTTCTTGCCCCTAGGTGGTTTTTTTGACCAGTTAGAAAAATCTTTCTCATTCAAGTCCTCAATTATTCATTTGGCAAATATTGTTCAAAATTAAAAAATGAAGAACCAATTAGAATCTCTTAATCTATTTTTTTCCTTGAAGTCACTGGGTTAATTTACAGATACAGAAATTTCAACAGTATCCTGTCAAAGACATTATGTCATTTTACTTAGTAACATTTATATGAAAGCTCTGTTAAATAAAATGTTGATTCTTACATTCATTTAAACAAGCCACAAAACTTAGAATTGGAGCTAAAAATGACCTTTTGTTCAGAATTCTAAAGAGAACGACTCATCACTACCAACTTTCAGAACTACAAATTATGAAATTAAAAACTAATGGCTTGTTTTTAATCTGGACCCTGAAAGGAATTCTACAAATGGTGATGGTAGCTAAGAGAGCAACAACTGTGCTCATGGAGTTACACCTGAATTCAAGTCACGTGAGTTCTCATTTAAAGAAGGCCTGCTTGGTTAACATCACATCCCACAGCCATGCTTCCACAGTTACCCAGGGTCCCTCCAGAGAGCTGTAGAACACTAAGAGGATTCCCTTGTTCTTCCCTGGTGCCAACTAAGTCCAGCAAATCTTATCACAGAACCAACACCCTCCCCTATGTGAAGCGTCCTCAGCATCCAGTTTTTTGCCATATCCATTCTCAATCCCTTTGCCCGGCTTTTCCAGCCCTGAACCTTCTTCTGCTGGCTCCTGGATCCACATCCTCCCACCTCTAAACACTACTTTCTCTGATCTTCTCTGGATTTCTACCTGTGGTATTGCCTTGGCCACAAGACCCATTTTTCCCTCCTCTGGGTACAGCTGAATCCCAACCTTACAGTACAGGTCTAATTTTAAGCACATATCATGTGGGTATGGACATATGAGGTCTTTCAGGTTGAAATTTTTGAACAGACTAATGCTCACGAGGCCTGCAAAAAAAATTTAAAAATACAAAGTGGTCAAGACTGCAGTCCAGCACTGGGAGAGATCTGAAGGTACAGCCTCAACCAACCACAAGCTTCACAGATGTACATCAATACCCAAAGGTGACAGCTTCAAGGGCAGCAGCAGTAGGGGGGCAGGGGTAGAGACTCATATCCACTGGGAACCCAACCTGATGCTGGAATGCCTCGTGGTTTTGTTCCACTCTGCGGTCCCCATTACCAGTTGGGTTCTAAGGACACACAGAAAAGTCCAGCAGCTATCTTACGACTAAATTTAAAAACAGACTAATTCAGCTGTTTTTGCTTTTGTGCATAATAAATTCCTTTTCTTTTTTAAACATAGGAGGGAAAAAATAACACTCAGGAAACACCTGCAAATAAAATTTACAACTCATTCCATTCTCTGTGCCAGGGGCTATGTTGGCAACTTGAGAAAAACATACGATTCTAGATGACTAAGAATAACTAGCTTTGATATCTCACTTACCAGACACTGTAGCAAATACTCCAGTATCCCTGGGCTAAGTAAACCAATGCTTGCAGGACCTAGACGGATGCAACAAACACTGGCTATAATTAAAAGTGCCATATTATTTTTAAACAGTAACTAATGATAATCAAATAGTTTTGGTAGAAATCCATACCTTTTACAAAATACTCTCATGCACATTATCTTACTCAAGCCTCCTGCTCTGAGGTTGGTTAGAGCACCATTATCGTTTCAGAGTTGAACAACTGAATTCATTGAATAAAGTGACTCTTTTGGTACTGCACAGAGGGGTGCTGCACCACTGAGTTACACCCCCAGACCCTTTTCAATTTTTGAGACAGGGTCTTTCTGAATTGTCAAGGCTGGTCTCAAATTTGTAATCCCACCTCAGCCTCCAAAGTCACTGGGATTACAGGCATGTGCCACTGCGCCCAGCTCACATGTTCTGATCTCCGAGAGTCCATTATTTCTTCCAGTACATGTAACTAGATGAGCTCTTCACATATACTTTAGTGTTAACTTTCCTAAAATGGGTAATATTGATAAAAAAGTCGAAAATCTGTGTCTCAGGAGCTACTGCAATCTAAGTTCCTTTCCCTGTTCTCCTCTCTGGTATGTCTTCGTTAGCTAGCTAAATTTTTTATATATATGCAATCATTCTAAATTTAGCTTTTTCCCTTAATCTTAAATCAAATAAATATGACTTTTTTCTTTTAAATTTCTCTGAAAATCTGCAAAGTTAAGTTAGATTACACTAAGCCTCTGTATCCTTTGTAACGTTTTTTACAGTTCTCCTTCCTTTCTGCTACAGCAAGTTTGATCAAGACTTGCAGTGCAAATTCTCCTTAAAGTCAGACAACTTAGATCTTCCTCTGTGGTGCTTCCTAGAATTACCTGCTAGCTTCTCTGCCAAGCAGCCTAGGACCGCAGATGTATTCCTGTGTTTGGCAGGATGGCCTGAGTCCTGGCAAGCTACTTCTCCGTTTAAATCGAGAATTTCAGTCAATTTCTGGAGTGCATCCTGAAAATAAAAATGTACAAGTGGATTTGATATATACATTTCTCGGGTCATTTTCTCAAAAGAGTTCTTTGAGACAAAGCTATAACTAGGTGTTAAACTCAGAAAAACCACATAAAAATTATACAGTGTACTCCAATGATATCATTATTGATGGGAAATATTATTTGCTCAATCTGAATGGAAAATTTCTAGATTCCATTTCATTCAAAATACACTTGCTGTATGTATGATATCTATATATCCATCTATATGCCCCCCTCCATATACCTACACCACTCTTGAATCATTAAATAGACTAAAGCTATCAGACGTCAATATGATTAATAATATTAGGACCTAGTGATGTTGAAATAAAAAGTTGAAGTTTCACCACTG
Organism: Glaucomys volans; assembly: GCA_020662805.1. NCBI lineage: Eukaryota > Metazoa > Chordata > Mammalia > Rodentia > Sciuridae > Glaucomys > Glaucomys volans. Next base: position 132,940 of record JAJEJO010052069.1, on the reverse strand, counting down.
CTGGATGCAGTGGCCTGCACCTGTAATCCCAGCAATTTGGGAGACTGAGGCAGGAAGATTTTCAGTTCGAGGCCAGCCTCAGCAATTTAGTAAGATCCAATAAAAAGGGCTGGGGATGAAGCTCAGTGGTAAAGCAACCCTGGGTTCAATCCCCAGTACAACCAGTACAAAAAAACAATAAAACAAAATTTTGCCAAGCAAAAACAAATCCCACCAGAGTTTTTGAAGCAAATTAAAATGGAAACCATTTATAAGCCTAGGTAAAAATCAGTCAATCAGTGACTAGGTAAAAGATTTTTCCTTCTGTCTATAATTTTTTTTTTTTTTTCTGTACAGGGCCCAAATATCTGAGGCTTAAATAGACAAATATAAGATGCAGGGATCCAAATTAAAAAAAAAAAAAGGAAGAAAGAATCTCCAGAATATACAGACTAAGGCAAAGAATGTTTGCTATTTTTATTCTAAGTAAGGTATAATTAAAGTTACACTAATGCCTAATATGTTTGAGTGAGACTCAAAAGTACTCTCAGTATAATGCTCTTTTTCCTCTTAACTGAAAACTTTTATTAAAAGGAAGTTAATTAGAGAAAGCTAGGAAAGTCAACTCAGCAACTGAACATTTTCTTCTACTTTCCAAGGATTGTCATTATAAATATAAAAGCTACCATTTTTAACATTTACAAAAATTTAAGCTAACACCCTAACAGTATGGTATTGATAGAGGAAGCAGCACTTCATTAGTAATAAAAACATTTTTGCATAATGAAATCATGACTGAGTAAAACAGATCTCAAATCCATGAAGAGGAAATGCATACATCCAATGTTTTTTGTGGTCATTAATCCTGTGCGTGAGCACAGATGACAGTTTTATAAGATATTAGTATCAACTTACTTTAGTGGGTAATGGACATTCATCTAGTAACAATGTTATAACAGCTGGTCCCAATGGATCTTCCAATGGAATAACTCTAATTAAAGACTGGACAACGTCCAACCATCCTTCATCTAAGAGTAAATCAAGAAAATTATATAATGGAGTCACTATTTTAAAAATGTGAAAATTTGTAACTTATACAGTCACATAAGAGTTCTTCACATTGACGCAGAAATACTTTTGGCCTTCATCCTGCAGCTTCTATTTTATTTGTAGTACTGGGGATTGAACCCAGGACGCTCACATGGTAAGCAAGTACTCGACCCCAGCTCTCTTCTTGTAGTTTTGAGCAGTAATATTTGGCATGGACATAATTATCAACTGCTAGTCATCATGGTGGAGTCAAAAATCTCATTATGATGTCTAGAGGTTTGGGGGCATCTTTATTTGGAGAAAATTTAAACTATGATCTTGAGTCATCAAATTATGATTAAAACAGTTTTAAGCATCTTATTCACTACATAGGAATTAACTGAGAACACTTGTATACTCTGTGTTGGCTCTATTTTCAGAATGATATTTAGGAAATTGAGGGATAAAAAATTATCCTCCCAATTCTAGAACAGTTATAGTCAAAATCTGTCAATGCCAAAAAAGGGTTTTTTTTTTTCTTTTCCCATTTCAAGTGAGAAAAAACCATCACCAAGACATGAAGCAAAATATTCAGGATACAATATATAGTGCCTATTACTAATTTACAGGGAAATTTCCATACACGAAGGGCTTATATATGGATATTTTTGGAATCTTTTGTCTAAAAAAAAATAGTGGTCACATTTCTTCATTATTGTTAATTCATTAGAAAGTATTAAAAAAAATACCTGTTTCTGCCATTTCATGTAATGTAATCATTGAATAAGGAGGTTCCTGATCACTGAAAAACAAACATTTAAGACATTAGTCTTGAGGAAACAATAAATGACAATTTCAAAGAAAAAACTCAAACTGGAAATGTGAGGATAGAAAGAGATGAATATGGATGAATGTAGGGAAAACGATGGAAGAGACAACCAGAGCTACAACCTGTAAGGACAAATGTATACCATATGCACTCATTTCCACAATCACTGCCTGTGAGGGCCCACAGACAAAATGGGCTGATGGGCACACGCAAGGGTTGCCATGCGGCCTGCAGTAAAAGCACAGGACTAAAATTGGAGACCAGAATCTACTCTTAGCTGTACCTCTAGAGGCCCAATGCCAACCAAGACAAGCCAGAAAGGTCAACATCATCTTCCTCATACTTACCTCAAAGTAATGCCAGGATGGAGGATGGCAATCCCAGCTGAGGACTTAGGAAATGAAGGACCTACATAAACATCTTCATTTGAAAGTTTCCTTCTGGGAAATATCACTGCATGCTTAAACTTCATAAAATGGTATTAGAAGACAAAGAAACCAAACTTAATCAAGAAACTATTTAATATTCTAATCTAAAATGGCATCATATATCTTATTTCCTTGAGTTTTCAACTGGGATCCCAGAAATCCTCTAGAGATGCTTCAGGGGAACTTCAAAACTGAAATACTTTCCATCAAACATTGATAACTAAATGCTTGAGGACACACTGTTTATTTAAACAAATAACACTTACTTTGGATTTCTGTTTTATGTCATGAAAAAAATTAATGCCTGTAAGAATAACCTTGCAACATAGGAATTACTATGTTCATTTCAGGAACTCATTAGGTGCTGGTTGCTTGATATATTCTGTGTCCTTTCCTAATAAGGGGAAATCATTTTAAAAGATTTTTAAAAACAATATAACTGACTGATGCAAACTCTGTTAATAATGAGATTAACTATGCAAATGTTAAACAATTCCACAGAAGCTTTGACATACGTCCACCAACTGATGATTACTTGTGCTATTTACACAGGGTTATTTATAGGAATAAAAATGTGGCAGTAACCTAAGTGACCATCACCAGATGAAAAGGTCACAAAATATGGTACTTTCAAGCATACAAAGGAATACTGTGTGGCAGTCAGAAGCAGTTGCAGATTTACATACAGCAACATATCTTAAATTAATATTGAGTGAAGTTAAAAACAGAGGTTTATAACTAAATCAGTTATGCAAATTGAAAAAAATCGTACATAAAACGCTATAAATATTCTTCCTAACAGACGTAAACAAACATATGATAGGAGAATTGGAAGAATATATCTTTTTTTTTTCTTTTTGAGATGGGGTCTCGCTATTTTCATCTGGAACTGAAATGCTTCCATCTTAGCCTCCAGCGTAGTTGGAACTACAGGGAAGAACATATCTTAAATTCACTAGAATGGCTGCCTACTGATATTTGGAGGTGGGTGTTAGAGAGGAGAATGAGATAAGGGAAGAAAGGAAGAGTAATAAGACACAATATAGAGTCAAGAACTAATAAGGAATAGGAGTACTTCAGTTCTATACGGAAGTACTTAATGGACGCAGGCACATCCCTACATTCAAATAACAAGATAAACTCCTTTATGGAGTAGAAATGTGACAGAAATTTCTAGAGGGAAGCAGAAGCAAAGCCAGAGGACTACCGGGCTGTAGGTCAGTAATTAAACAAAGGTGACTAGGGGTTCTAAGCTCACAAGGGTAAAGGAACCCAAACCTCATCTACAGATGGGCAGATGTACCTCTCTCAGTGAAAGGAATGAAAAAGTTATTAATAATAAACTGAGCTAAAACTGATATAAAGTGCAAACTCCCAGTGACTGAAAAGGGCAAAGAAAGATAAGCAGCAGGATCTGGGCTTCTTATAGTGAGCCAGGAATGCAGAACTACCACCAATTTCAATTTTAGATTCACTCACAGAAAGGGAGCGCACACATAAGCAAGGCAGCCCCTCCAAGTGTGCACCAACCATATGTGCACACAAAATAAGAGAAAAACTTATATCAAGAGGCTGTCCTGGCCCACACCGGTGATCCCAGCAGCTCAGGAGGCTGAGGCAGGAGGATACCGAGTTCAAACACAGCTTTAGCAAATTAGTGAAGCCTTAAGCACCTCAAGGAGATCCTGTCTCTAAAGTACAGAAAAGGGCTGGGGATGTGGCTCAGTGGTTAAGCACCCCTGGGTTCAATCCCCTGTACACACACACAGAAACGAGAATCTCTATGGCTAAGGATGCAGCTTAGTTGCAGAACTCTAGCTTAGCATATGTGAGTCCCTGGGTTAGATCCCCAACACCACCACCAAACAAACAAACAAAAAAAAGAAAATGATCGAGGATCTGCAAATAAAACTCCAAAACACCCAAGAGTAACATTAAGACCATTAACAATCCAAGTCACCACCAAAAACATGCTAGTAATACAACTTCAAAATCATTTTAAAATAAGAATATTTAAAGAAGCATGGTGCATGCCTGTAATCCCAGCAGCTTGGATGGCTGAGGCAGGAGGATCCTAAATTCAAGGTCAGCCTTAGCAACTAAGTGAGACCCTATCTCTAAAATAAAATATAAAAAAGGGTTGGAGATATGAGTCAGTGGTTAAGTGCCTCTGTGTTCAATTGCCAATATCAAAAATAAAGAAACAACAACTAAGCTGAGTGCAGTGCTACATGCCTATAATCCCAGAGACGGGAGACTGAGGCAGGCAGATTGAAAGTTTGAGGTCAGCCATAAATAAATAATACATACATACATACATACATACATACATACATATATTGCAATTACAGAACCATCTGTATTTACTGTCTTTTCTCTATTTTTCACTTATGAAAGGGTGGCCCCGATGAGAGGAGAGCACTGTTCCTAATGCCACAGCAAGAGAGTTGCTATAGAAAAGAGTAGCATGGTGATGATGGTGTCTTATTTTCCACAATTTTGTTTTGAAATAAATTACCTATTTGCAGCATGCTGCAATACGCAGTTTTCTTTTCCCCTCATCTAAATAAAGTTTTTAACTCATTTTTTGTTGTTGCTATGGTTGTCTAATTTGAATGTTATGTATTTTCAAACTTAACCCATTTTCTTCCATTCTGGAAATTTCTCACCCATTCTTTCTTTGAATGTTGTTTCTGGTGTTCTGAGTGAATCCCTCAATGCTTTCTTCTAATTAATTAATTTTCTCTTTATGGCACATTTGCAGTTATACCATCTATTGAGATTTTTATTTTAGCAACTATGTTTCATTTCTAAGATTTCTAAGTGTTTCTTTCCCTATTAATTCATTCTACCTTTTGTTTTCTTGATTTGTCTTTTCATTTCATATACTTTTCATAACTGCTGTTTGATTTCATTTTTGGTACTGGACATTAACTCAGGAGTGCTTTATCACTGAGCTACATCCCCAGTCCTTTGTATTTTTTTGAGACATGGTCTCACTAAATTGCTGGGGCTGGCCCTGAACTTGCGATCCTCCCCCTCCTCAGTCACTGGGATTATAGGATTGCACCAACATGTCTGGCTTGCATATTCCCATTTAGATATAGTCTTTACCAAACTTACATATTCCTTCATGTTTCATTTTAACAGCCCTATAAACTTTATAGGTTATAACTTCTAAAAAATAAGCTCTATATCTATGTTCATAAACTGAATTCTGTTTTGTAATTATCTTACCCAACACATCCCTTTCTAATTTGTTCCATATCTACCTTATTTTCTCATTCTCAGAAGAATCATATCTATCGTTTAGAAAAACAGGTTTTAGGTGGAAGGTATCCTGTTACTCAAATATAGAATGCTTGCCTCACATAAGTGAATTATATGCTTTTTATCCACAAGGTCATTTATAACTTGTAATATTTTCCTAGAACTTGGAAGAAATGGTCTCCTATCTTATTCCTGTAATCCCTTAATCACTCTCTTAAAATATGGCAAAGTCTATTCTGCACCTGTTTTTCTAATGGACTTAATTAACATTGCTGTGGTCTATTTCCTCATTTGGGAAGGATAACTTTTCATTATAATTTTACAGTAAAAGGGATAATTTTAAAAGATATATACATGTATAGCTAAGCATGGTGGTGCATGCCTGTAATCCCAGTGACTCGAGAGGCTGAGGCAGGAGGATTGCAAGTTTGAAGTCAACCTCAGCAACTTAGTGAGGCCCTAAGGAATTAGCAAGACCCTGTCTCAAAATAAAATATAAAAAAAAGGCTGGGGATGGGGCTCAGTGGTTTGTGACCCTGGGTTCAAACCCAATTTAAAAAAAGAAAACAACACATATGTATTGATATGTGTGTGTGTGCCTCTGTGTATATACATATATATACACACACACATACATACATATATATATATATATATATATATATATATATATATAATTATTCCTGAAGAGCAAGAAATACTCTAGTATTTTGAGGAAAAATCTAAAATAGCTCAGATAATACTGTTTTATGATAGTATGCATGTATACACACACACACACACATACATATATATCATATATATGTATTTTTGTTTTGATACTAGGGATTGAGCCACTGAGCCACATCCCCACATCCCCAGCCCTTTTTATTTTAAAAAAGGTCTAAGGCTCTAAGGGTCTTGCTAAGTTGGTGAAGCTAGCCTTGAACCTGTGATCCTTTTGCTTCAGCCTCCCCAGTTACTGGGATAACAGGTGTGTGCAACTGCCTGGTATATGCTATAATTTTTGAGGAACTAAGCAAAACTTGTTTTTTTATTAAAATGGTTATTGAATATTTATATACTTAATTTTACTAGCAGAACCTAAAGCAAAAAATAAAAACCCTAGAAATAACTTTTAAAAATTACTAACATCTATTGAGCAACTGTTTTGTACAAAGTACTACACTAAATATTTTATATATATCATCTAATGATAATTCTGTAAAAGTATTTCCCCTTTACAGATGAGCATCCTGAGGCTTAGTGAGGTTAACTTACCCAATGTCATGCAACTAGTAAGTGGTTGAATCAGAATCTGAACCTGAGTCCATCACAGTTCTAAAATCTGTGTTCTTAACTATTAAATTATACAACCATAAATTAACTTGTTTTTCCAACTTGAACAATACCCTGTTTCACTGTTATTCAATCTTGGATTTTGTACTCCAAGTTAGACAAAGTAGGGAAAAAGACAAAACAAGTACAGGTGTGTCCTGCAGTTTCAAATTACTAGCCTCCCGACTGGATCTAAGAGAACCAAATAAGAAATAGAAAAGAAAGGAGAAGGAAAACTCCCCTTGACCTCGTCCTTAAGTTGCCAACAGTAATTGCATACAGTCACACTCTTGGTGAAACAACTCATCTTCAATCTCTGGTCAGTGGAATAGACAGGCAAGCAGAGTAACAGTGAGTCTTCATGAAACCATTTCCTAGCTAGCAACACAAACTCGTTCCATATTTACTATATACCCTAATAAAAATCATAGCTTCGATTAGTATTTTCTGCTACAGAAATGTTTAGACATTTCTGACATTTTAGGCAGGAGTGGATGACAACAAGTAAAAATATCAAACCTTATAATTTACTCTGCCATAGAAGAAAGATAAAATATTCTCCCCTCCCCAGTAAGCACAAGCCTTGACGAACACATCCCCGATGAACTGAAGGAGTCCAAAAAGTGGAGTTCCTGGCAGAACACTGTGCATGGCACTGGAGGGGCCAGTGAGTTGGATACTTACTTATCTACAAGGGTCCTTATTACTGCTAGTGTGTCCAGCACTAGCCCATCTACATTTTGTTTTTTTCTCCTTGGCTCATGTGGTCCTCGGCCTCTCCTTGGAGGCCGAACAGGGTCCCGGGTTTGGCTCCTTGTGTCCGCAGCGGGGACTGCACTGTTCTCGGCTTGTTGCTGGTGGGTGTCAACATTGTCTTCTCCTCCACTGTCATCTCGGCAGATACAGGAATTACCCATGGTAATAGTGGCACTTCTAGTCCACAGCAGGTGGGCTATGTGCTCCTCGAGAGTCAACAGCAGACCCTGGCCAAGGCTTCTGCTCGCTAAGAACACGGCCCAACCAAAGACAATCATTTAGGTAGTTTTCAGTTTTCCAAGTCCTGTTTTCATAATCTGGGATTGAAGAACTTGCATCCTATTTATTTTTAACAAGTGAATGCCGAAGCACGTTGCAGAGCTGATTTCCAACATTATCAGTTACAGGGAATCTTGGTCATCTGCTGGCAGTTCTAAAAGAAAGAAAGGAACAGGAAAATGAATACAAGATTCTTGGCAACTCAATTACTCAGACTTTCCTAGTTTGGTTTTACAGACATTTAAATTATAACAAATAATCATCTTTCGTGATTTTTATAGGTTTCCAATATAAAGAAATATCACTGGACAGCAGAATTAACAATCAATCAATAATTCCTTTTCATCATTATATTATAAAGTTGATTGTCAAATTATAGCCTTGTAAACCATAGGAGTGAAAGTGATGTTCAAAAACCATATGTGTGGTTTTTCCTATGCATACAGAAACATATTAAAAGAATGTGCCCAATTTTTCCAAGGACTCCTTTTGTGATAAAAAAAATTAATCATCTCAATTCTTCAGGTAAACAATATGGGACAATTCAATGTTTCAAATAAAATATCTAGTTACACATGTCTGTTGTTGAAAAAGTTATGATGCAACTGTGATAGCACTCATTTGATAACAAGAAGAATAAAAGAATAGATTGTTCCTCTTAAATCACTAAAACTGTACTGATTTTCCAAATGGAATCTTAGTCAAGAATTTATAGAAATCACACAAGTACTTTCAAAGTTTTTCTATTAGGTAGGCAAGAGTCTGTTTGGGGAAATATGAATTTATATCACAAAGTTATTTTTTCACAATGATCAGTCTGTTGTACATGCCTGCTACAAAGAATAAGACATGCCAATTATCTTTGAAAATACTAAGCACCTTGTGCCAGGCACTATGTGGGGACAAGAAGAACAAAGACAAGGGTAGGATTCCCTCCAAAGAGGAGATAACTAAGAGATTTCAATGCTTAAAAGGACAGAGGAGACAGAAACCAGAAATAACTCTTTTAAAGGGTCCCTGGTATAAAGAGAAGGAAGGTACAGTCTCTGCCTTCCAGTAATTTATGGGTGGCCAAGCTCATCCCACACAGTCGTTATCATCAAAAAACCAAATGATAGAAGTAGCTATTCACTGAACTGAGAACCTCTGTATAGGTTCTGGAAAGATTTGGAATTAGGAGATTGACTTGGGATAGGCAGCAAAAAGTGAAAAATCATGCTGTCATTTGGAGACTAGGACACATAAGGAATAGATAATGCTAGTGTATAGTCCCTAATCAATATTTGGTTATTTACACTTAATTCCTCATGTCCTGAGCACTAGTTTAGGGTTAGATATAAATAAAATTTGAAATTCAGTGGGATTAGAAGAGAAAAAAATATTCATTATTTTGGAAAGATTCATAGCAAATTATTTTCAGCATTTCCCCAATTTACTACCCATAGGGAGAAATAAGCGGGAGAAAAAGAATGGAGAAAGAACATTTTTACATATATATAATTATGCAATTTAATATAGAGGGAAGAAAGGAGGGAGGGAAAGGAACAGCAAAGGATGGGACAAGAAAGGAGAAAGAAGAGGGAACAGACAGACATTATCTGCTTCCAGACAACCAAGACAGCAATGGCTGAGCCAAGTAATACCACAGATGCTCCTGGATGCTCAAAAACAGACTGTCTTTAAATTTGGAGGTTGTACTTAAAAGAATAGACTGAAGTAGACGGGTAAAAGCAGAATGCAAGGTCTCAGCTGGAAATAGCCTTCTAAGAGAACACATTTAAACCAGCAAAGAGTCAATATAAATGACATTCCCATTACTGGAGGGACAATTCCCTTCAGAGGCGAAAACAAAGACATTTCAGTCTTCTTCTGAGGAGACAGAAACCAGAAATAACTTTTTTTTTTTAAAATAACTTTATTTTTTTACATGGTGCTGAGGATTGAAGCCAGTGCCTCACATGTGCTAGGCAGGCACTCTACCACTGAGCCACAACCCCAGCCCAGAAATAACTCTTTTAAAGGGTCTCTGGTATAAATTTCTATTGATATTATAAATTATGCCGGTTTCTGAAAAAGACCAAAAACAACATTTGAGAAGCCATGCTCTGGCCCTTCTCAGATACTGCACTGTTGGAATGATTCAAATGAGAGGAGGTTTTCTGATAGGCCTGCCACACTGGGCAGTAGCCCAGATGATTATGTCACCAGATCACTTTCTTGACTTTCTAAAGTATTACACTTTTTTTTTTTTTTAAAGTACCTGCTAACTCTGTTTTAAAAAACTAATTTAGGCTAGGCATGGTGGCGCATACCAACAATCCCTGTGACTGAGGAGGCTAACACAGGAGGATCACAGGTTTGAGGTCAGCCTCAGCAACTTAGAAAGACCCTCAGCAACTTAGCAAGACCCCGTCTCAAAAGAAAAAATAAAAAGGACTGGGGATGTAGCTCAGCAGTAAAGTGCCCCGGGTTCAATCCTCAGTACCAAAAAACAAACAAACCAACAAAAAACCCAATTCAGTTTAATTTTAAAACCTAAATGCTACACAAGTCTAGAGAAAGTGAAAGCCCCTCTTTTACTCTACCTAAGCCTAATTCCTTTCCCAAACTTATCCCTTGTTAAGATCTTTATTCCTTCGCTTCCATACCTATTATTATTTATTGACAAATTAGTTTTTTCCTTAAGTCTAACCAGGACGAAGCCATATATACTGTCCTGTGATTTGCTTTTGCCCTTTAAAAAAAAAAAAAAAAAAGAAACAAACTTTATTCCACAACTTTCTATAGCAACATACGTAGAACTACCTCATGGGTTTAAAGGTGGTACAGAAAGCCATACTCCGATTTATCATTGTTTCTTACCAACTATGCTATGAAAGTCTGGATAAACCAGCTGATACTGGGGGGATGATGGAAGGGAATGGGTCAAAGTCTGAGGAAAAGAAACTCCTGGGGAATGCTTCATCCCCTGGAAAGTGTTCTTTAAACTCCAAACTGCTTCCCCATGGTGAGGACCCAGAACTACTCTCATTTTGCCAGAACAGAAGGGCTTTTCTAATGTTTTACAGCCTTTCCACACCATCAGTATGGAAGGTCAGATGGGATGCTAGATGCAAAAAACAGATCCAATTTAACCAGACACACTAAATCAGAGATGGCACACCTGAAGAAGGCAGACAAATCAGGTACTAAAAGTAAACTGGTAATGATCTGAGAATGTCCATGTGAGCTCAAGTCCCAGAAAACAAAGGCTTGAAGGATAAAGGATAATGCCTCCTATAAAGTTACAGTTTACGTCTAATTAACAACAACAACAAAAAAACCCCAAAATAATAATGCACTTTGTTGAAATGCAATTTTTGCGGGGCAGGTAGGAGATACCAGGGATTAAACCCAAGGGGTGCTTAACCACTGAGCCATATACTCAACCCTTTTTGTTTCATTTTGAGACACAGTCTTGATAAGTTGCTTAGAAGTCATTAAATTGCTGAGGCTGGCTTTCAACTTGGGATCCTCCTGTTTCAGCCTACTGAGTTGCTGGGATTACAGGCGTGTGCCACCATGCAGGGCAAAATGCAATTTTTGTTCAGCGCTGGGGACTGAACCCAGGGTCTTGTGCCTGGTGAGCAAGTGCTTTACCACTGAGAACATTCCCAGTCCCTGACCACAAATCCTAAACTTTATTGTACCCAAGAAAATTTTTCCTAAGGCTTATGTAAACTGAATATAGAATAATTTATGTAGATTCCCATTTAATATATCACAGTGATTGTAAGATATCCAATACATCTTTTTTTTTAATATCTGACTAAATTTAGAGGTAAGACAAAATTTTTGTTTCCCTTTCCAAACTGAGTTCGTATATTTTGGGTCAATTTCTTCCGAAAGAGTAATTTTCCTTAAATGACCCAGATGACGACGTCAATTATAAATCTGTCAGAGGAGAAAATGGAGCATTTTTTTTTTTTTTTTAATTTTGTTTTGCTTTTGAGATGGAGTTCTCACTATGTTGCTCAGGCTGGCCTTGAACTCCTGGGCTCAAGAGATCCCCCTGAATCTCAAGTAGATGGGACTAGAGGTACATACCAACAAAGTGCCTGCCAAAATGGAGTTTCTAAAACAAGTTTTCAAATACTTTACAACCAAAAACTTTTTCTTTTCTTTTCTTTTTTCCTTTAAATAAAGAACTAGCTGTCAAGACCAGGCATAAAAAAGAGGTTAATTAAGTGGAAGAAGCCATGAGGCATTTCACAGAGGAAAGCCTATGACACACAAAGAAAAAACATATTCTTTAAAGAATTTCTGAAAGGAGCATATCTTGAGGATTACAGTCATAGGCAGGGGATGTAAACAAAGTATATGATCTTTCAGATTCATTCAGCACTAAAAATGTATAGCTTGTTATTTGGAAATGTTAGTTATTCATAGTACTTTTCATAGGAAAAAAAAGTTGTGATTACTGACTGGGTGATAAAGCTAAACAACTATTTTTTTACTTCATTAAAAAAAAAAAAGCATTATGTGTCCCAGTTTCCAAGGACCATTGTCTTAAGACAATAACACTCAGCTTACAACTTTTGCACAGGAGGCCAGGGGCCACCTACAACATAGTATGTGAGCTTTGCTGTCAGAAAGACGTGGGCACTAGGGCTGGCCCTATAATATTCATTGCTATGTATCCTGATTAACCTGGCTGTTAATACATCTTACAAAACAGAAAAAGTGAGTCTTACCTCATAATACAACTCTAAATAGCCAGAATCCAAATTTCTAGGATGTGGCCCAAGCCTGTGTCTTTTAAAAAGCTCCCAGGTGATTCTGATGGCAGCCAGGTCTGGAAATTACTCTTATAGTATTTACAATAGCATCTGCACAGTAAGTAGGACCTACTGACTGAATGAAGGAACAAACTGAAGTATTAAAGGTGATTCTTATGGGATCAAAAATGTTGACCTCCCCTTCCATAAAAATGAATTAAGACTATCTTAGTTTGTAGTCCCTTGGAGATATCAGTCAAAATAATGGCTAGAATATGAACTCAGTGGCCTATGCCTATAATTCCAGAGGCTTGGGAGGCTAGGGCACGAGGATCGCAAGTTCAAAGCCAGCCTCAGTAACTTAATGAGGCCCTAGGCAACTTAGTGAGACCCTGTCTCAAAATAAAATTCCAAAAAAAAAAAAAAAAAAAAGGGCTAGGGATGTGGCCAAGTGGTTAAGTGCCCCTGAGTTCAATCCCTGGTACAAAACAAAACAAAACAAAACAAAAAAACAAAAAACCAAACCAAACCAAAAAAACACCCCAAAACAAACAAAACGTTATATCTATTAGTGAGATTAGTGAGATGTACAATTCATATCAACAAAATGAAAAAAATAGTTTCATATATTTTCCACCAGATCCACCCTATGAAGCAACCCAGTGACATACAGAGCATTCTTCTTATAAGTAACAGCATGCAAGGTTGATAGACTGAAAATGAGTAAGACTAGAGATTACGTAAAAGCAACATCTGCAATACCTACACATTTTACCTTAACTTTGAATACTACTCAGCATTAGTTCATGAAGTTGATTTTGAGAAGGAAAAAAAAAATTGGTCACATAATTTAAATATACAGAATTATCACATCTGTAGCTAGGACAATCATCAATTGATTTAATGATGATGTTTACCACTGGATATTATTGCTTAATAGAAAGACTTAGTAAATGCTAATACTTCAAATCAGCAGACTCTTGATAACAATTTTCCTGCAAGAGCATAATCAAAGTCAAACATTTTATTTGCAAATGTTTCTCTGAAGTGCAGCATTATTAATTTTGATTCCCCCACCCCTTTTTTTGGTATCCTCATGGCCTTGAGCATGCTAGGCAAGTATTCCTCCATGGAGCTACACACCCAGCTCCTCCCTTTCTGAGAGAGAGAAAATAAAGACTATTCATATGTATATATTTATTTTTGTGGTGCTAGGGATTGAACCTAGGGGTGTCCTACCACTGAGCTACATCCCCAGTCTTTTTTATTTTGAGACAGGGTGTAAGTGCTGGTCTTGAACTTGGGATTCTCCTGCCTCAGCAGGAGTTGCTGGGAGGATTATAGGTGTGCACCACCATGTCCAGCATATTCTTCTAATATTCTGTATTTTTTTTTTAAAGCTCCTAAAAAAACTTGGGAGTGTCAGTAAATTTAGTATTAAAGCAGTAAGGCTCTGGTACTCATTGTCAGTACAAAACAGACCTCTACCATCAGAGCCAGCTCACCAAGGAGGCATCTGGCCAGCTGGTCTAACCCTCTCTCACAAATGGTCCAGGAATCAGTGATTCATCTCTTCAAATATTTGCTTATATTCAGTTGTTAAGCAGAACAGCAACAGAAAGAATTTTCTGTTTCCTGAAAATAAGACTTCAGGATTATGCTGCCAAGAAGGGAGAAGCTGGTTAAATGAATGATCATAAGGAAGAAAAAAACATCGGTGGGCATGAAATTACTATTGCTATAATCTTCATCTTATTTCAAAATAGTGTTATGGGATGTAGTGTTTTTTCTAATTCCTTCTACCCACCGAAGCTAAATCAAATAGCATGAATGGCAACAATATTTTAATGATTTTCTCATTAGAAAATATTTTCAGACTTTTCCCTAAGATAGTGTATTAAAAGTAATAGCTTCTAGTGTCACATTTACTGCCCCCCTCAAAATTTAATTATGAAAAAATTTAAACACATAGGAAAGTCAAATAAAATTCACTCTCCTAGTCACAAGTAGTGGCCCAAACACCTATCAGTCTAGCTACTTGGAGGCTGAGGCAGGAGGACTGCATGAGGTCAGCATTGTCAACTTAGTAAGAACCTGTCTCAAAAACACAAACAAATTGGGGGAAGGAGATGTAGCTCAGTAGAAAAGCACTGCTGGGTTCAATCCCCAGTACTGCAAAAATAGGAAGGAAGGAAGGAAGGAAGGAAGGAAGGAAGGAAGGAAGGAAGGGAGGAAGGAGAAAGAAAGAAACTTTGAACAGTGAACATCTATATTCCTACCACCTAGATATTACTGAAATTTATTTATACTTGTTTTATATCACATATCTATCCATGTCTATATTCATCATCACTCTATTTAAATTTTTTGATGTATTTCAAAGTAAACTAAAGGCTTCCATATCCTTCCTCCTAAGTGATTAAGCATGCATATTCATAACTGGACTTCAATGTTTTTAGGAGTTAAATTTACATTTGTGCAAATTTTAAACATATATGCTGAGTTTTCTCACATGCATACATCTGTGTCTTCAGATTCTATCAAGATTAGAGAATATATTTGCTTTTACAATATCTTGTGGGATACCTCAAAGACCATAATTTTCTTACTGAGGATTTAGTTTAAATGGAGGAAAACACAGAAGTCAAAAACCAGATCATTTACTACTGCAATATGTAGATAAGAAAAGTAGACATATTTCAATAGTACACTTGCCAGTTGAAACAAACTATCTAAAGAGGTTTTAATTAGTGTTTTTGTCTCTAGACCCTAAAGCATCTAGTCTTTTGTTGAGGGAGGAGAGAAGGGCAAGACTATAAAATACAGTCAGCCCTCCATGTCCCTGGTTCCACTAATTGAAGACTGAACTATTTGAAAAAAAAAAAAAAAACCAAAATAAAAACTGTACATGCACCTTTTTCGGGGGGCAGGGGGTGCGTACTGGGGATTGATCTCAGGGGCACTCGGCCACGGAGCCACATCCACAGCCCTATTTTGTATTTTGCAGAGGCTGGCTTTGAACTTGATCCTCCTGCCTCTGCTTCCCAAGCCACTGGGATTACAGCATGCACAGACTTCTTTTTAAACTTATTTTTGTTCATTATTCTTTAAACAGTACAGCATAAAAACTATTTGCATATCACATTTTGTTAGGTACTGTAAGTAATTTAGAGATGATTTAAAGCATAGGGGATGATGTATGTAGGTTTTATGCAAATATACTATTTTATAGATGGGACTGAAGCGTTTATGGATTTTGGTGTCTGCAGGAGTCCTGAAACCAATCCTCCTTGATTACAGTGGAACTGTTGTATTTGGTTGGAATTTCACCCCTCATCCCCCCCAAAAAGGAAAGATAACCTTTCTAAGGTGTTTTTATTTGTCACACAGGTACACAAAACTATTTGCAGTGGCAATGAGCACTGGAGGCTTTAGTTACATAGGGCACTATCATCTCCTGGATTGTAACTTTCAAGTAGTCTGGGAGAAACAGAATGATTCTGATATTACTCTTAAGCCCTGAGGTTGGTTTTAAAAGTACACCTTTGAGAAGAAACTAGAGCATTTTCCTGGTTGAACAGTTAGGGAAAGAGTATCTGGGGAAAAAACTTCACCTAGTGCACACTTCTAATCCCAGTTACTTGGGAAGTCGAGGCAGGAGGATCACATGCAAGTTTGAAGTCAGTCTGGGCAACTTAGCCAGACCCTGTCTCAAAATAAAATAAAAAGAGGCTGGGAACATAGCTCAAATAGTAGAGTGCTTAACACATGCAAGAACTCTGGGTTTGATCCTTAGCATTACAAAAAGCAAAAACAAAAACTTCCCCTAAAATGTTGACAGTTTTTAAACCCAGTAGCAGTGGAATTTAAGGTGAGACTCATGGCAGAAAGAATCACAGAATACAGCCCTGATCTGAAACAGTATAAAGCAGAAAAGACAAATCATTTCAGCATTCAAAACATGTATTAAAAAATAAAATCCAGGTCTAGGACAGAGTAAGGAATTTCCAGAAGCAAATACCACATTTTTTTTTTTTTTAAGTAGTAAATAAGCCCTGCTGAAGTCTGAAGGATTGAAAAATCTGCCTTGGATCCAAAAAGGAAATACTAAGGAAGAAGTGAGGTAAGTGCTAATGATGGCTGCAGAACAGGGGAGAAAAACAAACATAATATTCCATACTATGAGACTCCACCCGACAAGGAGACCGAGTAACAGGAAACCATACAGCCATGTTATTCAAATACATACAAATGAAGGAAAAGGATTTTTCTACTGAAGAAAACTCTATGCTTAAAATGGTGTCTCAAAACACTCAACTACACACTCTATTGGATTCCTATTAGAACCTAACAGGTAGTCAATAAATATTTTAAGTGAATTTCTCCTAAAACCTCTAAAAATAGGAAATGTTTCCAAAATACCACTTTATAAAATGGACATACCAACAAATATATATTCAATGTGTATATGCCAGACACCAAACAAAGATGAAAAAAGGTACCTCAAGCTCTTGGCAAAGGGAACTGGAGTTAGTTAGGGGCAAAAGATAGCCAATGGACAACACATGTAGCTCCCTACCCAAAGCCTATGGATTAGACATTGAGTCCACTAGGAGGAGGCCTCTGAACCCACAAATGTTCCAGTGAAAAGAACTTGATCATAGTGAAGAATCTCTGCAGAAGCAAGTTTTTAGATGACTATATAAATTAGCATTAGCAAAGGGAACAGAGGAGTCATTTCGCATTGCAACATTATTTTTCAAATTATATGCCAAAATACTATTGTACAAATATCCCCACTCACACAGTAAAAGGATAACTAAAAGCCCATAAATTAACTTGATAAACTAAAGCTAAATAATAATTCTAATGGGGGAAAAAAACCCAAAAAACAAAAAACAAGGACTTATAATCTAAGGAATCACAGTGGAAAACCAAAATCATTTTGAGACAATATTGATGATGTATTCCAAACTAAGTGCCCTTCCTGAATACTGCAGAAATCCCTATTCCACATATGACATGTGAGAAACTTTGTATCAGTGCCAAGTTTCCCAGGGCTGACTACCTGGGATAAAAAGGTATTAATGACCACAGTAAATTCTAATCATTTTGGTTTGGGGTTATAAATACAATGTTTTAGTAATCCTTAGTAATTCACTTGGTATGTTATTTGTAAGTAGTTCTCAGGTATATGCAAGGGTGAACAATTATGAATAAGAACAGAAAAAAAGGAGCTGTAGCCAGGTGTGGTGATGCACACCTGAAATTCTAGCAACTTGAGAAGATGAGGCGAAAGGACTGAAAATTAGAGGCCAGCCTGCGCGATTTAGCAAGACCCTGTGTCAAAATAAAACAAGACAGGGTATGTAGCAAAGTGGCAGAGCACTTGCCTAGCATGTGCAAGGCTGAATTCAATTTCTAGCACTGCCAGAGAAAACTGGGGTGGGGTGGGGTGGCGAGCAGGGGAAGAGCTACATTTCCCGAGAGAAGGGGTGGGGTAGGAGTCATATTTTGAGAACCACTGCATTAAGTGAACAGAGAAAAGGAGACTCAGTGGGGTAAAAAAAAACTAACACTGAAACATTAAACTATGATGTAATGATATACTTGCTGAGTAAGGTTTTTTCAAACCTCGTATTTGAGGTGTATAGGATTCATGAAATTATGCCGGAAACTGTAATTTTAAGCAATAGGAAGACAACACAGAGATCATTCTTGAACAAACTTGAGTAAATCTCAATTCCTTGTTATTTAAAATATATTCTTAATTCTCAAAAGCTCAGAAAAACTGAGAAAGGGGAATACTTTTTAAAAACTCACAACTATTAAAGGTAACTTTATCTGATTTAACCTTGACTATACCACACTTTTATCTATAGTTACTGATTTACATATTTAACCAGCAACCACTCCGTTTGGAGATGGATACTGAGAGCAAAATATAATAAATCTGTACTTTTTTCTAGTCATAAAGGTCAGCAAGAAAACTACTTCAAAACTGACTCACTGAATAGATGATAGGAAAAATATTCATTCTTTTGTACTCCTAAAAGTTGTAAAAGTTTCTTCCTAAAAACTGTGACCCAAGTTTTGGCATTCATTGCTTCTCAACTATGTTGTTTTCCAAATTTCTAATTTGAATATCAGGAGAAAAATTTTCCAAATTCAATAGTAAATGGTAAATGTCTTAAAAATGTCAAAAGCATCAGGCTCATTTGCATATGCCTGTAATCCCAGCAACTAGAGGAGCTAAGGTAGGAGAATCCCAAGTTTGAAGCCAGCCTGAGAAATTAAGAGAGACCCCGTTTCAAAATTTAAAAAAATAAAAAGGGCTGGAAAGGTAGTTTAATTTCCAGGTTTAATCCCCAGGAGTAGGGAGGGGGTTGGGAAGCAAAAGCTTGAATAGACACTAAATCCACAGTTTACTATCTGCAAATAGCTCTTCTGAATTAGATGACTGGTTTTACTGTGCTTCTCATCTGTGATGCCCACTGAGTTTCTTACTTACTTCTGGAACTGCAAAACTATCACATTTTCCTTCATAAGGATTCCATCACAAAATACAGAAAATTTGCCAGATGTGGTGGCGCATGCCTGTAATCCCAGCAACTAGGGAAATTGAGGCAGGAGGATTGCAAGCTTTGAGGACAGCCTCAGCAACTCGGTGTCTCAAAATTAAAAAAAAAAAAAAAATGGGGGGAAGTGCTGAGGATGTAGTTCAGTGGTAGGGAGCCCCTGGGTTTATCACCAGTACTGCAAACAAAACCAAAAAACAAAACCAAAAATTTCCAATTTAAACTTGTATAATAGTCATTGTAATTTTCAAAAATACCTAAAAATTTTGTCCAAATTACATGGATTTTAAAGTATCAAAGAGAGTTGTTCTAAAGGATATAAAGTGACTTCCCATCTTATTATAACAAATGACTTAATAGGGAAAATATATACAATTCTTGACAGAGTGGATTGACCTCATGAGTTGATACAGATTGTAGTAAATGCACTTCAGGAACATACAACAATCTCCATTGTTAAACTCTTGCCAAAACAGGTTAGAACTGTTGGGTTTTTTCCTCTAGTTATTACAGAATAACACACTATTATACAATATGCTGTGTGGTTTTTTTTTTTTTTTTTTGTACTGGGGATTGAATTTAGAGGCACTCAACCACTAAGCCACATCCCCAGCCCTGTTATGTATTTTATTTAGAGCCAGGGTCTCACTGAGTTGCCTAGTGCCCCGCTTTCGCTGAGCTGAGGCTGGCTTTGAATTTTCCATCCTCCTGCCTCAGCTTTCTGAGTCGCTGGGATTACAGGTGTGGGCCACTGCGCCCGACCAGTATACTAAATTTTAATTTCCCCTTGATTCTTGCAAAATAATTATTTTGCTGACAAAGCAGAAAAAAGTCCAGATAGGATACGCTGGAATACTTCCTATAATCGATAACTTAAAAATATCATTCAGTACAGGAAAAAAAGGAAGGGGTTGTAAAAAGAGCAAAATAGCAGGACATAGAGACATTGAACAGTAGGTCAGGACACCAGGTATCCTAGAAAAAATGAAAAAGTGCACAAAATTATGATAATGACTTAGAGAAAAGAACAAAAACAACAACCCATGGAATATAATATCAGAAAAGAAATCCAAATCAGTTTAAAAACAAAACCAAAAACAAAATAAAAACCCTACTTCAAAAGTCACAAATAAATTACCCAATATTTGGAAAATCAGCTCTAACAAATGCCACTAATTGAACATTAGTGAAGTGTCACACATGGACACAAATATCTTATAACCTCTTAGAAGGATCTAAAGTAAGATATCATCCTAGGAATGCAAACTTTACATAAAGTGAAAAATTAAGAGAACCTCTGTGGAAGAGAAATTTAAAAGGTGGTCTCACATACAAACCACATCTAAGAGAGGAAGCATGGTATTCACTACCTCTAGACATCTTAAGGCTGTAAATATATATATGAAAAAGGGGGAGGTTTACAGTACTGAGATCAAATTACTTGGAGGATAATTTCAGCTGTCAGGGAAAAACATCCTGTAGGAAAAGATTTTATTATAGTACTAACTCTTGCTGGCACTTTCATAAGTTGAAAGTAAATTAAAACTCAAGTGACCAAAAACTGGAACTCCCTCTACCCAGATGGTAGCAGGGTTTGAAACCAAAGGTTGAGACCTAAGAAGATGGCCTAGGATGACCTAAGAGTTTTCAGTGCAATAGTGCTCCCAGCACTCTATAGGTGATGGAGCTCTGTATTAGATTAGCTCTGCTAATCTCTTACACTACGCTATGGTTTAGGAAGGGCCTTCACTTTTATTTCTCCTAAACAAACAGAGCAACCTGTTTGGTGGTAGGATTACAGTACCTTACTTTCACACACAGCCTGTAGTTTCTAAAATACTTTCACACACTGCGTTGGTTGTTGTACATTAGAAACTCAAGGAGCTTCAGTCACTCCACTAAGGCAAGCAGGTGGTAGGTGAGGGGCCTGTAAACTGTGGGGCTCAACTCAGTCAATAACAGACACTTCCAACCCTTGAAAGTACAAAGTACAACACTCCTGGGGGAGCAACCTCACTCAACTCTACCAGATAGAAGATGAGAGTCTCAGTCCAACATCTCTGCCTCTGTCTTGGTCTCCCTCTCCCAGAACAGGGAAAGCGAGGCAACAGGCAGGGACAAATGCCTAATCTGGAGACACGCAGGGGACGTGGTTGGGATGGACTCCCCTACCCCATCCTGGCACCAAGCCCAGAAGCAGCTGAATCCTGTGTCTGGGATACCTGATCGGTCTTCAAAGAGGGCAGACCTCCGGTCATTCCCATTTCCTCTCGCTATTCACCACTCGGACTTTCCTATGAGAGGAGGTGTCTCCTTCCCAGAACCTCCCAGAAATCCCCTCTCCCCAAGGTCCTTACCCAATTTTCAGCTCGGGCCTCCGGAGCAGGAGAATCCGCTAGGTCTGGCTCCTACCTACTAGCCTCTTTCTCAGTGGCGTCTCTGGACTCCAAGACGTTTCTAAATCTCGCTGGGGGAGCTCTGCCTCCCACAGGAACCGCAAACTCCACAAAGGGAAATCCTCCCCGAACGTCCTCCCCTCTACCCCTTCTGCCCCAAGCACCGCTAAGGAGCACTACTCAGTACCGGGAGCCTCCCCCGGAAACACCTGCCTCTCACCTGGGCCCGGTTAGCCGCAGCGTCCTCGGAAAGGTGACCCCCCCAAAACCTCCTCCAGTCAAGACCCCCGCACTCCCAAAGGGGGAACACCCTCTTCCAGGAATCTCTTCAGGCGCCTTCAGCGCGGGCCTTAGTGGAGAACCTCCAAGCTGCTTCCCGGGCTCTCCCCAACAGCACCCCTTACCAGGCCCCTTTCAGGAGCCTGCCGGAGCCCATGTCCTGTCTCTCCGCCCCAGGCTCGAGCGGCTGTTCCCCTCCCTCACAGACGTGCCCAGCCCTCGGACTCCCTTCCCTTCCGTGTCCCCGAACCCAGGGGGGTTCCCAGAGCAGCGCGGCCCGGCTGCAGCACTGACTTTCTCTAGCTCCTGGGGCCACAGGAGGAATGGGACAGCGGTAGCAGCACGACTCCTTTGTGACAGGTCCAAGAGAGCGGTAAAGATGGACGCGAGGCCACGGCGCTGCCATTACGCGCAGGGCCCACCCCCGCTTCGTACCGCCCTGACCCACCCTCAGTCCCCTAGGAAACGCCCCTTCCTCGGTGGCAGTCCCTCTTCCTAACAGCCAATTATCTTGCAGGGATGGTGTCACGTGAGATCTCGGCCAGGCCCGTCCCCCAGGCGTAAACTGGCCAATCCCCTTGCTGAGGAGTGACTGGACCAATCAAGTCTCTCCGACTCGCTTTTGAGACACCGGATTTCCACCGAGTTCCTGGGGAGGAAGGAAGCTGTTGATTGGGTTACGCTGCCGGAAGTGGGGCGGAGCTTTGTTGTGGCGGTGAGGAACAGGAAGCCCTGAAGGGTCAAAAGGAATACAAAAGCAAAGGCTATTTTCTTTTCTTCTCGCTGTCTTTTTCTTTTTCTTTTTTTTTCTTTCTTTCTTTTTTTTTTTTTTTAAAGAGCGAGCGACCTTTGAGGTGGCGGTTTAGGGTGGGCGCCACCGAGGGGAGGGAGTCTCGCCTCCCGCGCGCTGGTAGGTGAGTGCGGCCTGGGTCCTGGCCAGGCGGCGAAACCTGGACTTCTTCGCTGAGGAGATGGTGAGCTGCGGCTGGCGTTAGGGTTAGTGCTAGGCCTGCTCTCGGTCCCGGCACTCGCCGGGTGTCCTGAGTTGCCGGGGCTTCGAGCTCACAGGGCCCAGCCTGCAACGGAGCAGAGGGAGCCTGTGGGAAGGCGGCTGGGTGGTCGGGGGAGGTTCCCTGAGCGTTTCAGGCGGGCCCAGGGCTCCGGGCCTCTCGTCGGCTTTCTCCGTTTTTCCGCAGGAGGGGCCCCCAGGCTTCTAGTGAGGAGCCGGCTGTGTTCCAGAGGCTGCTCAGGAGATAGGGGAGCTCCCGCGTGGAAATGGCGGAATCCCAGACTCTTACGGGCAGGATGGGAAACACATTTATCGTGTTCCGTTTGCTGTGCTAAGTGCATTTTCTTATAACCTAAAGCAAGCCATCGCTGCCCGTTTTGTAGACCGCTGAAGAACAAGATCGAGAGTTGAGACTTCGTGTTTGAAGAGTTTGGTGGCCCTTGGGAATGCCCATCCACATCGGAGAAAGGGGATACCTGTTCATTCGTAGCCGTGGGGAAAACAAGATCTGTAGCCCTTAATTAAAAAAATGCATATTCTGGGCCTGGAGTTGTGGCTCAGTGGTAGAGCGCTTGCCTGGCATGTGTGAGGTCCTGGGTTCGATTCTCAGCACCACATATAAATATGTAAAATAAAAGATCCATTGACAACTAAAAAAAAAATATTTAAAAAATGCATATTCTCAGACCCTTACCCACAAGTAGTCTTAAATGGGATCCAGGAAGCCAAATTCAGCCTGATGGTCAGAATTCCAAATGACCTCTTGTGTATCAGCTGTGAGACAAAATTCATCTATTCTTAAGTTGACTGATATTGATATATCCGCAGGGACACCATAAAGTGGTTTGGAGAGCACTGCTGCTGAAATGTTTGAAGGAATCAGTGTGTGGACTTCTTTTTGGTACAAGGAATTGAGCCGAGATAAAGGCAGTTTTTATGTATTTCAAATAGAGCCCAAGATGAGCTGTGAACAGTTTGTGAATGTCTGAAAGTAGAGGCTGCCCAATTATCTTTCTTTACTGAAGTCTCAGTGCCTTTATTGTTTGGGGAAATTCTTCATGTTTTTAAAAGAGAAAGAATTATGTCAAGGCCATTTACTTTGTTATCAGTTGTCACTTTTACCTTACAAGAATTTTTTGGGGGGGTGGGTACTAGGTATTGAACACAGGGGTACTTTACCACTAAGCCACATCCCCAGCCCTTTTTATTATTTATTTTGAGACAGGGTCTCACTAAGTTGCTTGGGGCTTCACTAAGTTGCTGAGGCTGGCCTCAAACTTGGATCCTCCGACTTCAGCCTCCTGAGTAACTGAGATTACAGGTGTGCACCACTGACCAGGCTTACCTTCTACAAATCTTGATGTTTGGTTAGGGTCAAACTTCTGCTTCCTAAATTGAAAACCACATATCTGGTAAATGAAGTAATTTAAGTGTGTCATTTGGCCATAGGCTCAATCATGGTGTCATATGCCTTTGTGTAAGCTAAATGCAATTTTTTCAGTGTGTTTACTCTCAACAGTTATCTTTCCATGCATGGCACACCCTTTCAATGTACTTGACTTCATTCTTAAATATGATCAGTTTCATTCTTTACTATGAAATGTTTTTAAGATTGTTTTATCTTTGTCTTTAATTTTTTTGTATTTTTACTGGTGTGTCTATGATTTTTTTTTTTCAGTTTGTCTAGTATTTATTAGATTTCTGACTGTGGATCAGTGTCTTTCATTAGTTCTGTAAAATCCTCATCCATTTTATATTCACATATTGCTCCGTCCCATTGTATGTTCTTTACTGTTACATAGATTTTTCTATTTTCTATGCCTCTTTCTGTTTTTCCACTACATTCTGGATAATTGCTTCATTAATTCTTTTATTCCCAGCCTTTTGTTAAACTCATCCACTGAAATGTTAAATTCAGCTACTGTATTTTAAATATGTGTTTATTTATTTATTAGCAGTGCTGGGGATCAGGTCTGGGCCTTGCTTATGGTAGACGTGTGCTCTACCATGGAGCCCACTCCTAGCCAGTGGGTTTGCCACTGCTTTACTGTTTCTTATTCCCCACTACTGATTCTGAGGTTTGATTTTTATTTCTTTAAAGATAGAAAATGTAGTGTTTTATAATTGATGTTTAATTCCATGATCTGAATTCCTTTTGGGTCTGTTTGTGCTGTCCATTCTTGCTGTTTTACTTCCCAGTTCACCTTTATCTTAAGGTTATAGTTCTTCGGGGTACCAGATTTAGATGGAGTGGGGGTGGTTGTCAGACTCCACATTCCAGGTGGGCTCCTGGTTCTTGCTTTTGTCTGTGTTGCCACGTGCTGGCATTGAAACTTGTAGCTTTCAGGTCAGATAAATATCAGGATACAATCCACTATGAATATGGGATAATTTCTGATTTTTAACATCCTCCGAGATTTTGTTAGCTTTTCTATCAGAATTATTTTTTAAGAACTTTTCAACTTTAGGGTTGGGGCTGTAACTCAGTGGTACAGCACTTGCCTAGATGTGGAAGGCCCTGGGTTCAATCAGCCTTCACAAAAAGAAAGAGTGAACAAACAAAAGAAAAAAAATGTGTCTTTTTTTAACATAGTAGTGGAGGATTGGTCTTAATTACCTAGTCTACTTTTTCCAGAAATCAGGATCCCCTTCATTCTTATTTTGGATTGTATAATTTGTAATTTCTACTAATCTTAAAGATGATTTTTCTTCATTTAACTTCCACAACTTTAGTGTCATAGTTGTTAAGCTTCCTTGTGGGGCATGATGGTGCATGCCTCTAATCCCAGCTACTTAGGAGGCTGAGGCAGGACTGCAGGTTCAAGGCCAGCCTGGGCAACTTAGAGAGATGCTGCCTCAAAATCAAAATTAAAAAAGTCTGAGGGTGTAACTCAATGGTAAAGTGCCATTAGGTTAAATCCCCTGTACTGCCAAAACAAACAAAAAAAATCAGCTTCCTTGATGTCTTTTCTACTCCTTTTCTGAACTTTTGAGTGCTTGGCTTCCGTTGTTAGCATTTAGCCGTGTTCTACTTTTCTTTAAATTACTCATATGCCAACCTTATCCCTTAATGCAAGTTCTCTCACCAAAAAGTAGATTGTCTGTTTAGTACCTAGCACTGTGCCTTGCACACGAAAGGTCCTTAAAAATCTCAGGGAGGCATCATGTTGGGTGTAGAAATATCAGTGCTGTAAAGTTTTGACATGGTCAGATCTCCTTCCAGCTTAGGAAAACCTGCAATTTTTCCTCCTGTGAGCTCCAGATGAAGTAGTTGGATTTACAAGTCACAATGTGTAAAAACTATTAAGTCACATAAGAAACACACATAGTGAGGGTACTGTTTATATTCTGAGAGGCACATGTGCACTGGGAAACTGAGGAGCTGCTAAGGGAACCAATATTTAAATTAGTGCTCTTTCCTTTAGTACGTCCATAGATGAATTCAGAGTCAGTGCATATGAGATTCTTCTCTTGTGCTGTGGAAAGATAAATATAATTTTAGTTAATTGAACATGTTTTTTAAATGCCTGCAAGGTGACTACAAATTGCTCTTCATAATAAATATTTAAAATGTGGATTGAAGCCAGGCTTGGTGGTCCACTCTTGTAACTGACTGGGATTGAGGCAGGAAGATCCCAAGTTTGAGGTGGTCAGCAACTTAGAGAGACCCTAAGCTACTTAACAAGACCCTGTCTGAAATTAAGAAAGGCAAAAAAAGGACTGGGGATATAGCTCAGTGGTAAAGCACCCCTGGGTTTAATCCTCAGTATCCAAAAATGTACAAACATGATTAAATTGCTATGCTATAGTTTCATTTTTAGTCTCTTTTGCACTGAAGTATGTTAAATAAGTTCAGTGTTACAAGACTGACTTTGTCTAGTAATTATTTTGTCTAACAATAAATACAGTGTTTTCTCTTATTAGTTGTTATTCTCTGAAGAAGTTTTATAAGAAAAGTTGGCTTTATCAAAATTAGTTTCTTAGAAGTACCTTTTGGTCAGAAAGTAGTCTTTTTATTTGGAATATTGTTAAGTTAGCTAGACGGCAGATTCTTCTTAGTTGCCGTCCTGCATATTGAAGTACAGGGTGACAACATCAGGATAAAAACATTGGAAAGCAGTAAACTGTATATGTGCTGACAAAGGAATGTATTGAACTATTGTTTTTGCTACTCTATGTGAAGCCTTAGAGCAACATAACACAGAAATCTGATTCCCTGTGGTGTATTTTTACATGTATAATCTGTCTAATTTTAAAATTAGAAGGTTATGGTGGCCAGTGATATAAACACTTAAATAGTCTGCCATCACAAAATTCAATTCCCTAGGAAACCAGATCTCATTCACTTGTATCATGGCACTAGCTAAGTGGAATGATTTTCAATTCAGGAATAGCAACTATTTGGGGGGCAGCAATGTAAGTTTTGTATTCTAAAACTTGTGGAGTATGCTATATAAGACACTGAGCCCATTTCATCCCACCAATTTGGAAATTAAATGCCACAGTCTCCAGCATAAATACAGTAGTGTAGTGTTCAACAGTTACTTTGGCCTGAAATATGAGAACTTTGTTTTCTTGACTGTCAAGCAAATTTGTAAACCATGTTCTTTATTTGTGCCTGTTTGAAACTTTTAAGTTTGGACAAAATGATTTTGGTACAGTTTTGCTTTTCCTTGAATCCCCTATTTGAAGAACTTAAATAATCCTTTTAAAAATAATATGTTAGGCTGGGGGTATAGCTCAGTGGTAGGGTGCTCTAGCATGCATGAGTTCCATCCTCAGTAGCACACACACACACACACAAAGTAATATTTAGTTTGATAATTAAACTTGGGTTACCTTGAAAAAATGCTATCTGAGTAAAGGAAAGCTGACCAAATTTACTCTAAAATTTAACACAGTAAAGGCAAAACAAGCATTCCCAGCATAAACCCTCTGCATTCCTATATTGACACCCCCTCACCCCCAGGATTGAACCCAGAGCTTCACACACACCAGGCAAATGCTCTAACACTGCGCTACATCCCCAGCCCTTTTTTATTTTATTTTTTAGACAGGGTCTTCTCAGTTGCCCAGGTTGGCCTTGAGCTTATCTTCCTGTATCAGCCTCCTGAGTAGTTGGGATTGCTGTCTTGGCCTTGCATTGATCTTGATGGATCCTCATAACCCTGGGCTATTTGTCTTTTGTTTTGTTTTTAATTATTCTAGCAAACGAGGGAAAAAGAAGAGACTTATGAAAATTTAGCTAAGCAGTTGGAATAAGTCAAGGCAAGCCAATTTGCTGGCTTTTTCTGTTTACTTCCCGAAGGAGGTCAGTGAGTTGGAGGTGCTTACTACTTCACCATCCACAGAGTAAACAGTTGATGAATCTTGAACCCTTCAAAGAGAAATCTACTGTGTAGCAATACTTCTCAATATAAGTATTTTTAGTCAGTTGGAATTATTTTATTTTATTTTGGACATGGTAACTGGCTATTGAACCCAGAGGTGCTTTACCACTGAGCTATATCCCCAGACCTTTTTATTTTTTTGTTTTGAGACAGGGTTTTACTCAGTTGCTCAGGGCCTTACTGAGTTGCTGAGGCTGGTTTGATTTTGCAGTCCCCCTTCCTCAGCCCCCTGAGTTGCTGGGATGGTAGGCAGGCATCACAGCACTTGGCCTAATTTCTCAGTTTTATGCAATTCCTTCCTCACTTAAAGTGTCATGTTTGTTTCTGTCACTGATTTATTTCTCCCCGACTGCTTGAATACAGACGATATTTCTCTTGCTCCTCTAACCTGCTCATCACTTAGCATAGTTCTTTGTAGTAATGGAAAGCTTTTCAAAGTTTTTAAGTATGTGCCCAATACTTTTTGTGCTAAGTGCTCCATGTGAATTATGTTCTTTACCCAGTCAAAGCTTGATGTTGTGTAGTGCTGTTTTGATCCCTGCTGTTAGGTGTAATCTGTGGATGGAGACACCAGAGCTCAGAGGAGTTAAGTGACTTGCCCACCATCATACTGATAAGGGGCAGAACCAGGTTTGAACACAAGTCTCTTGATTTCAAGCAGAGTACATAGTTTTTATCATTACCTGTACCTCCTCTTGATAAGGAAACTACAGATTTGTTGAATTCAAGTAGATTGTACTGAAAGGTGTCTAAAATTAAGCTTATTTTTGGCAGTATTGACAGTAAAGTTTTGAATCCTGTAAAGACCTCAATATTTCTTTCTTCTTTTTTGGTACCCAGGGATGCTTAACCACAGAACCACATCCCCAGTCCTTTTTATTTTTTATTTTGAGACAGAATCTCAAAATTAAGTTGCGTAGGGCAACTTACATTGCTAAATTGCTGAGGCTGCCTTTTAACTTCCGATCCTCCTACCTCAGCCTCCCAAACCAGTGGGATTACAGGCAGGAGCCACTTTGCCAGCAATATTTCTTTCCCAATATTATCCAGAATACTCAGAACCATGGCTCCTTGTTTATCAAAATTTTCTGTCCACATCTTAGACCTTTCTTAATGTCAAAAGATAATCAAAATTAATTATCCACTCCACTGGTGGCATTGGAGGCAGGTAGGGAACCACAGCAATTGAAGTGCCAGCAATTGAATGAAGACCTATGGAAGAAAATCACATTGAAGAAAGATAGATAAAGCATTGGTTTAGTTTTATCCCTTTTAAACTCATAGAAATTGGTGTGTGTGACCATCTACCTTGCTTCTAGAAAGTTCAATACTTTGAGACAATTTTTTTAAAAAATACTGTTTGGGCTGTTGACAGACCTTTATTTACCTATTTATATATGGCACTGAGAATTGAACCCAGTGCCTCAACATGCTAGGCAAGCACTCTACCACTGAGCCACAACCCCAGCCCTTAATTTTCTTTACTTTGTAAGATTAAAGCAACCAGGGATGTTTGGCTCAGAAAAGAAACAAGTTAGAGGGAACATAGGAGTTGTCTTCAAACAACTGTCCTGTTGTCATCTTGGAAAAGATCTGGCTCCTTTTGTGTAATCCCAGTGGATTGAGCCTGTGTGGGAGTTTGTTGGGAAACAGATTTCAGTCTCTGTAAGGAAGATCAAGTCCACTCAGAGAACGGGTTGGCTGCCTGGGAACAGAGTACAGTGTCCGCCTTAAGGTTTTGAAAACATGAGTTAGGGACCCAACTTCCAGGTGTATGTGGTGGATTCAGATGCCTGGTGGAGTTATAAGGACCTGTCTCCTCTGAATTATTTACCAGAAATAAGGGTTAGGGGAAAAAAACAGAGAACTAATACAGGGTGAAAAGAGCTACAGCAAACAGGAGAAGAAAGGGGAACTCGAGGGTCCCCCATGCCTCCCATTCTTTAGAGCCTGACAGTTTGCGTTTCCTCTGCCAGAAACAGTTAATAAATTGTTGAGTCGTTTCAAAAGGGGTAGTTCTGCAGAACTTGAGGAATTTGGGGCGTGGACACAGAGACTGAACAGTTCTGCTTTTGTAATAAGCTTCTGGATTGCAATATGGTGACAGTGGTGATGGTGAGAGGTGTCCAGGTTCTGACAGTTGATTTAGGGTTTTGGTAATCAGTTTCACAATTCTCTTCCATTGTTAAAGTTGTACTAAACCTCGGATAGTAGCTTTCAGGCTGAGACGATCACTATTCTATTTCTCTTTTCTGAATGTTAGCATATGTTTTCTCTACTTCCATTTCTAGCTTTATTAAATAAAAATGTTGCATGAACTTTCTTAGCCCTGGAATTTGATGGAGGAAGAAAAGTTGAAATTGACATGTCCTTGTTTTCTCCTTTTTTTAAATTTGTTCTGTTTAGTTATACATGACAGTAGAATGCATTTTGATACATCATACGTAAATAGAGTATAACTTCTCATTCATCTGGTTTTACATGATGTAGAGTTACACAGGTCATGTAGTCATCATATGCACTTAGGGTAATAATGTCTGATTCATTCCACTATCATTCCTGCCCCTAAGCCCCCTCCCCTCCTTTCACTTCCCTCTATCTAGTCCAAAATACCTCTATTCTCTCCCCTCTTGCATTGTGAATTAGCATCTGCATATCAGAGAAAACATTCAGCCTTTGGTTCTTTGGGATTGGCTTATTTCGCTTAGCATGATATTCTCTAGTTCCATCCATTTATCAGGAAATGCCATTTCATTCTTCTTTAAGGCTGAGTAATTTTCCATTGTGTATGTATACCACAGTTCCTTTATCCATTCATCTGTTGAAGACATGCCCTTGTTTTCAACCAGTATTTGGTGGTGTTGGGGAGGAATATGGTGAAGTGAGTGAGGGGGTTAAATTTTTTTTTTTTTTTTGTACCAGGGATTGAACCCAGGGGTGCTAAACCACTGAGTCACATCCCCAGCCTTAAATTTTTTTTTTTTTTTTTTTTTTTAATTTTGAGGCAGGGTCTCACTAAGTTGCTTAGGGCCTTGCTAAGTTGCTGAGGTTGGCCTTGAACTGTCAATTCCCTCAGCCTCCCATGCTGCTGGAATTACAGGTGTCTGTCACCGTGCCCAGCTAAGAGTAGGAATTTTTTATGTCAGGCCTTTATTTGATTCTTGGCTCCACCACTTACTGTGTGTATTTCCTTAGACAAGGGATATAACTTCTCTAACTTTTTTTCATTTATTAAGAGATAATATTTCTTATAGGGTCAATGTGTATGTAAATATAATACACAAAATATGTAAAATGTATGAGCTTAGTAAATACTATTATTTAATTAATTTTTTTGGTACTACAGATTGGACCCAGGAACTTTTTACACTGAGCTGTATTCTCTACCCTTTTTGTTTTTTACTTTGAGATAGGTCTTGCTGAGTTGCTGAGGCTACCCTTGAACTTAGGTCCTCCTGCCTCAGCCTCCTGAATAGGTGGAGTTACAGGCCTGCTGATCACACTCAGCTATCTGCTTTATTTTTGTGGTTGCAGACTTTATCACTTTTAGTAAACTATTATTTTTCTAATTGGCAGCCATCTTTAAATGGACTTTGGGTTGAATATATGCCTCTTTGTTAGGGAGTAATGCGAATAATACATTACACATCTGAATATGGGGTTAATGCCACAGTTCTTTGAAAGGAAACCCCAGCAAGGAAAAGCAGAAAGGAATATTATACACTATTTTATCTTTATTTCCTTCTCCCCTCTTCTCTGAAGAAAGGTCCAGGTAGAAGTAATAGATAGGAGATTGGTAATCTTCTGCATCAAGACATGCATAAGATGGTCAAGATAAGAGAAGGATTGAAGATAGTATCCTAAGTGCAGACAGGGTGTTTAAAGAGAGGAAGGTTAAAAGGATTCATCTTGATATTCTGGAAAGTGTATCAACTTGGAAGTGGGGAGACCTGGGTTCTTTTTTCTCACTCTCCATTCTGGTTTGTGTGTCTCTAGGCCTATCACTTTCCTGCTGTACAGACTGGACTCCATCACTAAAGCTCTTTGGGTACCTGAGATTCTCCATCTGAATTTCTTGGAAGCAAGAGCAGGTGAATCAGGATAGGGACATGTCAGTGAAACAGGGATTTCAAGACGGAATAATGTCAAATGTTATGGAAATGGGAATCAAGGGGAGGGAGGAGAGAGGGAAGGCAAGGGCGAAATACTGGGGATTAATATGGAGCAAATTATTTTATGTGCATTTATGAATATGTCAAAATGAACCCCGCTATTATATATAACTATAATTTCACTAGTAAAAACATTTTTCAAATGTTACAGAAATCAAGGTGAGAGCTGGGGAAAGGGTGGGGTGCCCAGGAAACCAGTTTGTCTAGAATACAGGGACAGCAGTGTCTGCAGTGTGAGATTTACTGTGAAACACCAGGTAATGAGAATTATTCCATAATCTCTCATCGACTCTGCAGATAACCCGATAAATCGGGGAAAATGTAATTGTGTGCTCTCATCAATGACCTATAAATTAAACCATTTGAGGAAGAAAAAATTTTAATCTATTGCTGGATGAAACATCTAACTTGTTCTCTTTGAAATTTTAGTTGCAGTTTTTTTTTTCTCTCTCTCTCTCTTTCTTTTTGGTTAGACCAGTCATTCCATTATGGATGGAGGGGATGATGGTAACCTTGTCATCAAAAAGAGGTTTGTGTCTGAGGCAGAACTAGATGAACGGCGCAAAAGGAGGCAAGAAGAATGGGAGAAAGTTCGAAAACCTGAGGATCCAGAAGGTACATGGGCTGTAATTGGACATTTAGCATAGTGATCTTTAATCCCTACACCACCTGCCAAATAGGCATTAATTGTCCTTGCTTTAGAGTTGAAGAACAGAGACACAGAGGGTGAACTGTGTAAGGTCTCCATGGCAAAACCAGGATGCTCACTCACCTCCTACCCTTTCCTCTCTACCACGCTGCCTTTCAGGAGAGTCTGATAGTCTGTTCCATCTATGTAGGTGGATCCAAGGTCTGAGCAGCTGAAAATACTGCTGCTGTGGAGGGTGTGGGTTGACCCCTCAGCCACATAATGGTCCCAGAATATGGGTCCTATTGACATTGATAGTTGGCCTTTGAGAACTGCTGGCGCCTCTTTGAGATTCAAAGGGAAGCAGTGGATTTCTTTTTTTGTGTTACCCTCACCCTCAGATCATACAGAACTTGGCTTTATATGAAAAACTCTGTGATTCCCAAATAATCTGAAAAAATTCTTTTTTTTTTTTTGGAACTGGGTATTGAACTTAGGGACACTCGGCCACTGAGCCACATCCCCAGCCCTATTTTGTATTTTATTTAGAGACAGGGTCTCACTGAGTTGCTTAGGGCCTCGCTAAGTTGCTGAGGCTGGCTTTGAACTCGCGATCCTCCTGACTCAGCCTCCCCAGTCGCTTGAATTACAGGCGTGCGCCACCACGCCCGGCCTGAAAAAATATCTTAAGTGTGTAATCTCCTCCTTCCCCACTCTCTCTTTCAGAATGTCCAGAGGAGGTTTATGACCCTCGGTCTCTATATGAAAGGCTACAGGAACAGAAAGACAGGAAGCAGCAGGAGTATGAGGAGCAGTTCAAATTCAGTAAGCTTCAGAAATATGGAGTCCAGGGGACTCCACAGGGTTTTTTTGTTGTTGTTTTTGGGGGTTTTTTTATGCACTTCTGCCTCATGTAACATTCTTTATAATCAGCAGTGGAATTGTCTTGGTTATCTCATCTCCAGTTACTCATTTGGTGGGAAAGAGACAGCCTTTTGCGTTTTAGACCACATTGAGCATTTTTGTTTAGAGCTCAATATACCAATTTTAATACTATGCTAATATCTAGTAATGGGAGAAATGCCTTGATTTTATGCCATATCATCTATCCAAAAGCCATGGTGTTTTAACAGTTCTTTCTCCTAATCCCCTGAAGAATCTGCTGTTTATTAAAAAAAGGAAAAGGAAAAATCTTATTTGACTATATTTTCCCCTTAGCTTACTCAATGTTCCTTTTTAATTATTTCCTCAGAAAACATGGTAAGAGGCTTAGATGAAGATGAGACTAACTTCCTTGATGAGGTTTCTCGGCAGCAGGAACTAATAGAAAAGCAACGAAGAGAAGAAGAAATGAAAGAACTGAAGGAATACAGAATATCCTTTGTGCTTGGACAGAAATCTGTACAGTGTCAATATTCTCATAAACAAGAGTCTTCTACCTAATGATCCTCAACTCTGCCCCTTTCAGGTCCTTGAACTCCTGGGCCCCTGAATGACTGGCAGTGATCTGCAGAGTCTGTGTTGCATGCAAGAGTATTGTAATCAGAAGTCCACATTCTTTAGGATTGAGTATAGGCATAAATCCTAGTAGTAGGTAGCTGGGTATTCCTACCCTGTGGAATTAGACTCTTGAGACAGATGGGCAATGAAGTCAGCCTCATGCAGGGGAAAAATCAGCTTGTAAGATTTTTAAAAAGTTTTTTGCAGTGCTGGGGATTGGACCCAGAGCCTCATGCATACTAAGCATATGCTTGCTGTCTGAGATACACTCCCAGCTCTGTGGTACCATTTGTTTATAGCACTTGTCACTATCTGAAACTTGACATTTGTTTTTACTGGTTTGTTTTATCTCTTTACGGCTGAAATGCAAAGTAAGCTCCATAATCACCAGGACTTAAGCTGGTGCAGTGGCCCACACCTGTTATCTTGGTTACTTGAGAGGCTGAGGCAGGAGGATTGCAAGTTCAAGGCCAGGCTTAGCAACTTAGCAAGACCCTATCTCAAAATAAAAGGTAAAATGTGGCTGGGAATGTAGTTCAGCAGTAAAGCACCCCCGCCCCCCTCAGTCAAGCCCCAGTACCACAAGACCATTACCACTGCTAACATCAACAACAGAAGGATTTGAGCACTACTTTTCTCAGTGCCTGACATGTAGTAGATTCTCAGTAAATATGTGAATAAATTGATGAGTGGCTCATAAATATTAATGTGGCCACCCTAATTTTTTCCTCCTGTGAGGAAGTTTATTTGAATATTTCAAAGTAATGTGTTGAATAACCTCACTACTGTGTTTGGACAGGCTTCACCTCTAAGAACGATGATGTCCTAGTTGGTATTTTCTTGCAGGAAGTGTGCAGTTGGTTCTATTACAAGTTATGTGGGAGAAAATGTGGACAGATTCCCTGGGATTATGTTTGGATATGAACTGGTAGCAAAAGTCCTAGTTTCCATTCTCAGTCTGTTACTGACATTCAGGTGCAGCTTGAGGATAGGAGTTGATGGAAAATTACTCCTCCGTTTCAGCTGTAGGATTGAGATTGATTGTTTTGAACTCCCCCACCCCAACCCTGATGACCCCAAAATAATATTGCATGTTGATATTTGTAGCAATGGGCAAATGTGTTGCTTCAGACACCAAGCTTTTTCCTCCAAGGAAATACATTACTTAACACTTTGTGCTTGAATTACATCTTGTTTTAGGTTGGCAGCAAGTGTCTCCCAAGGGAGCATGCTGGAGAGTAGGGCTGTGTGAGATGCCCTTCAGTTTTCAACTAAAAGGAAAAAAAGAACAGAAACTTTTCTGTCCTGGTAACATTGCAGGACAGGACTGAAGAGGCTTTGAGGGGTGTTTGGATTAGACTGGAAACTTGGAAAATTCTGACTGTGTAGAAAAACTGACGAAAAGCTGACCTTACCCATTGATGTATCATGCCCTGACCCCACGAATACAAGCAGCCAGAGACGAATGGAGATAGGAACAGAAGAATTAG
The DNA here is from genome assembly GCA_020662805.1 of Glaucomys volans. Classification (NCBI taxonomy): domain Eukaryota; kingdom Metazoa; phylum Chordata; class Mammalia; order Rodentia; family Sciuridae; genus Glaucomys; species Glaucomys volans. Next base: position 96,854 of record JAJEJO010052069.1, on the reverse strand, counting down.
ACACTTGTTTATTGAGGCTCTAAATTAGGAGCTGGCTCTTGGCTTTGCTTGTTTTAACATGATGCATTTTATAATATGATACTTCTGAATACAAATAAACTATGGTTTGTGCCATGTAAACAACAGCACTTTAGTTGTTAAACTAGTAGTTAGCAATATTACGTATATTTAAAACTATGCAGTTTTGGGGCTGGGGTTGTGGCTCAGTGGTAGAGAGCTTGCCTAGCATGTGTGAGGCACTGGGTTCGATTCTCAGCACCACATATAAATAAATAAAAGGTCCATTGATAACTAAAAAATGAAATGAAAAAAAAACTATGCAATTTTAAGACATTCTTCATCTAAGGAATTCCTTGACATTTTTGAGGTATGTGTTTATTTTTAAAGCATTTTGAGGGAAAAGGACGTAAGGAAAATCTTGTGCTTTGGTTGTAGAGCAAAAGTAAGATTACCACCTTCTCTCTGCCAAACAAAGGGTGGGACTTTTCACTTTAAAAGAATAAGGGTTAAATGTTGTTCTTTGTGTTCTGGTATTTTAAATTCTTATATGGTTTTGTTGTGTTCGGTTTTCCATTTTTGTTTTATTTTTTCAATATTTAATATTGAGAGTTTTCCTTGAGAGTTTCTGTCCCTTATTGGTGAAGTTACAGGTAAAAATGCATCAGGCTAGTGGTTTTTGAAATCCTTGTTTCCTTTGATTTTTTTCTATGAAATTAACTTTCAGCATTAACATTGTTTTTATTCTGACCTTAAAAACATTAAATTGAATGAAACTGTGAGTAGAACATTTACATAATCCTAATTTAATACAACAAATATTGAAGGCAATTAATGCTGTAGGAACAGTTAGTGCCAGAAGAATGATCAGAATGAGGATTTCCTTGTTTCTGGTACCCAGTTTTCTCTGTAGTTCAAAGACACAGAGATAGATAACCTTGATTATGGATTATGTATCCCCTACCTCTGCCCACCTCTTTGGACTGCTGCTTAGATTCTTGAGCACTAGATGTCACCATTGTTCCAGTAAGTCACTATCAGATCTTAAGAACTTGTACCACGGCAGAATACTTCTGTGTTGTCTCATATGTTGTGAGAAAGTGCATAAAATAAAAGGGAGGGAGCCAAGCGACTGGCAGAATAAGCAAAAGTGCAAGGTGGACATCAGGCAGGAAACAGATGTGACAGACAAACAGCGTTTGATTCTTGGGTTAGGTTTGCATGGGGTTTCTCATTAAAATCACCTTAAGGGAGTGTTAAGATAGACTCTTGGACCCCTGAGAGCCTAATCAGTAGATGGGGGAGGAGCGACTTGTTTATTAACGAGCTTTGAGAGAATTCTGATGTTGCATTGCACCAGCAGAGTGGGAGCTAATCTTCGTGATTGAGTGCTACTGACTGTCCTAAAGACATCTGCAAAGTCCAATTTTATCCTGGGTAGGGAGATGGACATATTTTCAGGGAAACCACATTTTTTCATGTTTCCTTCATATTCCTTAAGATCTGTGTTTTCTCCTTGAGCATGTCTTTGGTAATACTGGGTTTTCTGGATATGCTCAGATTTTCATTGAGAATCAGAGGAAAAAGTTGCTTGCCTGCATTATTTTGGACTTGATATACTGTTTTCCTTTGAGGTCACCTTCATTTCTGTTTAAATCAGCTGGATTTATCTGGCAGAATAATGAGGTAAGGGGCTTTTTTTTTTTTTTTTTTTTTTTAAATAAGTAGGCCAAACATTATATGATATAGCCAAAGGGCCAGTGGGTTATGTTTATTGTCCTTCTCTTGATTTGCCATTGTCCTGTGGCTTTTGTTTAGTTTGAACCTTAACCTGTAACTCACAGTAATCTCAACAAGGTTGGAATTTCTGCAGAAAACAAGAAGGAAGTGGAGAAGAAACTGACTGTGAAACCCATAGAATCCAAGAACAAGTTCTCTCAGGCAAAGCTGTTGGCAGGCGCTGTGAAGCATAAGAGGTCAGCCAGCGCGCACCCAGTGTCAGTCTTCCCCTGGCTGTGTCATCTGAAATGTCACTTATGTGGAATCAGAGCAAAAGATGACCTAACCTAAGTTGCTGTAGAGTTCCTCAATGTGCTCACCTCTCTCCCTCCTTCCAGATGGTGTCTTCTAGCCTCTGACCCTTGTATCTCTTAACAAATAGTAGCTGCTCTTCCTTGATCACCTGCCATACGTCAGGCATTGTGTTAAGTGCTTCCTGTGTGTGAGCTCATTTATTCTTCTCACCATTTTCTCTGAAGTACAGACTATTGCAATCCCTGTTCTACAACGAGAAGACCGAGAATTTAGGAGGTTGGAGAACTTTTGTCCAAGGTCACACAGGTAATAGAGAGGTTCAGTGTTTGAGCTGTATATATCTAGGCAAGTGAAGTAGCAAGTCCTGTGAAATAATCGTGTACAGGCTAATGAGAACAAAGGAGGAAGAACACGATGCTGCTTGATGGTGTGCAGGCTCACAGGCTCAAAAGCTCATGCACGAAGTTAAGGAACGCATGAAAAAGATGCTGGTAGGGTAGGACAGATAAGGGGGAGAACATTCCAGGCAGAGGGAACAGCTGCTGCAAAGGCATTGAAAGAACAGAGCAGCTGTGACAGAGTTACGGATCTGGCTGTGGCTTGGTTTGATTGACACGGCAGTGGTAGCACTACCTAGAGATTTTGATGGTTCTGTATCAAGTTTGCTCTTCCCTTTCCAAATCCTGAAATGGCACCATAGCGATTGTATTGCGTCATGTCAGTTTGATCAGCCATGGGCAGAGAGATGTTTAGTTTAAATGCAGTCTATTACGAAAATCAATATGGCATATTGGCAACCAGCCACATGTTTTGAGGGAGTGTATTGATGCATTCTTGTGGTTTGGCACATCATCCATCTGCTGCAGATGTTCCTAGGAGCATTGCCTACATGTAAAATGTCATCACGGTATAGCAGCTGAGGGGAGGGAATGTTAATAGCCTGAAAAGGGCTTCCAAGTCATGATTATTCCTTGCACAAACTTCTCCACAAGGCATCTGGGTCAGTCTTCCTAGAGTTTGCCAAGGAAGGACTGTCCAGGTGGGCAGTTAGTTACCTCTTGGCCAGTGTTTTTGCTGGTACAGAATGGGTGTTGTAACTATCTCCCTTACTTAGTCTTTAGATCACCTTTAGAAAGGGCTCTGTGACCTGCATAAAACTCCTCTTAGGTTTTGAAAATACATTATTTAATGTTGCTTTGCAGAGCAAGATGATGACTCTTAGGGCAGGAGTTCCTAGTCTTCCCTGCCCTGGGTTATTAGAGTGACCTAAGAGTTTGTTAATAGTGTATATTCCCAAGCTTCATTAATTCTGGTTCAGTAAGTTTGGAGTGAAGTATGAGAATCTTCATTGTTAGAATTTCGTAGATAATTCTGATGCTTGGTAAAAGGGTGGAAGCCATTAGCATGTGTATGTGTGAAGCGTAAAAACAAAACAAGACCTGTTTCATACCTTCTCCAAAGGGATACTCTTCTCCAAGTTTATTTTATTTATTGCTATAAACAGCTGTCAGATAACTAGCACATGCATGTTTAGCCTTTCTTTTCAGTTAGAGGCTTCCAAAGTTAAAATTTTTCCTCAGTTTCATTGAATGCAAGTTTTATATTTCCTTCTAAATATTTTAAACTTTTCATTATGATTTCTTTGACTTAGGAATAATTTACAAATATTTTAAAATTTCCATACTGAGCTAATTTAACTGTGTGTGCGCACGTGCACATACACACACACATGTGCGTATTTGTTTTGCAAGGCTGGGGATCAAGCCAGGGCCCCATGCATGCTAGGCAAACCATCTACCACTGAGCTATATACCTGGCCTGCTTTAATAATGATTTCTTGATTTCCTTCATAGTTCTGTTAATACATATTTTTAAACATACATGTTTTTAAAATCCTTAGAGTAGCTGCAACATGTTCAAAATTGTTATTTCTTCATGGTGACTCAAACCTTGTTTCATTAGAAAGTAACTTTTATCAGTGCTTTTGGGTAAGTCTATTTTCATAGTATTTGTGTTGGTACTTTTTCCATTCTTTTACTTTTTTTGAGGTACTAGGGATTGAACCCAGGGTTGCTCTACCACTGAGCTGCATCCTCAACCTTTTTGTTTTTATTTTGAGGCAAGGTCTCACTAAGTTGCTGAGACTGGCCTCAAGCTTCAGCCTCCCCAAGTAGCTGGGATTGCAGGCATGCCCCACCACACCTGGCTCCATTCTTTTACTTTTAGTCCTGGGTATTGCTTGATCTTGTTTTGATTGTAAGTTTCTAGTTTTGTCTCTGCTTTTATTTTATATTTTTTGTATTTGTGGTACTGGGGATTTAACCCAGTGACAGTGGTACCCTATCTACTACTGAGTTCCATCTTAGCCTCCTTTCATTGCTTTAAAAGTTTGAGACATGTTCTCGCTAAATTGCTAAGCCTGGCCTTGAACTTGCCGTACTTCTGCCTAAGCTTCTGAAGTTTCTAAGACTACTGGCCACCACACTCAGGATCTGCTTTTAAATTTATGCTTTTAATATCTTTTACTAGTAGATTTGGGTTATTTATGTTTATTAATATTTTTATATGATTTCTACCATCTAAACATTGTCTTATTATTTAAAATACTTTTCCTTATATTCTTGTTCTGGGAAAATCATGACTGAGAAATCTTGAAATTGCAATCATTTCTTTTTCTTTCTACTAGTTTGGATTTATTTACTTTAATAGAAATAAGCTTGAAATTGACCAGGCATACTTAGCAAAACCTGTGGTAAATAGCTGTCTCACTTCCCTGCAAAACTATGTGGACCTTAGGATCCTGTAGTCACAGCCCCCTTCCTAGTTTATGTGCTGCTGTTGTGTGGCTCTTCAGTGTGGTTGTGCAGAATGTCACAGTTTAAATTTTTTTTTTCTTTTTTTAAATAGATAACACTTGTTTAGATAACACTTATATAGACTTTTATTTTGTATTTACCACCTTCTTGTTCATCACCTTTTCCTTCTAGGATTAAGGCCTTCCTTTGGGATAATTTTTTTCTTTGTTAAGAAGTACCCTCTAGACATTCTTTTAGTGACAGTCTTTTGGGTGACTCTCAGAATCTCTAGCATGTTATGGAAGATATTTTCTTTGATCTTTACTAACTTAGGTAAATTTTTGTCATTTGTGAACATGTCCAAATATTCTTGAATTCCATCTATAGTTCTAACCAAGCTGAATGATAAAGATAACAAAAAGTGAAAAGTTTATATACTTTACCTCTTAGATTTATCAGGAGTTTAATTTGTCTTTTATAATGAGTTTTATAATTGGAAGGAGATTAAGAACCTAAAATGAAGGCTTTCATTTTAGATCAACCCAGCTCCTTGAGGCTGCCTAAGATCCATATAAATGGTTTCTGGAGCTCCTGATTTCCTAACTTTGATCCTTAAGATTGGGCATAGCTCAAATCTCCATGTTTTTTGTTACAGCTCAGAGAGTGGCAACAGTGTGAAAAGACTGAAACCAGACCCTGACGCAGATGACAAGAATCAAGGTGGGTGGCAGCCGTCATTTCTTTCTTTTACTCATAATACAGGTGAAGCTCAGTAAAGGGCTGGAATGTACTGTGTCTGTAAATGAATACACTTCACTCTCTTCAAATAAGCCTGCCTAGATTTAATTTGCCAACTATTTTTACCAGATAGGATTTATACCCAAGAGTATGTCAGCTGCCCTCCAGAAGTAATATGTTGGAAACAGTGGAACTGGTAAATGGCAGTTATGCTCTCTGAGGAGTACTTACAAAGCCCTGGGCATATGACCTCTGTTCACAAAAGCTTTTTCTCTGTTTCCCTCAAATGTCAAGTTTTGATTTCACCTGGCTTGCTACCAGTGGGAGGTAGAATGCTTGGCTCCCGCTGATCGTTAGATTGGATTGAACCTAGACGCTTAATACAGACAGTTTCCAGAAGTACACTTTCTTTGGGTGATTACTTTTGTGCAATGAAATTTGCCTCTGTATTAATTGGCACAAAGTTGTAGTTGAGGGGGAATACTTCTTGGGGCTGGATTTGGAATGAGAAATTCGAGAGTTTGTTTAAGTTTCACCTGACTCCCTATGGTATTGAAATTCTGAATATCTAAAAAATGGGGCTTACATTTATTTCTTTCTCAGAAAAATGAATGCTTTTAAAATTAGCATACTACAGTAACACAGCCACATCAATGTTTATAGCAGCTCAGTTCACAATAGCTAGACTGTGGAAGCAACCTAGATGCCCTTCAACAGATGAATGGATAAAGAAGATGTGATATATATGCACAGTGGAATACTATTCAGCCATGAAGAAGAATAATATGGCATTTGCAGATAAATGGATGGAATTGGAGATTATCATGCTAAATGAAATAAGCCAATCCTAAAAAAAACAAAGGCTGAATGTTTTCCCTGATAAGCAGATGATGATATAGAATCTGGTTTGGGGGGATGTGAGAGAGGAATGGAGGAACTTTAGATTATGTAGAGGGAAATGAGGTAGGGGTGGGGGTATGAAAAATGGTGGAATGAGACAGACATCATCCCTATGTACATGTGTGGTTAACAAGAATGATATGAATGTACATCATGCACAACCATAGAAATGAAAATTTGTACCCCATATGTGTACAATGAATCAAAATGAAGTCTGCAAAAAAAAAAATGTCCTGCAAGCACCAGTGATAGTGGGTTGTTGCTGTTATTACTCTTTTGCTCTAGAACCTACTTTTAAAAAGACCTTTAATGGGTAAGGTGGTGCACACCTGTACACACTTGGAGGCGGAGGCAGGAGGATCATAAGTTCAGAGCCAGCCTCAGCAACTTGATGAGGCCCTAAGTAACTTAGTGAGACTCTGTCTCAAAATTTAAAATGAGAAAGGGGGCACTGAGGATGTGGCTCAGTGGTTGAGTGCCCTTGGGTTCAATCCCTGGTACCAAAAAAAGAACTTTAATGTAGAGGCTCCCTTCGTCCATATTCCCTTCCGTTCAGCTCTCCTTTCCACAGGGAAACAATGTGACATATTTCTTATATGTCTATCCCAAACTACTTATATACAAACAATTATAAATATATTTAAAACACTATTATGGTTAATTTGACTCAGTGTAATAGTATATTTATAATCATATATTTATAATGGTATATTGACCCCTGTCACCTAGTTTCAACAATTTTTTAAAATTATTCTTGCAGTGTAGGGGTGAAATCCAGGTCCTTGCCCACGCTAGGCAATTGCTCCACCACTGAGCTTCTCCCCCATCCTCTATCATGTTTTAACATTTATCCAGTCTTCATTTATACCTCACAACTATAATATTATTTTGTGATAAGTCCTAGATATCATATCATTTCATTTATATTTCTTCAATATTTCTGAAAAGTTCTTTGTTTCTTTTTAATAAATTATAATACTATGAACATATCACAATAATTGCCATATATCAAATATCCTTTGTATTCATTTCCCCCAATTATCTAAAAAATTATTCTTGACAGTTTTTTTAAAAAATCAGGATGAACATGAAAAAAAAATCAGAATGCAAACAAGAACCAAATATCATAAACCTTTTAAAAATGTTGAAATATAATTCACATATAAAATTCACCCTTTCAAAGAATGCAGTTCACAAGGTTGTGCAACCATCAGCTTTATCTAATTTCAAAACACTTGGAACACCCAAGAAACCTATACCGATAGCATTTACTCCCTGTGCCCTCTTCCTCTTAATCCTTGGCAGCCGCTTGTCTACTTTTCATCTCTGTGGATTTGGGATCATTTCATATAAGTGGAATTCTGCAATACGTGGCCTTTAGTGTCTGGCTTCTTTTTAGTTAATGTGATGTTTTTGAAGTTCATCCGTGTTGTAGTGTGAGTGAGTACTTTTTGCTAATGGCTGATAATATCCATTGCATAATACAGCACATTTTGTCCATTTATTAGTTGATTGGTATTTGGGTTGTTTCCACTTTATGGCTAATTTGAATCATGCTGCTGTGAATATTCATGTACAACTTTTTATATAAGATAGCTTTTCAATTTCTTGGGTGTATACCTACAAGTAGAATTTCTGGGTCATTGGTAATTTAGTGTTTACCTTTTGAGGAGCTGCTGAATTTACTTTTAAATTTAAAAAGTTACTTTTCCAAAACAATTGCACTAGTTTTACATTGTACTAATGGTGTGAGAGGATTCCAGTTTCTTCACATCCCTGCCAACACTTGTTACTGGCCTTGCTAGGGGTGGATCCCAGGCTCTTGTGCGTGCTAGTACTCTAGCATTGAGCTACATCCCCAGCCCTGTCTTCTTTTTTTAAAATCTATCCTTGTGAGTACCTCATGCATATTCAACTTGCATTTCGCTAATGACTACTGATGTTAAACACTATGTATTCGTTGGTCATTTGTGTATTTTCTTTGGAGAATTACCTAACCCAATTTTAAATTGGGTTATTGGCTTTTTCATTGTTGTGTGGTATGAATTTTCATGTATTCTGGTTACTTGATTCCAGATACATGGTTTACATGAGTTTTATAGTTTTAGCTCTTACATCCAGTCTTTGATACCCTTTTGTTTGGTACTGGGAATTGAACCCAGGAGTCTTTTTACCACTGAGCTATGTTTCTAGTCTTTTTACTTTTTGTTTTGAGACAGGGTCTCAATAAGTTGCTGAGGCTGGCTTCAGACTTCCAAAGCCTCCTGCCTCAGCCTCCTGAGATCCTGGAATCACAGGCATGCACCCTTGTGCCTGATCGGTCTTTGATACCTTTTGAGTTAGTTTTTGTACATGACATGAAATAGAGATCCAGTTTCGTTCTCTGGCGATATCCATTTGTCCTGGCATCACTTGTTGAAAAGATTATTCTTCCTCCACTGCATTGTCAAGGCGTCCTTGTTGAAAATCAGCTGATCATAAATGTCTGGGTTTATTACTGTGTTCTCTTTTCTATTCTGTTAATCCTTACAACTCTCCTTATGCCACTGCCACAGAGTTTTGGTCACTCTTGCTTTTTTAGTATAAGTTTTGAAATTGGGAAGTGTCAAGATTGAGCAGGGTCTCTTCCATCTGAATTTTGGGATCAGCTTGTCAGTGTCAAAAAAAAAAGAGCTGAGATTTTGATAGAGATTGTTGAAATCTATAGAATAATTTGTAAATTGCTGTCTTATGACATCATTAAAAATAGGCTAATATGTCCTTTAATTCAAATTTAGTTGATTGGTACTTCTTTAAAAATATATTTTTTATTGTTTCCTTTGTATTTGTGTGTATATGAGTGTGTGAGAGAGAGAGAGAGAGAGAGACTGAGACCTGTAGGTTCATCCTTTGGGGTTTCCCATACTCCAGATTTTGCTAATTGTATGCCTGTGATGTTCTTTTATTCTGTGTGTTTTCTGTAAAATGGTAATGAGATCTAGAAGCTTGGTCAGTGCACATTGATTCTTTAGCAAGAATACATCATACATTGTTTTCATGCTTCTGATCATATAAGTTTTATGTCACTTTACCTTTCTCTTGTGTTCATTGCATAATTCACTTCTTTACCTTGGGAATCATTGCATGTCTGCACATAAAGCGCTTCTTCATTACTTTTTACTATTCCATTACATTCTTGTACCATAGAATATTTATCCCATTTTTTATTGATAAATATTGTTTCCATTCTCCCTATTCTGATGCTTTAGTAATAACCCTGTCATGCATGATTTTTTCACATGCATGAATATATCAGATTAAATACTTAAAACAAATTGTTGGGTCAGAGAGACTATATACATTTGTATATAGAAAAATAGTATCAAGTTGTCACTCAGAATACTTATCCCAGTATATACTTTCACCTGCATTGTAGAAATTCCTGTTCACTGATATCTTTTAAATACATAGAAACTTACACAACTGCTTTAATAGGATAAATGTGTATATATATAGTTGTCCCTTTACCCTCAGGCTCCACATCTGTGGATTTAATCAATCTTGGATTGAGAATAGTTAAAGGAAAAAATTGCATCTGTACCGAAGTCATACAGGTTTTTGCCTTATTCCCTATAATAACAACTATGTGGGTAGCATTTACATTGTATTAGGTGTTTTGAGTGATGGAGAGATGATTAAAGTATATGGAAGTATGTACATAGGTTGTATGCAGATATTATTCCATTTTTGATAAGGGCAGGGGTCCTGAAACCAATCCCAAGAATACCAAGGCTACATGTGTACTTGATTGTTACATGTCTATGTACACACACACAAGGGGAATCTTAAACACATTTCAGCTAGTGAACTACTTGCCCTGTGGCTATTGCTTATCTCCCTGTTGGAGTGCGTCAGTGGGAAGGAAACTGGCTTCTTTGAACTCTCTTAGGTACTTTTTTCAGAGTCATCTTTTTTGTCTTTCTAAATACCTTCTTTCAACCCCACATTCTTGCAGCAGGAGTTAGGCAAGAAGTATCCTCCTTTGCTAGGAGTTAAGGCCCCATGAGAAGAATGGCCCCCAAAACTTGCTTCAGAGTCTTGTCCACAAGAGAAGAAGGATTTGTCCCTTGGTCATTCCCCCAAGAGATAACTGGGACCTGGAGATGGATTCAGTTTCCCCACTGAAGACTCTGGACTTAGTCTGAGCAGATCAGAGAATGCACAAGTTGGCTCCATCTACTCCCAAGTCACGCATCTGCCTGAATCCCAAGAACATTCTCTGTTAGTAATTTTCTGTGTTAATTTGGTATGACAATGTGGTCCAGCAAATACAGAAGTTGGCAGGAAACTTCACCAAATGGGTGAGATCAGAGGGCACCATTTTGTTCTCTTTGGACAGTTAGCTGCTTTTGGAATGAAATTTGTCAGAGTTGCAGTCTTTTTTCTTTCTTGAAACCTCCTAGATAATTAGAGGTTTTGGTCTTTTCACTTAAACCCCTCTGATCCCACAGTGGTCCAGATTCCCTGGTTATATTTCTACAGCTGGCGTCCATTATTCCTTTAGGCCAGCTCTTGTCTTCCCTACATAATCTGAACTTGAGCCTTCTTTTCTCAGCCCCTTATATTCAGTTCACACTTGATAAAACAAAATACCTCACTGAATAGTGTTCACATAAGTAAGTTCTAAGTAATTGACTCAATACCCTTGTTAGGTATATATTTTTAAAATAATCAAATATTTCTGCCAGAATACTGGAAGTATCATTCTATATGTGATATATGGTAATAATGAATGTTCAAGTAATGAGCAATGTAACTTGATGTCATGTCCCAATTTTTAGAAGAGTGTCTGATTTTTTTTTTTTTATTTTTTTTTTTGGTACTGGGGATTGAACTCAGGTGCACTCCACCACTGAGCCACATCCCCAGCCCTATTTTTGTATTTCATTTAGAGACAGGGTCTCACTGAGTTGCTTAGGGCCTTGCTAAGTTGCTGAGGCTGGCTTTGAACTTGTGATTCTCCTGCCTCAGCCTCCCAAGTGCTGGGATTACAGGCGTGCGCCACTGCGCTCGGCAAGAGCGTCTGATTTTTACTACCCCTACACCCCCAGATTCCCCACTTGCAGTGGAACTCTCCAGTTCTTTTCTTTCCTGTTTTCTTGCATTCTCACACAGTAGACGTTCTGGCCTATTTTGTGCCAGACCTAGACTATATGTCCTGGGGAGGGAATAGTGAAGAAAGAGCCCCTGCCTTCCAGGAGTCACAGTGAGTGAGAATTCAGACAGCCCGCCCATCTTGTCATTTTTTCACCATGCTGGGGATTGAGCCCAGGGCCTTGTGCATGCAAGGCAAGCACTCTACCAACTGAGCTATATCCCCAGCCCTGGACTGTACATTCTTGTGCAGCTTTTTTATCTTTGATATAAGGATGACCTTGCGGTTACAGCAGTGAGTGGAACTTATCTCCCTGATTTAAGTGACCCAGGATACCCTTTGAATTTTTACATTTGCCTAAAATTTTTAAAAAATTATTTGAATCAGTAATATATGCACATAATAAAAAGTTCAAAAAGGATAGGAGTGTGGAGCGAAAAGTAAGTCTTCCCTGTTCCCCCATCCATTGGTTTCTTTTCCCAGAGCAGCTGCTGCTACATTTTTTTTTTGTATTTTCTCAGATATTATCATGCTTTTGTATGGGCATCTCTGTCCCCCGCCCTCCAAATTATAACTTTTACACACTATTCTTCCTGTTGCCCTTTTCATTTTGCACAATATCTTGGAGATCATTCATTTCCAGTACAGAAATGCTTTATTCTTGTTACTGTGGTGGTTTTTGCAGTGCTGGAAATGAATCTATGCCTCACTCTTCCATTGAGCTGCACCCTAGCCTGACATGCTTTATTCTTAGCTGCTGAATAGAAATTCACTACTTAGCCAGTTACCTAGTAATGGACAGTTCACCCGTCTCCAGCCTTTTGCTACTGTGAACAGTGCTGCAGTGAGTGTTTTCTTATGAACATCATTTGAGTTTGAAGGCCATTGCCAAATTCCCTGTATTCCCTCGGCAACATTGAAGTTAGCTGTTCCTCACACATTCCTGCCTAATATATTGTTTATCTTCCTATGTTTAAAATTCATCTGTTTCTTTTTCTGTGAACTATTCATGTCTTCAATCTGCTTTTCTATTCAATTGCTGATTTTTTTTTAACAGATCAGAAGAACTCTTTATACCTTGAAGACACTGGCTGTGTGATATTTATTGCACATGCTTGCCACTGCCTGCTCTAGCTTTGCTGTTGCTGTCTCTGTAGTCATTGTCAGCTCTCATTTTGCTTTCAGACATCTCCGTGCTTTAACTTTGCATGTCTCTAGCAGCTTTTCTTCTCCCTTATTTTGGAGCATTGTATAAAAATAAGCAGATGCGCTGAGCTCCTGAATTCTGTGCTCTGGCCGTTTGATAGCTCTTTTGGCTTCTTGGGTGTTTTTCAGTGACTCCTGGTTTCATATCCTTGGAATCAGTTATCCTTTTTCCTTTTACTTGAAGTGTCTATGTAAGTGAGATGTTGATGGATCTAAGGCAAAACCCAGAAGGTGGTGTGCTTGCTAGCACAGGGCAATGACAAATGAATTCCAGCTCTTACTCTCCAGTGAGCTCTGTTATCATTTTAGTATAGTATCTTTTGATTCAGGCTTTATTTTATATTTTCCTTTTTTGCTTTTTTTTTTGTGGTGCTGGGGATTGAACCCAGGGCCTTGTGCTTGCGTGTTTTATATTTTCTACTCTAAGTACTCTATAATTTTGCCAGATCATTTGATTTCTTCCTCCATAAACAGGGTCCCTCCATAGCAGGTTGGTAGAGTGATAAAGCAAGGCTGGAAACATCCAGAGGGAAAAAGGGATGGAGGAGAGTTCTTAACTCTTCCTTCAGCTATCAAGTCCTGCATTTCCTAGATTGAAGCATGCTGTCATTGGAGTGACCAAGTAACTGTGGGCTTCCTGGGAAGAAAAGAACTCCAGCTACTTGGTGACATTGTGCATGGTCTTAAACTGTTACCTGACTGGCTTCAGTTTTCTCTTTCTGTAAAAGAGAAATGTGACAGACACCAAGGCAAAGTAAATCTGTTTCTAGATTGCTCATCTCTCTCTCATCAGTGAAAAGTGACTTTTCTTGATAGAGAATGTTATTCTGGGGCTGGGGATATAGCTCAGTTGGTAAAGTGCTTGCCTCGCAAGTACAAGGCCCTGGGTTCAAACCCCAGCACTGCAAAAAAAAAAAAAAAAAAAAAAAAATTGTTACTCTGCAGCTGATGTGTGGCCTTCAACATGTGTCCGTGCTAGCCAGCTTGTTGATCGTCTCTTAATCTGTCTTCATTCCTACTGTTGAGAGCATGTGAAGCCCTCTATCTCCCCATGTCTGTTTTCTGCCCTAAGAGTGATTAAGGAATGAAACTAAGTCCCACTTGCTGCAAGGACAGGAACCAAACCACAGCAGACAGCACTGCAAGGTGTTTGTTCTCCATCTCGGAGCTGGTGGGGAACAGGAGAGTGTAGTCAGGTGCTGGGGTTAGAAAGGCCCTGGCTCAAGGCCCAGCTCTGCTTCTTTATCTGGAGAAGCCACTTTGCCTCTTAAAGCTGATGGTTTCCTCATCTGTAAAGCAGGAGACGAATGGAGCCTGTGCAGGGTTGTTGGATCTATGTGGGCTTCTGGGGCAAGGCTCTGGCACAGTGCCTGGCACATGGTAAGGACCTCTCAGGTTTGGAAAAGAGCGATGAGTAACATGTTGTCCGTCCTCTTTTTTTGCAGAAGCCGCATCCTGCGTGTCTCTTGGAAGCACCTCCCTGAGCGGCCCCTCCATCCACTGCCCTTCCGCTGCCGTCTGCATTGGCATCCTCCCCGGCTTGGGTGCCTACTCCGGGAGCAGTGACTCTGAGTCCAGCTCAGACAGCGAAGGCACCATCAATGCCACTGGGAAGATTGTCTCCTCCATCTTCCGAACCAACACTTTCCTCGAGGCTCCCTAGCTCCTGTCCCTTACCACAGGAAGCTCCTCCCCAGCGTGGTCAGTCCGTCCGTTCTGCCTCCAGGCATTACTTCCCTCAAAAAACTCCTTTGTCTCTTTCCTGTGCACACCGTGACAATTTTAACCTAATCTGAAAATGTGCCAGAATCCACTTGTGACCCAAACTGTTTGGTTTCTCCTTCCACTCCAGTGCAGATGACCCACCTGTCCTGCTGCCTCTTCCTTCTGATGTAGTGGGGCAAGGGCAGTCCCAGCAGAGGTTCCACTGACAGTGACCGGGAGGGGATAGGCACCAGCTGGCTTACAGAGGTTTTATTGTTTTCTCAGTTTTTCTTTTCCTTTCCCAGTAGCACAAGGAAGCGAGGGCAGTTATTGGACAGGTGTTATTTAAAGCTTCCTGTAGATGTGTTGTTCAGTTCTGCTACATTGTGGATCATGCCAGGGAAGAGAGTTGACCTGGGATGAAATGGAGCACTTCCCTGGGACTCACCACCCTTGATGTTGTGTGACGAAGTAAAGATTATAAACCAGATCTGCAGGGGATGCCTCTTCACACCAGCCTTCATCGTGAAGGCCTTCCTTACTCCTGGCCGTTCCTCTCTGCTCCATCCAATTCAAGTCATATAGGAAGGGACTGGTGATAAGAAAGCTTCCATCTTCTACTCAGACCTTTTCTCTGCCTGGCAAATTATTTTGTTTTTGTTTTTGAAATAAAGGATTTAGTTTAAGATTCTAAATCTTAGAGAAACATGTACAGGCCTTATTTAATCATGGCCAGAAAGCAGGCTGCCTGTAGGTTATGTTAATGAGATGACTTATTTCTAGCAGTTTCTGGGGTCATAACATTGCAAAGTAGTTTGGCCCACCTGCATATATGACTGTGCTCTTCTCCTCTGGGGCCCTTCTCTGTGTGATGCATTTATTATAGTCAGGGCTTTTCACTGTGGAAGCTATTTCTAGCCTGAAGGTGCAGCTCTAGTACTTTCCCTTTATTCTTTGCCCTACTGCTCTTTTCGTTTCCAAACGGAGCAGCTCCAAGACCACAAGCAGCCAAGAACAGAGGGACTGTGCCCCCTCTTTTTCTTGTGGCAGGAGAGGGGCTCAGCTCTTTGGGAGGGAGGGAGGGAAGGAGGGAGGGAGAAGAGAAGCCTTAAAAACAACCCGCGTGCTCCTCCGCTTCAGGATTGGGAGCTTGCATGGTTCTTCCTTCCTTTGGGCTCCTGCCTTGGTGGTTTCGGCGTCCCTGGGTGTGAGACAGCGAGACACACAGCACGTGTTGACTCAGGGATGCCAGCAGGCAGAGGAGCTACTCAGTTTTAACGTGGGCAAGAGGCCTCTGGGTCTCACCCAACCCACTTCTTTTCCCCTTCCAGGGAAGCAGCACTCTGGCATCCATCAGCAGATGGTGGCTTCCCTCCGCCCATAACTGACGCCTTGTGAATTCTGCCTCCTTTTTAGGACCTCTCGGTGCTAATTGTTCCTGACTGTCAGAACGGGCGCGTCAGCTCCATCCTAACAAACAAGGCACTTAGGTAAAACTGTGTAGGCACCTTCTGCCTCGGCTTCATTGTTCCTGCAATTGTGCTGCTGTTATTACAGCACGTACCTGATGTATCCTCAGATCGTTCAGGAGGCAGGCCAAGGAATCACAGGCACTATCTTTATGTGGTTTGATTTCAGAGGCCATTACTATACCTCATGGCCTCTGTTGATGTTGGAAGAAGTCGTCAAAGGATTGTGGGGTTTGAAATTGTTCGTTAACTTCAAAGCCAGTAAACCTGTCAGAGAACAAGCTTTTCTGTCTGCATCTTGTGCTTCCAGCTCCCCATTTTTGCACCTGGATTGTGCTGAGCAGTTAAGAGTCTTCAGACTGAGATTCCTGCTTTTGGTGTCTCAGGAGAGGTGGAGGGGCACTGGTGGGCATTTCATCATAGTCCACTATGCCCTTGGGCATAGCACCCTGAAACTGACACTTAATTTCTATGTAAACCATCACTAGCAAAGCAGGGTCTGGACTGACCAACAGGGGAAGCGCCCTGAGAAGCATACAGGGTGGACGTTGTGGTTCATCCCAAAGAAGAGAATAAACAGGGACGGAAGGAAGCACTGCTTTAAACCTTGAATATAGTACTGTCAGCCCTGGGCCTTGGCGGGTCCCACCTCTGAATTCAACTAACCACAGCTCAAAATCAATTCACAAAAACAATTAGGTAGGTCTGTCCTAAATACGTACAGATGTTTATTCCCTAAACAGTAGAGGATGACTTTGTGTGTGTGTGTGTGTGTGTGTGTGTGTGTGTGTGCGTGCCAGGAATTGAACTCAGGGTCTCACACATGCTAGACAAGTGCTTTACCACTGAGCCAAATCCCCAGCCCAAAAGGATGTACATAGCATTTACATTGTATTAGGTGTCGTGAGTCACGTGGCGATGGTTTAGAGTGTGCAGGACCTGTGCATGGGCTGTGTGCAGGTGTTGTGCCATTTAGAAGGGGCTTCAGCATCTGCAGATTTTGGACTCTGAGGAGGAATCCTGGAACCCTACCAGCTGTGCTTCTGCCTTGATAATTGGGATTTTATGAGGTAACAAGGTAAAAACAAAGCTCAGGATGGGTTTCTGTAATCCTGCTCCGTGTCCTGAGTGGCCCTTAGAACTCTTGAACCACATGGGGAGAGCTAATAGGAGTGCTGTTGCTGGCTCCATCCTGGGAGGATTATCCAGCTGTGCCACCCATGCCCTTCCAGTCACTTCCTGCCAGCCATCTACCCTGGGCTCTCTTACCCATGTGAGTGGGGAGGAAAGACATGAAATTCAAATCGCCCATTTCTGGGTCCCAGGATTCAGCAGAGAAAAAACTGGCTGCCTAAATCCAGAGTAGGGCAGGGCTTCGGTTTTTTTTCAGTAGCATTTGATGCTGGGAATAGGCCCCACTAACTAGAGGTGACTGGCTAGTCCCATCCACTGTGTTTCTTTGGCTCCAGCTCCTGAGTTCTTCCTTTCCCACCCAAAAAAACTTGAGATTAGGTGCTTGGTGTGTCGTGGCTCACACCACCCAGTCAAGGTAGGCATCCTCATCAGTCCTGTTACCAGGGGCCTCCCTACTTCTGAGTGGGTCACTCAGAGCACGTTGGTGTGACACGCAGGTCTCTCCATGGTGCTGGCATTTCATTCCTCACTTGCAGCCAGAACAGTGACACGATGAGGGTCAGATTTGGTTGTCAGAGCTCCACCACCAGCTGCTGTATGCTTCCCTCTTGGCTAAATGTTAATTGCTCAGGCACACCCGGTTCCTTGGCTCAAGTGTCCTAGCCGTGGGTATGTGGCTCAGCTGTCATCTTAGGCCCCTCCAGAAAAAACAAGGAGAGCTCGGTGGCAGGGCGCAGCCACTTGGACTTGGGTGTTTTCTTGATCCCCTGGCTTGCCTAGCCTTGTCGCCTGCCAGGAAGGAATGCAGGCTCTGCCTGGTGGGAGGTTGGAATGTTGGCAACACTGTGATCACAGGTTGAACACAAGAAGCAGTTGCACGTTTGTGCCTTAGTGGCACTGGTAAGGCTGGCGTTTTGTTCCCTTACCTGCCAGAGCAACAGTTTGAGGGGGCAGGGAGTCTCAGCAATAACTGCAGCAAGCGGTCCCAGCATCAGACAGGCAGAAAAATCCAGAGGAGGACAACACTTCACCTGAGCTGTATGCAGGCTGGTCCCTGTTTTAGTACTTGTCACCTCCATCCTTGTCCTCTGCAGATTCCTTTCCTTTAGTACGTACTGAGGGCCTCCTGTGTGTGCCAGGCGTTTTGAGGCATTATTTTAGTGGACGTCAGTTTGTTTCATCCTGAAAAGTGTTCAGTGAAGAGCCCTCCTCTACATTTCTAGAGGAAGCCAAAATTCCTAGCTCTGATTTGCTGACTAGCTCAGCTCAGTGACAGACCCAGAATGTTCACTTGAGCTTTTAAGTCTGGCCTCTGGTCACGGGGCTTAGATTCTCAGGCTGGGGCAGTACAGACCTACCTGGATGTGAGGTCCACTAGCCTCATGGCTACCAAGCTGAGCTGAGTGAGCACTCAGGCAGTGGTCTCAGCTGACACCCTGTCTTGCAGCTGACCACACAGATGAACTGAAATGAACCGGATGTGCTAGTACTGGGATCCACCCACGTTGCTGGCCTGGAGCTGACACGCTGGGCCTCCTCAAGGACTGCACAAACCAGGCCTCCAGGTGTTCCTGCGGTCATCTGGAAAAGGGAAGGTGTCCCTAAAGGATACTGCAGCGAATTCCTGGTGCTACAGAATCAGCAGGACCATTGGAAGCTTGGGGTGAAGGTGTCCCTCACTCACCCCCACCAGACAAACTGACTCTTAAACTTGCTGGGCATCTGCAAGTGGGAGCCTGCCTGAAACTGCCCAGTTCTAGCAGGCAGAATAACTGAGCTGGGAGAACAGGTGGGGATAGTGGGTTTCCCAGTTTCAGAGGAGCACAATGACAAGTTCATTACCAGCTTGAGCAGAACTGGCAGAGCCAAGGGGCGGCATTGGAACAGCCTGGACCCAGAGTCTGCCAGACGTGGACATGCGTTTTGGCTCTGCCTACAGAGACCTGATGTGGTCTCCATGTGCTTCTGTATCTCTGAAATGCCCACCGGTGCTGCTGGAAGCATTCCACAGCCAGGCAGGGTGACGCACAGCTAATCCCAGCGAGTTGGGAGGCTGAGGCAGAAGGACTGATAGTTCAAGGCCAGCTTGGGGAACTCAGACCCCATCTCTAAAATGAACTGGGGATGCAGCTCAGTGGCAAAGCGCCTGAGTTCAATCCCCAGTACCAAAGGGAAAAAAAAGTGCCAGAAAAGCAGTTTACAGGGTGCTGAGAACATAGTGTTTAATAGAAATGTAAGCCTGTGTCAAAGGGACTGTCGGGAACTCTAGGGGAGGTGGGAGAGAGGAGGGGCCTGGGGGGAGGGCTGGCTCCAGAGTGGTCCTGGGCTGATTTCACGAGGCTGGGTCTGCACCCAAGCAGTAGAAAGAGCAGGAGCAGCTCTCCGGGGGGGCCTGAGGTCAAAGAGGCTCTCACTGCAGACCACCATGCCTGGGAGACTGGGGAGGGCACAGGACAGAAGGTGGGCCACAAGGAAGGAGTGGGGGGAAGGGTCATGGGGTGCTGGCGGGCCTGCGCGTTCTACCCTACACGTCGGGTATGTGCAGCACCACTACCAGCTTCACGGGCGTTACTGTGCCTCGGGCACAGGGGCCCCAGAGGCCATCACTGACGTCACAGGCTCTGGCTGGGGAACCGGGATTTTCCTATTTCATTTTCCAGTTGAGGGAACCCGTTGGGTCCCCGCAGAGGAAGGAGCTGACTGACACAGGGACGGATGTCTAAAACTCCTTTATTACCCTGAGTGAGACAGACAGACACAGTCACAGTGTAAAAACAGCAGGCCGCGACACAGCGTGCACCAGGGACACATTCCTTTCTGCAGCTAGTTACTTGGAAAAAGCCAGTTATGATTGTAAAAATTTTATTCTCTTTAATAACAATAATAATTCCACTAAAATTATACAAAGTACATTCAATACTTAAGGGTGGCTGGGGGAGGGGAGAGGAAGCCGATTTGGCCTGGAAGCATCATCTGTTGACTCCCACGAGGAAGCCCAGCTGGGCTGGGGAAGCTGGGGGTGGAGGTCCGGTTGTAAAAAATAAAAATGTGGATCCATAAAAAAAGACCACCCACAAGGAAGCAGGGTGAGCGTGCACGTTCCTGGGAGGGCGGGAGGTTCAGCCGGCATGCTGCTGCTGGGCACTGGGCACTGGGCTCAGGCGGGCTCCGAGTTGGTGGGGGGCAGGTTTTTATGCTTGAAATACTGCACAACTTGCTGGGGCAGCTCTGCCAGCACAGCTTTGGCCAAAGTCTCTTTTGCTGCCTGCAGGGTGGAGGGTGGGGGAGGGAGGAGAGAGAATAGGGATTAATGAATGATTTTGGAGGGGCACCACACCCAGGGAGCTGGATGACAGTGTCGGTGGAAGGACTTCCTAGGTTTGGGGACCAGTGTCCCTCATCCCAGCCCACCGGGTCTCCCATTAGCAGTGCCTGCCGTGGTGTCAAGTGTAACTTCCTGTGAGCACTGGAACTGCCTGGGAATGACCTTTGTGGTGGCAGTGCCTGCGGGAGGCTCTTGGGGAAGAGGGGCTGTGCAGCCCACTCATCTGGCAAGGACGTCCTGAACATTGCCCTGGCTGGTTCACTGCCAAAGGGCCAGCCACGTGCCAGGCATGGGAGGGTGCTCAGGCACTGTCCTGTGCATAAGTGGGTGGCAGATGTCCAACATTTGTCCTCAGGAAACTAATGCCCCAGAGGAAGGGATACCATCCCAGGCAAGCCCAGAAGACAAGGGGTGGAGAAGGATGGACCACTGGGTCACTTCATGCTGAGACTGGCTGCCAGATCTGAGCCATAGCACCCCAGCGATGCCACTCAGTGGAGGGCACTGAGGCTCGGAGAGGTTAGGGCTTGCCCAGGACCCCACAGTGAGCCTCTGGTCAAGTAAGGACTGGGCCCAGCCTGGCCATGCAGGGTGGCATCTCCATGGACCAGGCTACTGACCCCAGCCTCCTGGTAGGCTGACCTGGGTTCACTCACTGCAGATAAGACCAGAGCCACCTCCAGAAACAAGGCAGGCTTCCAGTCCCCCTGCAGAGACTTTTTGAGGGAAGAAAAGACCACCTAGGATAAGAAGGGCCTCTTCCATCTTCCCATGTGCAAAATGAGGGAGCTAGCCAGGTGCAATTAGTAGGAAGCCCCTGAAGCCCCTCACGTTCTGGGCCTTTGCCCCATGAGAATAACTCCTGTCCTCATTCAGTGGCCCATTTAGGGGGCAGGTCCTTCAGGAAGCCCTGCCTGGAGCTCCAGTCTGGATCAGGCTGGTGGAAACACGCTCGCACCACCATGCAAACAAGGCTGGGGTGAGGCCTGGCAGGATGGCTCTCAGAAGTCCAGGGAGCTGAGTGTACAGTTAGTTGGGCTACGTGGGACTCTCTCTCTTGACTGGGCACAATGGTCACTGGGCCCTGAGGCCTCCCCTCCAAACCTGGGCCCCCACTCACATGGCGGAACTCCCGAAAGGGCACGAACTGCACAATGTCCCGGGCTGCCTCCTCGCCCGTGTGGGAGCGCAGCCTGCGGCTGTCCCCGTCCAGGAACTCCATGGCCGCAAAGTCAGCGTTGCCCACACCAACGATGATGATGGACATGGGCAGCTTGGAAGCCTGCACCACGGCGTGCCGGGTCTCCTCCATGTCGCTGATGACACCATCGGTGATGATGAGGAGGATGAAGTACTGCTGCAGGGAGGGGCCAAGCGGGCTCTCAGCAATGCCCTGAGGCCTGCACCCCTTCTCCTTCAGCCTCTCCTCAGCTCCCCAAACCTTTCGACTCCTGGCCTTCCTGCAGAGGGGCAGCCAAATCCCCGGCACTCCCCACCCCGGGCTTGATGCAGCTGCACTCCGGCGGGTCACAGCTGTAAGCGCAGGTGACCACTCTCCCCAACCCCCGAGCTATCTCAGACCCTGCTCTGGTGTCCGAGAGCCCCGGTCAAGGCCGGCTCTACCATTGGCTAAATGGTGGGACTCCATTTCCTCATCAGTAAGGCAGGAGTTGCCACTCCAAGAAAGAACACTCCTGGCACTTGGTGGAGGCTCAACTGGGGCAGAGAGACATTTTGACTGACAGACTCTGGGACCAGCCTCCCCTCTGCTCCCCTCGGGTAGCAGCACCTGCACCCGCTGTGTTCCCTGCTCAGCAAGCTACCAGATGCTCTTCAGGGGCAAGGCGCAGGCATCTGGGCCAGCACTTCTGGGAGTGTGGGGCTTCGCTGGTAAACAAGTGGGCTATGGTCACATCCCAGACTCGGTGCTGAAGGCCCAGCCAGCAGTGGTCTCTCCTTGCTGTGACCTGTGCCCAGGAGGCATCTTGATTGGGTGCTGGTGTCTTTAACACCCTCTACCAGCTCCTCAGCCGAGAGGGCAGTCACCCAGCTCTCGGAGGCAGTGTCTCCAGCTCCACTCTGAATTTTCCTCGCACAATCTGCTTTATTTTTACTGTTCTCTGTTTATGGCCAATGATACCGATCTTGCCCATACAGTGAGATGTGATGTTTCTTTACCATTTATCTCCGTTAAAAAACACACGGAGCCGGGCGCGGTGGCGCACGCCTGTAATCCAAGCGACTTGGGAGGCTG